>JAJOZX010001397.1:77500-677500 GCA_023014485.1 Bathynomus jamesi | reverse complement strand
CTAAGAAGTTTACAGAAGTAGTTTACTTACAAAATTTAGGAAATTTACTCTCAACAGTTCTGCGCGAGTTCCGCAGATTTTTCCAGGAAAAAAGTCCGTCAAATAAATTAGATTACTTCTCACAATAACTGAATAGTCATGCACTAACTTTCCGGGTTTCCACGGAAACAAACGCAACACAAGATATTTACTCTTCCCTGAGGAAACCTAATATGTTGCAAACTTACGAGTTTAACATTTAATGTGAACACAATTGAATTTAAAGAAATTTTACAAAGTTCTTTTTCGGTCGATAACAATCAAGCTCTTACACATAAGTTCGCGTAAACAAAGGAAACTCAGATTTTAGAACAACGTAAGACAATTTCCAATCAACTTAGAAATTTTCAAACATGTCACAGAGTTTAGGGAGTTATTCTCACAAGCCACTTTTAACTTTCGAAGAAGGATCTACAACTAACTTGGAAATCCAAGTTACATCTTCAAATTTCGAGGACTCTGCCTTACAATATTCTGAATGACCTATAAAAAACATTTTCATTACATAAGGTCGTCCCTACGAAAGCTTTCATCCATACATAAGGAAAGAAGGAGCTTCTCTTTTTCATCACTGGATGTTACAAGAACCATTGTCTTTTGTTTGGATATTGACATTCCCTTCAAAAAAGAAAGCTCCTCCTTTCCCTTAAAAATCAACTTAAATAAAGTCCTTTCTTCGAAGCCACTTGGTTTCTCAAATTTATGACCAACGTCATGGTTCAATTTAACAAGTGGATTCGAAGTCTGGTTTCCAAAGGTTTAACCACGAAGCGAAGACAAAACAAGCCATTTTACATCTGAACCTGGCCAGCTTGTTTTCTCTTCTCTTTGAAGCTGGGCCCCTCCTCGACCCTACCATAAATCTCTACCGCGAGGCTGTTCTGGGTTATATCATTAACGTGAGAATACAAAAATAAAAATCGAACGAACGTTAAACAATCTGAAACATTTTTATTTTTAACCCTGTAACAAGAAACCTATAGATACTCTCCAATAACAATAATCTAAACTACCTTGCTTCAGAGATTTAAACAACAAAATCTTAAAACTAAAATATTTACTCCTATTTTCGTAAGAGATTTCGGCACACAAATTTGCCGTTACAACATCCCTCCCCTCCTCTAATTTTGCCCTCCGATGCAAACTTTCTTAACTAGAGGCGGTTATCATCACTAGGTTCACAATTTTCACTACTTTCTTTCTATTTGTCCCCTTTGTTGGGACACTAACACTGGCACATTTAGTTTTAATCGTTCTCGGTTTCTTCGTAGTGTACTCGAGGTCTGGGCCTAAGAGCATACGGACGCTCGAACGGTGGCCCTGTGAAAGCAGCTTGTCTGCTTTTTCCGGGGGACCCTATTCCCACAAGGTCCCTGCGAGGAAGTAGTTCGGAAGCACCAGGCGGTTCCTGTCCGCCACTCGGTCCTGCCAGTGGGCAGGAAGTGCACTCCTGGTTACCTCCGCTAGTCGATGTTTCTCAGTTTCCTGGGCGAGGCTCTCAGGGAGGAAGTAGTTCGGAAGCGCCCTGCGGTTCCTGTTCCACCGCTCGGTCCTGCCAGTGGGCAGGAAGCGCACTCCGGTTCACTTCCCCGTGTTGATATTTCTCCGGTGCCGAGGGCGAATCTCCATAGAGGAGGGGTGGTGACCCTTACCCCATCTCGTCCCCTGCATCATCCGCCCCGCCTTGTCGCTCGACGTCCCATGGGGCATCGATCTGCGGCGGATGTGGTCCCAATGGATCACTATCTGATGTCCAGTGATCATGTGACGCAGGAGATAAGTGACTGAAGTCTTCTGTTCGAGGATGGTGTATGGACCCTCGTACCGGGGCTCCAACTTGCCTCTGCCCGGTCGTAGGTAATCGATGTACACCAAGCCGTGGGGCGCCTTTTCTTCGAACGGCCTCAATTCCTTGATTCCATTGGTCTTCTCATAGCTACGCATAAACTCTTCCACTCGGCGGTAGATTTCGCTCAGACTCCTCTTTCGGTCTTCGGCGTATTCCTCAGGGTTGTACAGGCTCAGGCACGCCTCCTGTGGCATACGGAATAGCTTCGAAGGTACATTGGGGGGTCGCCCGTACATCAAGAAGAATGGAGAATACCCCGTGTTCCCGTTACTTTGAGGATGGTATGCGACGGTCCGTTGGTGTTGTACTTCCCAAACCCAGAAGAGCTCCTGCAAAGTAGAGTTCCAAAATTCCTTGCCTTGGTCGGATACTACTGCGGAAGGGGCGACCAGTTTGCACAATATTAAACGATGGAACTTGTCCGCCACCTCCTGGGCCGTCTTAGCTTTTATTGCTGCCAGTATGGTAAACTTGCTAAAACTGTCCACACACGTGAGGACATAATTGCTGCCCTCCCCAGTCGGAGGAAGGGGGCTTACTAAGTCCAGTGCAGAAGTTTCCAAGGACTGAGGCCTCGCACACAAGGCATTGTTTCCACAGACTCTTTCCGCATCTGTTTGTCCCGCGCGCACGTGTCGCACTTTTGGACCACCTGCCACACTTGTTGAACCATGCCTGGCCAAAAATAGAGGTCCCGTAGGATTTCTGTAGTCCCCGCAGCTCCAGGATGAATGCTCCCAACGTCCGTGTGTGCGTTCCAAATGAGGTGCTCTCTCAACTTTTTAGGAACTACGATGACCTCTCCCGTTCACATCGATGTAAACCAGCAAGTTTCTCACGCGTTTGAATCTCGACGGCGAGATGGGCTTGGATACGGGCGAGCTGAAAACCTTCCTTTCCGCGACGGCTGTTCGAATTGTCGCTATTTCAACGTCTTTCTGCTGGTGTTTGTTGATTACCCTGCGGTCAATGACCGCTTTTTCGTATATCGCGTTCACAAACTCCTTAGTCACCCCAGGTGGGCGGGACAACCAATCGGCCACTCTGTTGAATTTGCCCTTCACGTACTCGATGAGAACGTCGTACTCTTGTAATGTCATAACCCAACGTGCTAGTCTGCCATTGGGCTCTCGGTGTCCTTCGCTCAGAATCCACTTCAACGGCTTATGGTCAGAACGGATGATGACTCTCCGAACAAATATAAAGGGGCGAGCCTTCTTCAATGAAAATACGATTGGAAGCAGCTCCTTCTCGTAGGTGGAATAATTCAGTTCTGCGCCCGTTAGTGTTCTGGAGAGAAATAGGATTGGTTTTTCGATTCCTTCTTGCTCCTGCGCGAGTACTCCCCCGATGGCTACTTGACACGCGAACGTGTTCAAAATGAACTCCTGATCAAAATTTGGGTATGCCAGTATGATGTCAGTTGTCAGAGTATCTTTGAGTGATTGCCAGGCGGTCTCTTGCGGAGTGTCCCATCCCCAAGATTCCTTGGTGGACACTTCATTAAGAGGGCGGCAATCTGACTGAATCCCTTTATAAATTTCCGGTAGTAAGAGACGAGGCCTAAAAATTGCTTCAATTCCGTTTTGTTAGTTGGCCTCTGGGAGTTTTTAATGGCCTCCACTTTGGATTCCTGTGGCTTCACCCCGTTCCTGGTGACCACGTGGCTCAGATACTCCACCTGAGATTGCAATAATTGACATTTTCCTAACTTTACCTTTAAGTTGGCTGTGCATAGGCTATCCAAGGCTCGTCGTACCCTTTCGTCATGTTCTTCTAAGGACCTTCCAAGGACAATGAGGTCATCCAGGTAAATCACCACTTTCTTATCCAGTTGCTCCCGAAAAATAAAATTCATTACTCTTTGGAACACAGGTGGACTATTGCACAACCCAAACGGGACCACCCTGAACTAGAAATGACCGCTTCCCATTGAGAAGGCAGTTTTCGAGATGCTGTCGCCGTGAATTGCCAACTGCCAATATCCCGAACGTAAATCCATGCTCGAGAAATAATGAGTCCCATGCAGCTTGGCCAAGGTTTCATCAATGATGGGTAGTGGATATTTGTCCTTGGTGCAGAGAGCGTTCAAAGGTCTATAGTCTATACAGAGCCTCAGGGCACCACACTTCTTTTTCACAATTACTAAGGGAAACGACCAGGGGATACGGCTATGCTGTATCACTCCTTGATCCAGCATTTCTGCTATTTGTTTCTTGACCTCTTCATCGTGCGCAATAGGTATCCTGTAGGGACGCCTAAATATGGGAGTGTGATCCTTGTTTCCAACTTCATAGGCATCAAGTTATTATAACCCAACGGCTCGCCATTCAGTAAGAAGACATCTGAGTAATCCCTTAGCCATTCTTCGACGGTCTTCTTCTCTTCGTCGGAGAATGATTTCTTCTTTAGTTTCTCTCTTCTTAGAACCCTTTTCCGCCCCTGTCTTCGCTTTATTTCGCTTCTGATTCTTCGGGTTGATATAGCAGTCTCGGGCAATGTGATTTTTTCGGTGGCAAATATAACACCTCTTCTCCGGCACCCCTTTTCCAGTGGACTTCTTTGGGGCGTCCGATTTGTCTATGGCAGTTGCCCCCACGTCTTTGCTCTTACTGTCTTCTTTTGTAGCTGTAGCTACCCTCTCTTCTTGATGTCGTGAGTTGTAGTTCCAAGACGTGGTTGGATTGTGAATCCGCTGGAGTCTTCGACTCCTCTCTTGTGGTGTCTCTTCTTTTAATACGTCCTCATCCCGTAGCCCGAGTCCTGGATTGTGAATCCGCTGGAGTCTTCGACTCCTCTCTTGTGGTATCTCTTCTTTTAATACGTCCTCATCCCGTGGCCCGAGTCCTGGATTGTTCGAAGCATACTTGATCGATTCCAACCAATATTCTTTAAACGACTTTCCTTTTACAAAATTTCTGACGTATTCTGGTAAGACCAACTTGAACGCATCCTTTAATATGGCATCTTTAACATATCTCATTATAGGATCAGCCTGTACCAAGGCATTATTTAAACTTAATAATCTCGTGGCAAACCTTTTTCCCTCTTGACCGCGTATATCTTCCTCCGTATTATACTTTCGTCCATGACACTGCCACACATCTGTAGGATTTCCTCCTTATCTCTCTGTAGGAAAATTGGCGATTGGAAGCTCTCCACGTGTCCAACAACACTCGGGCTGGACCTGCACTCTTCTTGTACAAGATATGGAGTCTCTTTTCATCCATGGTGACTTCTTCCAGGGCAGAGAAAAAAGCTGCAGGGCTCGTGACCGGGTTCCCACGGTCGTCATCCAAGTGACCCCACAACCTCGGGACGTACGAATCGTCTACTACCTGTTCACGTGGCAGAGGTAAGCTAGTACTCTGTAACACCTGTACGACGGCTTGTATATACTTCTGCAGGTCTTCATCGGTGAGGTGTTTCTCGGCGCTTGTGGTGGGTGCACTTCCGAAAGGGTTCTTTGGGATGGCTCCTGGGTTCTCTTGTGCCCGTTCGCCCATGCACCTCGGCGGACTTCCTTCCGTCTTGCGTCCAAAGGTCGTCTGCTCTGGACCCCTTACTACCTTTGGGAAATTCAGGATAAAAGGTGAAGGAAGTTCCTGCGTCGAAAGTTCTCCTTCCTCTGTAGCGGGAGGAACTAAATCGCTTCTTTTGGGACGAAGCACCGACGTGAGATTGTCCCCATACTCCAGCTGCAGAGTAGTCATCGCACGGTCTTCCGGTTTTAATTCTTCCTCAAATTCCGTGCATTCCTTTAGTAACCGATTAGTTTTGGAAAACTTTATCTTTTTTAAATTTTGCAAACTTTCTGTACTCATTTCCTTTAAATTCGTTGGTTCGGAATCACTAATGTCACTTGCACTGTCTCCCCCGTTGCTTTTATCCACGCTCTTTACCGTCATCGCTTAGCTTATTTGTTTATTTATTTGTTTCAAAGACGTTTACCACTGTAAGGGACACTTTTCACTGTTCCCAATATTTTCTACGTTAGTGCTTTACTCTGTACCGAAGTTTATTTTAAAGAATCACTGTTCCCAATATTTTCTACGTTAGTGCTTTTCTCTGTCACGCAAATTTATTTTAACAAAAGTCACACTCTTGCTACTAATACCTAGCAATAGTATCCCCACTTCTTGACACCATTTATGTGGTGCGCAACCCCTTCATTTATGTGGTGCATACCCTTTTCCGATTGCACTTATTTCGTACGCGCGTGTTCGTTTATTTTTAGGATGACTCTGCCTATCCACTCGGATGGCCTTACAATTTTATACGCGTAGTTTCCCTCGACTTACATGAAGCCCACTTTGAATTCCAAACTTTCAATGTTAATTTACCCTCAGTTTACAAGAGAGGCCTATTGCAAGGTAGCGCAGAAACAACACACCCCCTCTTATAAAGTTATTTAATTTTATTCCAAATAGGACATAAATTGAAAAGAAATATACGGATGTGTGATTACAAATTTTGTTTAAAAAATTAAAATTCTTAATTTAAAGAAAATGTTTGCAAGTATTTAAGTATCAAAAAGGATTTATACAGATGGGTTTTTATTTGCAGGTAACTCTAGAAATAGCACTAAATTCAAGTTCCATAATTTAAGAAGTTTACAGAAGTAGTTTACTTACAAAATTTAGGAAATTTACTCTCAACAGTTCTGCGCGAGTTCCGCAGATTTTTCCAGGAAAAAAGTCCGTCAAATAAATTAGATTACTTCTCACAATAACTGAATAGTCATGCACTAACTTTCCGGGTTTCCACGGAAACAAGATCAACAAAAGATATTTACTCTTCCCTGAGGAAACCTAATATGTTGCAAACTTACGAGTTTAACATTTAATTTGAATACATTCGAATTTAAAGAAATTTTACAAAGTTCTTTTTGACCAGTTTAACATTTATTGTGAACACAATTGAATTTAAAGAAATTTTACAAAGTTCTTTTTCGGTCGCTAACAATCAAGCTCTTACACATAAGTTCGCGTAAACAAAGGAAATTCAGATTTTAGAACAACGTGAGACAATTTCCAATCAACTTAGAAATTTTCAAACATGTCACAGAGTTTAAGGAGTTATTCTCACAAGCCACTTTTAACTTTCGAGGACGGATCTACAACTAACTTGGAAATCTAAGTTACATCTTCAAATTTCGAGGACTCCGCTCTACAATATTCTGAATGACCTATAAAAAACATTTTCATTACATAAGGTCGTCCCTACGAAAGCTTTCATCCATACATAAGGAAAGAAGGAGCTTCTCTTTTTCCTCACTGGATGTTACAAGAATCATTGTCTTTTGATTGGATATTGACATTCCCTTCAAAAAAGAAAGCTCCTCCTTTTCCTTAAAAATCAACTTAAATAAAGTCCTTTCTTCGAAGCCACTTGGTTTCTCAAATTTATGACCAACGTCATGGTTCAATTTAACAAGTGGATTCGAAGTCTGGTTTCCAAAGGTTTAACCACGAAGCGAAAAGAAAACAAGCCATTTTACATCTGAACCCGGCCAGCTTGTTTTCCCTTCTCTTTGAAGCTGGGCCCCTCCTCGACCCTACCATAAATCTCTACCGCGAGGCTGTCCTGGGTTATACCATTAACGTGAAAATACAAAAATATAAATCGACGAACGTTAAACAATCTGAAACATTTTTATTTTTAACCCTGTAACAAGAAACCTATTGATATTCTTCAATAACAATAATCCAAACTACCTTGCTTTAGAGATTTAAACAACAAAATTTTTAAACTAAAATTTCTGCTCCTATTTTCGTAAAAGATTTCTTCACACAAATTTACCGTCACAACACTCCATCCCCTAATATAATACTCTGCGGCGATTTTAATTTCCCATTTATAAAATACAAAAAGGTGGGTAGAAATATATTTATACAGCAAGATAAAGGGGGCACAAGAGAGGACCAGGCGCAAGCAAAAATGCTGATAGCTCTCACAAATGAGTTTTTGCTGACACAGGAGATAACAGAAAATACCAGAAAAAATAAATGCCTAGATCTGGTATTCACGAATAACACGAGCTTGATTGTTGATGTAAAAATAACCCCAACTATTATCGCAGACCACAACATAATCGAGTTATCAACAAATATGGCAATAACATTAAAAGACAATACACATACGGAAGGAAGAAGCAAATTTGGGGCCTTTAACTTAAACTCCAAGACCAGAAATTGGGAAGAAATCAGATCATACATGGCCCAAATAGAGTGGAGAACAGTCTTAGAGAATAAAACAACGGAGGGAATGCGAACAACCGTGGAAGAAAAGACGATGAAAATTTTAGTAAAATATGCTCCGAAAGCATACCCTACTGTATGGCCCCGATTAAGGGCCATACACTAGGGTGGAGTGAAAGTAACTTATTTTAGAATTAAGTTTTGTAGAGGCATCCAAAAGTTAGTCTGTGGTACCAATAAAAAATCTGTAAAATATTAGCTACCTGCAACATCAACTTCACCGGCCCCAAGGAGGTAAAATATTTTGCCTTTCAGGTCCCCCAAAAAATTAAGGAAAAATTCAAAGATTTAAGCGTATCTTTAGTTGCGTTTATGTTAGGAAGATCATTTTTGTTCCATTTGATTTGTCTATTTACGTTATTTAACTTTTCCCTTATACACTTTTCTCTCATTCCTCACGAAAAGTTGAAAAATTGGTATTTCATGCAAAATACTAACAAAAAATAGGAATTTTTATATATTTCGTTGAGTTTCTCAACTTTAGTAGATGTTTTAGCACCATTTTAAGGTTTCCCTTTCTTTAGATTTAAATTATTTCATAATTATATTATTTAGGGTTTGTTATTTATACTATATTACATTATAATTTATACCTCTTTTTCAGATTATTTGATTGCTTTGATAAATTTTTATATTGAATCTGATTCACTAAAAACATTTAGTCACTAATGTAGTCTAATTCTATTCCAACGCACAAAGCAAAATTAGGCATGGCTTCCATGGCCGCGAATGAATCAGCAAAAAGGAAGACAAGGAATACTCAACAGCAACAGCTGAATCCAGTCTTTGAACCACCAAAGGGTCTCTCACTGATTTATTTGCCTTCGTCCGAAGATATACTTCAGTGTTTCCTTTGTGTTAGACAGGAAAGAATTAAGTCAGAAGAAACTAATCCAAAAATTTATGCTGTTGCTACAGTCGTTGCCCAAAAAGTAAAGACTGTATGGGATCGTGCTTCTATTCCAACTAGCCATCATAAGACCATAACGCAGCGCATCAAAGGGCGGAAAGACCAAGCATCCTATCAAGCAATGCTTCACAAATTTAAACTTGACTCACTGAACCTCTTTGATATAGCTTCTTGTAAATGTGAAGACTTCCTGACATGTCTTTGTGAGAAAGACCGAAAAGTTCCTGTTCTGGAAAGGGATTTCCTTAATGACCAACAAACGTCTCGAAAAATGATGATTGGATCCGTAGATAAAGTGGTCGCCAGAAAGATGGAAAAAAAGAAAAAGGCTACACAAACGTATGAAGAATATACAGCACGGATCTCGAAAGGAATGAAAGAATTTGATACTGCTGCAACTGTTTCGTCAAGTTCCAGCGAAACGGACGAAAGCAGTGAGCCGTTTAAACTCACGACAAAGCCATTAATTAATCCCCGACCTTCACAAATGAGAATGCTGTTGCCAACAGTGGGTAGAGAATGCGATGGAAGAGGAGTATTTCACCGTGCTGGGGCAGCTCTTGCATCTGCTGTTTTTCAAGATTTAAAATTAATTAGTAGTGAAGATACTTCTTCAGTGATCGACAGAAGCAAGATAAGATGAGAAAAGAGCAAGCTTAGAAAAGATCTCTCTGAAGATACCTCAACTTTCAGTTCAAGTGATCATGTTATGGGTCTCTACTTTGATGGAAGAAAAGATCGAACAAACGTTATGATAATGAAAGGTAGTAAGTATCATTTTAGGATTACTATGGAGGAGCAATTTGGGCCTGTTCAAAAATCAACTTTTTCTTACTTTCATAGGTTTCTGTACATTTTCCCATGCTTTTTGACCTGAAAAAGCCGAAAATCACAATTATTTTGACCTAGAATGTTGGGAAGCATTGCCGCATGGAGCTTTAAATTTTCTGCCTTGAAATCGGCCAAAGCGCCAATTCCGGGGTCCCTTGAATTATGTTTTGCACTTTAACTTTTGATCTAAACAAGATAGAGCAACAAATTAGGTATCAAATGAAAGAGCATAAAATTAATAAATAATAATAATAATAATAATAATAATAATAATAATAATAATAATAAATAAATAATAATTAATAATAATAATAATAATAATAATAATTATCTATCATTTTTCAGGAAACAACAGAAACTCAATCAAATCTAGAAAACCATCTTCAAGTTACAACTTCACAATGGCATTAAGCAAGGAGCTGAGGGAGCTCCGTGGGCGCACAGTTGATATCTCAGAACCTCCACGTACTGTCCACAGGCAGGTGTCAACTGGGCCATCTACCAGATCTCTCACTGAAACTTTCCTGGTTGGATACCCTTCAGCTTTTATCAGTGGTTCCCAGCTTCCCACCAACAGACAGGCGTTCCAGTATTTCCTTAATCTTCAGAATTTACCGGAAAATGCAGGGAGGCCCATGGTTCAAGACCTTGCATATGAAACAGTTGAATCTATCATCCCATTCTGGCAGATGGCTAGGATCAAGACAATGACCAAGTACAACGCAATGAAGCTCTTCATGAAACTACATGAGAAACATCGTGCTCTGGTGAAAAGCAAAGGAAGAGCAAGTAACCCTGGAGGAAAAAGAGGAGCATTTGTGCTGGAATTAGACAGCCTGTTCGATATAGGAGCTCCAGATGCAATCCAGGAAATACAGAACAACAGACTGTTATCCAGAGAGAAGAAAGATGAGGATATCAGGTTCTACGAAGACCAAAAGACTGAGAGGAAAGGTCATATGTCTGGTCATGACAAGATTTTTGAGACAAGATCCCTGCAGCAAGCAGCGAGGAATGAAAGGCTGCAGCATAGACAAGAACAAGGTAAAACTAATTACTTTGAACGTCACAAAAAGTTTTAAGTTTTACTCCATTGCGATATTTAGCATGTACTTAACAATTACTGTCTTAATATGTTGTACTATTTTACAGCTGCAGCAGAACAAGAGGCAGTTGTTCATGTGGATGACATTACCTGGGGTGACTCAACTGACAACGACGCTAACACAGAGGACATGGATTACCATCAGCCTCGTCCTGGATGTTCTCACCATCAAGACACTGTGACTAGTGTGACTTTGACGTTTCCAAGGAAGGTCATGGAATGTGATGTCATCTGCAATACAGCTGATCGTCTTGGTTTATCAGACAATCAAGTTACTGCCATGGTTTCTGCCACCTTGAAAGCTGGAGGGGCTGATCTGGATAACTTCGTCATCTCAACCTCAACAACACGTCGCAACAGAATGCTGTCCAGGTATAATATCAGCCAGAGTCACATGTCCAAGTTTTGTGAAAAACCCCCACAGTACGCTGCCTTACACTGGGAAAGTTGCTCAAAGATGTCTTGGGCAGTGAACCTGGAAGTACCTCAGAGACTTTAGCTGTGCTAGTGTCTGGTCCACCTTCATACACTGAAGGAAAGTTATTGGGAGTACCTGTCATCGACAATTCTTCTGGCACAGCTCAGGCTGAGGCTTCAATGGATTTACTGGAGACATGGGAACTTACGGATAATGTTACTGCCCTTGTTTTTGACACTACATCCAGTAACAGTGGAGTTCACAGAGGAGCTGCCAAACTGCTAGAGAAAATGCTGAACAAAAAGGTGTTTTATCTGGCCTGTCGACATCACATCCTGGAAATCCTAGTAGGAGCAGTTTGGGAGAAGCTGTTTGGGAAGGTGAAGGGGCCAGATAATCCCTGGTTTGAGCATCTGAAGGATGTTTGGACGGACTTGTCCAAGGAAAACCCAAAGATGCTGGCTATCAACAGCAAATGGCTGAAGGAAAAGAAGAAGAACAGTGAAGAAATACTCCAAGACATTCTAACAGCAGAAAGGCTTCCAAGAGCCGACTACAGGGAAATGGCTGAACTGACAGTCATTGTTCTTGGAGGAACGCCTCCTCGAGGTATTCACTGGAGTCGACCAGGCGCCATTCATCAGGCCAGATGGATGGCCAGAAACCTGTACTCCATGAAAATGCTGATGTTTGCACATCAACTTGAGTACGACGAAGACACTGTATCAAAGCTGGAAAGACTCAACACCTTCCTTGCGCTGTTCTACACTCCTGTATGGATGATGTCAATGTCTGCTGCAGATGCTCCCGTGAATGATCTAAGTCTAATCCAGGACATGTTGAAGTACAAGAAAACTGACCCAGAGCTTGCTGATGCAGTACTTAATAAGATGGAAAACCACAAATGGTACCTGACGCAGGAAGTCGTGCCATTTGCCCTGTTCAGCAGTAGATTGAGTGACACATTGAAGCACGACATTGCTGCCCAGTTACATGCCACTGAGAAGCCAGACAGCTTCAGAACAGGAAAGCCTCTATTCCAGACAGTCACAGCTAAGACCACCCTGGTTGATCTCATTGGCCCAGAATCACATTTCCTGCTGGACACACTGAACATTGGATCCGAGTGGCTTCTGGAACCTGTCACGTCTTGGCCACAGAATGAGGACTACAGAAAAGCGTTGGACTATGTTAAGAATCTGAAAGTGGTGAATGACATTGCTGCACGTGGTGTCAAGATGATGAGCGACTTTGCAAATGTCATAACAACAGATGCCAAGCAAAGGGACTATCTCCTTCAAGCTGTGGAGTTCAACAGACGCCGCTTTGACAGCTTCAAGAAACAAACTCTCAACAACTGACTGTGTAAATGTCATTATGAAATTAATCATCATGTAATGCTTTCACTTCTTGATCGATTAGACTTGTGACAAAATGTTAATCTCAAATTTGTGTCATGAATAAGGCGCCTTGTCTGCCTTGAGTGTGAGAAAACGAATTTTGTGATATTTCTGAAATCTTTGTATGTACCAATGTGCCATTTCTTGTTCCAAGACTATCATAATTGTATAAGTTAGAAAGAGGATTAAAAACACTTTAATTTGGTGCCTATTTTGTTGCTCTATCTTGTTTAGATAAAAAGTTATAGTGCAAAACATGATTCAAGGGACCCCGGAACTGGTGCTTTTGGCCGATTTCAAGGCAGAAAACTTAAAGCTCCATGCGGCAATGCTTCCCAACAACCTAGGTCAAAATGGTTGTGATTTCCGGCCTTTTCAGGTCAAAAAGCATGGGAAAAAGTACAGAAACCTATGAAAATAAGAAAAAGTTGATTTTTGAACAGGGCTAGAGGAGCATATTGTCCTTTTGAACGAACCAGGCTCAACTTACTTAGGCCACATATCTCCAGAATTGAGCACAGCAAAAAGCATTTATAAAGGTATTTTGGAGTTTTTCGATGCAAAAATATCAGTGAGAGAAATATTGTTGCTATTGGCTGTGATGGCAATGCAGTCAATATTGGAATAAAAGGAGACATATTAAAAAATTTTGAGCAGAACTTAAACAAACCCTTTCACTGGTTTATTTCTCTCTTTCATTTTAATGAGTTACCATTGAGGCATTTGTTGGAATACCTCGATGGGTCCTCCCATGTTCCACGAGAAATGTCAGGACGAATTGGAAAACATTAAAATCTGTCGACCAACCAATAGTTAAGTTTGAAACTGTGGAAGGAAATCCTCTTCCAATTACTGATTCTGATGATCTAAGTACAGATCAATTGTACCTCTATAAAGCTTCTCAGGCTATTACTTCTGGGTGTTGCAGCAATGACTTAGCAAATCTTCAACCTGGGCCAATGGTCCAATCCAGATGGTTGACTACTGCTAATCGCATCCTGCGTTTCAACATAGGATGTGAAAATCCGATGGATAGCTTAAAAGTGCTGGTAGAATACATCGTCAAAGTTTATGCTCCAATGTGGTTCACGATCAAGACAAAACCTTGGTGCTATGATGGACCTCGTCACCTGTAGCAGATGGTAGCTTATTCAAGATACTTAACAAAGGAGCTTTGAGATATTGTTGATAAAGTTAGCATTCGTAACGCCTACTTTGCGCATCGAGAGAACCTTCTTCTTGCAATGATTACTGTTAACCGGCCAAACATTCGAAAATTGGCAATACGAAAGATCGAAGTAGCAAGATCTCAAGCTGAAAAAATGAAAAGCACTCTCGAGTTCAGTGTACCGAAGCTAAATTTCCATACACTTGACTACACTGATATTATATTTTGGACAGATAGTCCCATCAGGCTTGAGCCACCATTGACAAAACACTTAACCAAAGAAGAGTTGACATCATTGGCTGAGAACACTAGCGAAGAAAAATTAAAACTCTTTCAATTCCCTTGTTATACACAAGCAGTAGAAAGGAGTATCAAACTTGTAACAGAAGCGGAAAGAGCAGTTTATGGAAGTGAGAGGAGAGATGGCTACGTTAAAACCAAAATTGCACCTCAAGCAATAATGAAATCATTTGAAACCAAGGGAGACTACAAAACTGAATAAGGAGCTTTCTATTCTAAATTATTGTGGTGGGTGGGTTAGGGTGGAACTCAAAGAGCAGCCACCTCCACGTGGTGAGTTCTGGGTAATTTAAGCCGAGATATGCATGGCTCGTATCTAGCTTAAATTAGCGGAGAGCTGCTCCAATAAACCAATATATTTAAAGCCAGGCAGCTATTTTTTGAGCTAAAAGAAAACTGAATTACTGAATGACGCTTAACATCAACCAATCAACGAAAACAATAAAAACTACTATTTATTTATTTTTTTTAGTATTTTTCATGAAATACCAAATTTTCCAAATTTCTGTGACAAATGGGAGAAAAGTGTATAAGGAAAAAGTTAAAGAACATAAATAGACAAATCAAATGAAACAAAAATGATCTTCCGAGCTTAAACATAAAGGAAGATATGCTTAAATCTTTGAATTTTTCCTTAATTTTTTGGGAGACCTGAAAGGCAAAATCTTTGATCTCCTTCAGGCCGGTGAAGTTGATGTCGCAGGTAGCTAATATTTTACAGATTTCTTATTG
The DNA here is from genome assembly GCA_023014485.1 of Bathynomus jamesi. NCBI lineage: Eukaryota > Metazoa > Arthropoda > Malacostraca > Isopoda > Cirolanidae > Bathynomus > Bathynomus jamesi. The sequence goes on along the minus strand of JAJOZX010001397.1, from coordinate 662,488 downwards.
GTACCACAGACTAACTTTTGGGTGTCCCTACAAAACTGAATTCTGAAAAAAGTTTTTTTCACTCCACCCTACCATACAGAGAGGGAAGAGGAAAAGGCGGTAGAAGCAATAAAGGAAAATCGAAAATACTTCTATAGCTATGCGAAAAAGAAAACAAAACGCGCGCTACCATCGGGTCCTTAAGGAAAAGAAGTAATGAACTAACAGACGATCTAAAAGAAATATCTGAAACATTGAGAGCCCAGTATCAATCGGCCTTCAGTGCCCCAAAAAGTGACAAAGCGATACCTGACATAGATGTATTCTTCGAAGAGAAATGGCAGGGAGAATGTATAACAGACTTTGATTTTACCCCAGAAGATGTAGCGAGAGCTATAGGACAAATGAAATCACATTCAGCTGCAGGTCCGGACAAATGGAACGCACTACTGATTAAGAACTGTAAAAATGAAATAGATACACCCTTATACTGGATTTGGAGAAGATCCCTAGACACTGGGGAAATACCGAGCATCTTGAAAAGAGCGAACATTGTCCATATATATAAAGGAGGGGATAGATCTCAAGCAAAGAACTATAGACCAGTGTCACTGGCTTCCCACCTCACCAAAATATTTGAAAGAATAGTCAGAGAGAAAAATCTATGACTTCTTCGAGACACTGGAAAGATTCAACGAAAATCAGCAGGATTCCGATCAGGTAGATCATGCCTATCACAAATTATAAAGCACTATAACAATATCCTAGATGCACTTGAAGGCAACGAAAACTATGATGTCATATACACAGATTTTGCTAAAGCTTTTGATAAATGCGATAAATGGTATAATAGCACATAAAATGAAATATATGAGAATAACAGCCAAAATGGGAAAATGGATCGACAACTTCTTCAGAGAACGTTTACAGGTCGTCAAAATTCAAGGTGTATGATCATCAGAATCAGAAGTACGCAGCTCAGTACCACAAGGTACAGTACTGGCCCCAATCCTGCTCATTATCATGCTAACAGACATAGACAGTGGAGTAAACAGCAACAGGATAGTAACATCATTTGATGACGATATAAAGATCAGCAGAAAAATCAGCGATGCCAATGAAGTGGAGGCCTTGCAGAGGGACACAAACAAAGTATACATATGGTCAGAAGACAACAATATGACTTTTAAAACCGAGAAATTTCAGCTCTTGAGATATGGTAGAAATGAAGAACTCAGACTGCATATTATGCTCCAGATAGACAGGAAATTCAGAAAAGCACGAAAGCGGTCGACTTGGGTAATAATGACCGATGATGCCAAATTTGAGACATAAAATCAGATAGCAATAAACAAAGCAAAACGAGTCGCGGGACAGGTACTAAGAACGTTCAAAAGGAGGGACAAGACAGTAATGATTCCCCTGCTGAGAACACTGATCATACCAAAACTTGAATACTGCTCAAATTTGACGTCCTCATATAAAAAGGAAAAAAATTAATAAACTAGAAGAAACGTAGAGACATTTCACAGCCAAGATTGATGGCGGCAAAGAACTCTACTAGGAAAGACCGAAAATGATCGAAAAACTGGTACCAAACTTCAAACTAAGCCCAATTACCATCTAAACAACGCTGGAAAATAAGAAAGGCAGAATGTATAGTGTTCCCAAATTAAAGGCCCGACAAGGGACCTCCTCAACACTGAAGGAGAATGGCTTGGTTGTCAGAAGGCCAAGACTTTTTAACCAGCTTCCAAAGAACCTCAGAAACGTTACAGGGGTCAAAGTTGAAGTCTTCAAGAGAAGACTAGATGCGTGGCTCAGGACGGTACCAGATGAGCCGGGTGTACCTGGCTATGTGTGGTGGAGAGCGCAAGAGAGCAACTCGCTCCTCCACCAAGCCAGGCCTATGGGCGGGGCCACCAGCTTGACCTTCGTGTGAACAGAGACCAACACACGGAACATGAACGATGTTATCGAGATGTATATGTATGTATATATATTAGGGTGGTTCACAAGCATAGGGAAAATTTAGCATCTGAGATTTCACTTTTGGGTCATTGTTGCTTTTGTTCCTACACTTAGTGTGAATAACTGTGTGAAGTATGGTTGGTCTACGGTGTCGTTAAGCGGTCGCTCACTCATGCATGACGTGTCTCACTAATGACTGATTACTATAGTATGACTAAATTTGGCTTCTTCTTTTGTAGGAATGTGTAGAAATGCCGCCGAAGCAATCAAAAACACGGTCTAGCAGTGAGGTGTGGTTACTAGGGAAGGCGGAGGAGAAGTTAACTAGGGCAGGACTCCCTACCAAGCTTCAAGTCCTCCGGAAATTCATGTTCCACCATCTGGAGGAGAGGAAGACAGAATATAACAGTGCGGTGATGACCATTGAGGCTTTGATCCCGTTTTGGACAAACGCAAACGTTCCAATGACGGATACCAGATACGCTGAGAAGAAGCTCCTGAAACTGTACGAGCAATACAAGGGGCTGAAGAAGAACCGCACAAAGAATTTCCCATCCTACAGAATGAAGGAGGACATATTTCGCGGAGACCTTGACGATGTGTTCGATCTTTCACGTCATGACGCCCTCGAGACCATGATGAATGAGGAGGACAAGAACTTCCTTGTCGCTCAGCTCGATAATCCCACTTCCTCCAGCTTTGGCCCGATTGACAAGAAAATGGCTGACCAACAAACGAGGAAGAGGATTCGGAGTGAGGCGGAGATGAACCGAGAGGAGAAGGCCAAGCGCGAGGCGGATGCGAGATGGTCCCAGGGAGAACTGGAGGCTTCTAGTTCAAGCACATCTGAATCATCAGATTCAGATACTGTAGTTTTTAAGGAGTCAGCACGAAAACGTTCCACTCCTAAGCGATTGAAGTCTGTGATCACGCCTGACATTTCCTTAGCCTTGGATCGCCACAACATCAGTGACAGGAAAGGAATGGCAGTGGTCGCAGCAACTATTAAATCGCTGGGGCACAACTTGGACGAAGTGTCAATCTCACGCAGCACCATTCGTCGTGTGAGACAATGTACACGTGAAGCGGTGTGCCGCGAAGATCAGGCCACTTTCAAGACCCATGAGCCCCTTCTCTTGCACTGGGATAGTAAGCTGCTTACAAATATCTCCCATGGGTTAGAGGTGGTGGACCGTGTGGCTGTGCTTGTAACCGGTAACGGGGAAGAGAAACTCCTTGGAGTTCCAATGGTAGCTGCTGCAACTGGAGCATCTCAGGCTCAGGCGTGCCTGAAGCTTGTGGACGACTGGTCTTTGAGGGGCAACGTTCGAGGTCTTGTTTTTGATACAACTGCGTCCAACACGGGACTTCATGCTGGAACTTGTACTCTCATTGAAAAGGAGTTGGGTATTGATCTGGTGTGGATCGCTTGCCGACACCACGTGGTAGAAGTCGTCCTTGCTGCGGCCTTCGGTGCTTGTTTCGGAACATCCAGTGGACCTGAAATTGGCCTATTCAAGCGCTTCAAGCAGCACTGGGTTTTCATTGATCGTAGCAAGTTCGAGAGTGCACCCGACAGCCTGTTCATTGAAACAGCAGAGCAGAGGAAGGAAATGGTCTCCTACTACAAGGAGGCTGTCAAGAAGAAGAGCCAGCGGGACGACTATGATGAACTGATGCTTCTCTGCCTCCTTTTCTTGGGAGGGAAGCTTGATGGTCCTGTGAGAATTCGAAGCCCTGGAGCCATGCACCATGCGCGATGGATGGCCAAGGCCATTTACACGCTCAAGGTGTTCCTATTCAGAGATCAATTCACCTTGCTTCAGACCGAGAAACGGAACATCGAGGAACTAAGCCTGTTTATCACGCTCCTTTACGGCCGCTACTGGAACGAGGCCAGTGTTGCATACATGGCTCCATTGAATGACCTCACTTTCTTGCGCCAGCTGAAAGCTCAACCAGGAAAGACGAACGACGCGGCATTTGCCACGATGAAGCGCCATTTGTGGTTCATTTCTGAGCACTTAATCCCCTTGGCACTCTTTGATCCTCGAGTTCACGCGTCCACGAAGGAGAGGATTGCTCACAACATCGTAGCTGTTCCCGAAAAAAGAAAAGGACTCAAGCGCGTGGACGGAAAAACGTTCTCCTTGAGCAATCCCTTGGAATTCTATGCCACCAATCTTCTTCAACCTCGTCATGCAGCACGGAAGTGAACAGGCGCAATCATTCCTGTCCAAGACACCAAATGATTGGAACACAGATCCAGCTTACCAAGGAATGAAGGAACATGTAGAGAAGATGGCAGTGGTTAACGATTGCGCAGAAAGAGGAGTTGCGCTCATTAAGGCTTTCAACAGCACAATCACGAAGGATGAAGCGCAAAAGCAGTACCTTCTCCGCGCAGTCGCTCAGCACCGCAAGGAATTCAAAGAGCCGACTAAAACTGGTCTCAAGAAGACCTAAAGATCTTCAACTGTGTGCATTATGTGTTCCGCTGTTATAATTTCATAATATATTAATATATAATATATATATATATATATATATATATATATTATATATGAAAAATTATTTCACGAAAGTGACACGTGAAAAATATTTATGATGAATAAAACCACGAAGGGAAAAGAAACACAAAGTGGTGCTCAAGCGCTTTCGTCTAATGACATCCTCAGGAACATCCTCAGTGTTCCTGAGGATGTCATTAGACGAAAGCGCTTGAGCACCACTTTGTGTTTCTTTTCCCTTCGTGGTTTTATTCGTCATATATTATATATATATAATAGTGATGTAGGTCACATCCGCATCCGCATCCGCATCCGCATCCGCGGAACATCCGCACATTTCCTCGCATCCGCATCCGCACCCGCATCCGCACTTGGACTGCGGATGTCGTGCGGATGTGGATGGGGGAGATAAAATGTCATTAATAAGCGGAAATTATCAAATTCTACTTATTAATAGAACTAGTTCATTGTGCGCAAAAGTGATACAAGCGACAAGACGAGAGGCTGTTCTTGTATGAAGTTACTCTCTTGCAACCTACTTAGATCCACGTTACAAAGCTAAGTTATTTTCACCTAGTACATTAGAACGAGTTAAATCATCACTTGGCAAAGCAGTTGAAGAGCTTCAATCTCTTGAATCTGTCGCTTCGCCACCCACCAAAAGAATAAAAGTTTCAGTAACAGAACCAACACCTTCAACAAGCAAATCTATCACAGAATCTGTCTCTCAGTTTCTTGAGTCAAGCAGCAATGACGAGACCTACGCGATGTCAAAAGATGTAGTAAAAATGATCGAGAGCTATCACCAAGAAAAACGCCTGGCTGCATGTGACAATCCTATTAGTTGGTGGAAAAATACGCAGAATATCTATCCATACTTGAGTAAACTTGCAAGGAAACATTTAGCCTGTCCTCCAACAAACGTACCAAGCGAGAGATTATTTAGCAGTGCTGGATTAATATATGATGAAAAGAGAAAACAGACTGGCAGCAGAAAAGGCAGAAAAATTAATGTTCCTTAAGCATAACCTTCCTATAATTAAGTTTGAACATTAAACGATGAACATCTTAGTTTACTTTATTTTAATTACTCATTTATAAATATGCCTAATAAAACTTTAAAATTAATATAAATAGTTATCAAGCTAATTAAAGATCTCTTTCTATAAGGGTGGAGGTTGGGGAAAGAGGTCGGTGGGGTGCATTTGAGTTGGGTTCACGTCCCGCATCCTAGTAACACAATTATGGTTCCTAATTGTGGCAGAAACTCAACAAAATATAACGAATTTATTTGCAGACGAATTCACTAATTGATTTCTATATTAGTTAGATGCTTGATATTATTTTATATGTTCAGAGAAAAGTACAGCAATTATTGTACAATTAATCAATTATACTACATTATAGCTACAGCTCTCTCTATATAATAACTTATTATATACGTTAAACACAACAAATCTCGAATATATCCTAAAAAATAACGAAAATGTAGACATCCGCATCCGCATCCGCGGATGTTGAAATCAAACATCCTCATCCGCATCCGCATCCGCGGGTGTGAAAAAAATGACATCCGCTACATCACTAATATATAATATAGTCATAAATTGTCAAGTCATTATTCAAATTGTTTCATTTTGAGCGAATGCATAAAAAGGTCCTAGAGCAAAGATAATTGGCAAGTTTATTCTTGTGGGGGAATAGAATAAGGGCAGATGTGACCGAATTTAAAATTCCAAAAAACGCTGTTATGGACCACCCTAATATATATATATACACACACACACACACACACACACATATATATATATATATATATACATTTAACTGCAATGACCGCGCAGTATATTAACGTATAGAAACGACGTAAGTGTAGAGGAGTGTAGGAGAATTACAACTTCTGACTATCGTGGCTCCGTGGTGCAGTGGTTAGCACGTCTGACCGGCAATTGGAAGATCCTGGGTTCGATTCCCGGGCGGGTGCCTTATTTTTCATTTGTTTGTTATTTCTCTTCCTCGTGTGCAGAACACTCCTCTATACTTACGTCGTTTCTATACGTTAATATACTGCGCGGTCATTGCAGTTAAATGTACATATTCACGATTTGCGAGGGTGCCCTCTCAAGGCATTGGTTTCTGCCCTATGTAGGAGAATTACAACTTCTGACTATCGTGGCTCCGTGGTGTAGTGGTTACTCTGGTTAGCACGTCTGACCGGCAATTGGAAGATCCTGGGTTCGATTCCCGGGCGGGTGCCTTATTTTTCATTTGTTTGTTATTTCTCTTCCTCGTGTGCAGAACACTCCTCTATACTTACGTCGTTTCTATACATATATATATATATATATACACACACACACATATATATATATATACACACACACACACACGCACACACACACACACACACACATATATATATATATATATATATACACAGTATATTAGGCCGCGTCGAAAATGGGAAATTTTTTAATTTCTTAAAAAGTACACTATGTGAGAAGTTTCATTTTATCATCTTAACAAAATATTAAAATATAAAGCATGTGCTACCCCTGCTATCCCTAGCACATAACCTCATCCTTTTTTACCCTCATATTTGCATATATTTAAATGGGAAAAAATGTTATTTCTTAGAAAGTACACTATGTGAGAAGGTTTTTTTTTTATCACTTTAACAAAATATTAAAAAGCAAGCATGTGCTACGCTACTACCACTATCACATGCCCCTCCTCCCTTTTTTACCTTCATATTTGCATATGTTTAATGTTGTTATATGTTACATGATAAGTTGTTTGTTTAATACTTGATATTTTTGTTTCAGATAGAGAGAAATAATTCAGATATATAGAAATAATTTACATTTGCTTTAATTGTAATTTGAATTATCATAAAATATAAATTACATATATTTTGATTTTACTTCTGAATATAAACTATGACTACTAGAATCAAGTCCTCAAATGCAGCCTTTGGATATCCTACGGAATTCCCAGCAACCATGATTCCTTCAAAAGCAGATGTTGTGAGACACTACCTTTTTGTGCGCCGTCGTGAAGAAGCTAAATCGAAAGGATCAGCAACTGCTAATGATTGTTACAGGGTTGTTGTAAAAGATATTGAAGACATTTGCATGAAATTTTCTTTCCCTACGATTAATACCAAAGGTATCTATCTTTAAGTCAGTCGACTAATAGAAGAAGCCTCAAAATTGAACAAGGTGCCGTTACATCGAAGAAATGAAAGTTTTGCCTTAAAAGTAGCTCAGTATGATGAAATGTTTGATATATCTTCTTGTGAATGCTATGATAAGGGAATTGATAGGAAATCTTGCAGGTGTAAGGATAAAATACCAATGACAGAATAGGAGTCTTTTGTGTGTCAAAAACAAAGAGCCCAAGAAGTACAAAACCGTCAACTACAGTAAAAGCACAAGAAGAAATGACTGAAGCCACCAATGTTTTACCATCGGAATTTATAGAAAATACCGAAGAAGACATGGATGTAGATTCAGAGAGTCAGGATGTAGATTATGAGGTCGATTTAAAATTGACTGAAAATATTCAGAACAGGCACTCCTATAAAAACCTAGCATTAACAGCAGATCGTTATCGCGTAAGTTATAGAGCTGCAGCTGCACTAGTCAATGCAGCTTTAAAAGATATGGGGATCCTTAACCACACCAACATGCTTGACAGAAAGAAATTAGAAAGAGAAAGAAATCGCATGGGTGAAACAAATACTTTTAGGTCTAAATCCGAAAATCTGAAGATGGAGGGCCTTGGATTTGATGGAAGGAAAGATAACACATTAACTAAAGGTGGAAAGATTGAAGAAGAACACTGTTATTGTGAAAGAACCTGGAGGCATCTATGTAGATCATGTCACACCAGATAATGGAACTGCTCGCTGCATAGCAGAAGAGTTGATAACTATTATTACAGACTTGAACAGCACAGATACTATCAAAGCTTTACTCTGTGATGGTACTCCTGTAAATACAGGAAAAATTGGTGGAGCCATAAAACTGGTTGAAATTCATCTCAACAGACCAGTGCAGTGGTTAGTGTGCCTCTTGCATTTGAATGAGCTGCCTTTTATGCACGTCTACAAAGCCATTCATGGTAAAACAACAGGTCCAAATACTTTTGTGGGTTCAGTTGGGAATAAACTGAAAACAGATTTAACAAAATTGGAGGTAGTCAAATATTTTCGCGTAAAGGGAAACATTAAAGAAATTCCAGCAAATGTTGTGAAGGAGCTAAGTAGTGATCATAGATATCTCTAAGATATGTGTTTGGCAGTGCAAACTGGAGACACTTCTCAAGATCTGTCCACTCGATCCCCAGGTACCCTTCACCATGCTCGCTGGCTAACTCTAGCCAACAGGGTCCTTCGATTATATATCTCAACGCCAAATCCCGAAAAACCTTCAAGATATATTCAAGATTATTATGCAGTTCTATGCTCCAGGGTGGTTTTGGATAAAATCTCATCCTAATGCAACTGATGGTGCATAACTTTTGGCATTTAATGTGCTTGCTTCGAAGTTTAGATGAACAACATAGATCAATCATAGAACCAGTATTAAAGAATAACGACTACTTTGCCCACCCAGAAAATATACTCATATCAATGGTAACTGACAGGAGACTAGAAATTAGGGAGCAAGCTATTCAGAAAATCATCCTTTCAAAAACAGGATTTTCAGGTACCAGAAACTTTGAGTTGCCTCGAACCCTCAATTTCCAATCTACTGACTACACCGAGATGAGATGATCGATTGGCAAAAAGAGATCATTACTCCTCCACCGCTGCTAAACAATTTTAGCGATGATGAGCTACTACAGGCTCGATGTAAGCCACTGGAGATTGCTTCTTTTCCATGCCACAATCAAAGTGCGGAAAGGGCAGTGAACCTAGTAACAAAGGCATGTCAGGAAAGAATAGGATATGACAACCGTCAAAAGTTTATCTTAAACTCATTAGAATCAAGGCGAAAACTGCCCAAGTTTGAATGGAAGGTGCAATGGAATGAGTAAGAAACATGAAATAAAATTTCCTAATGATATTGAAAATTTCTTCCCTTTTGATGTGATTAGGAACAATGAAAAAGTTAATTGAAATTTAGTACATTTATTATGCCTCTAATTTTTTCTTCTTTGTACTTAATTAATTTTCCTAATACTGAACATTATTAAATAAAATATTATACGTTAATAAAGATTTATGTCATCAAAAAACCTGAATGTAGAGTAAGTCTCGCATAAATGGAATATTCTTCAATGCAAGTCAAACAGTGAAAAATTGTGCCATGAGTAGGCGGCTTTAAACAGCGAAAATAATTTATGTGGAAGTTCCTGTGTTCCATTCAAACCCCTCACAATATGTACCTTTTCAATATAAAATTTCGACTCGGCATAATTTATATATACATACCTCTAAACTTTCGTAACCTCCTAGCAGTTCCGTGCGTTGGTCTCTCTTCACACGAAACTCAAGCTGGTGGTCTCACCTATAGGCGTGGCCTGGTGGAGGAACGAGTTGTTCTCTTGTGATCTTCAGCCCACATAGCCAGACACATCCAGCTCAGTCGGGATGAGGGATTCTACCTTGACGCCAGTAATGTTCCTGATCTCCTTTGGAAACTGGTTAAAAAGTCTTGGACCCCTGATAACCAAGCTATTTTCCTTCAAACTTTAGGTGTAACTTGTCTGACCTTTAGTTTGGGAACACTAAACATTCTACCTTTCCTATTTTTCAATGTTATTTGGGTGGCTACTGGGTTCAGTTTCAGGTCAGGTACCAGTTTTTCTATTATTTTTCATGTGCAGATTATGGTGTATCTCTCTCTCTTCTTTCTTGCGAATCTAAATTTAACTTCCGCAGTCTTTTCTAGTAGATGACTTGAGTTCTTTGCATCTATCAATCTTGGTTGTGAAATTTCTTTGAATTTGGTCTAGCTTGCGAAAAATGCTCTGTATGAATTGGTCCACAATTAACCCACCCCTTATATCTCCAGTCTAACTATAGAGTAGATCAAGTCTAGCCTAGAGGGGTCAGCCTAGAGATTCCGGAAATGGTCCAGAGCGGGCAGATAAATTGAGGTCCACAGTAGGATTCCTCACAAGATTAGGTTAGGGCAATCTACCTTCACCTTTGTTAAGCTATGAGTTGATGCTGGGTCTTAGGTCACAATGTAGGCCTAACTTGTTTGACCCAGCTTAATTTAATGTTCTTAACTGTTTGGTGTTAAAACTCATATTAGTCACTTACTTTTAGTTATTACAGTCTCTCCCTTCTCCGGTTGTCTCATTCGAGAGCGTACTTTGCTGGTACGTCCTCTCGCCCCGTTCTTCGTTTTCGTTCTCCCTTTGTTCTCCTCTTCGCGGGGCTTCTTGTACCAGCGTTGTCTTGGTTTATTCCTCGGTTGGTTTAGCGGTAATGTATCTCCATTACCAAGCACGCTCCTCCCACACAGTATATAAATACTAGTGTGGAGAATAACTCTGGTGAGCAACCAATTGGTTTCTTCCACCCAGTTATTGACATAAAAGGAATTTAATAATTGTTAGATTAACTACCTACCTACTCAGTGAACCATTTTCGTTACCTCCCAACTACCCACTCATCGGTTTTCCATATACTGGGGGCCCCGGGAGATAAAAATTTTGGTGTCATTGTCACCAATTTTTGTCTGAGTGTAGACTAGCTAACTATTTAATTGTAAATGCCTGTTAATCTGATTAACAGTGCCTATCCTCACCTTCTCATGGAGAAGGTGTAGCATTTAATTAGAAGAGAAAATATACATCCATAGGATGAAACTGTCTATGGTCTTTACCATAAGAAAAGAAAAAATGAAAGTTAGAAGATAAAATTACAATTCCCCAGCATCTATTTTTTGTTGTAAAATAGTCGCGCCTTTAATGCTGTTTGTCGCTGAGGTCTTGTTTCTGTCAATGTTGTAGTAGGATGCGTTACCACTCCTACTGTCAAAGGAATAGTTACTGGAAGTTCAGTGTCTCCAGTTGTTACTGTCAGTGGAGAAGGTTCTCCAAAGTCCATTGTTTTGGGTCCAGACTCTAAAGGGTACAAAAGAGAAATGTCTCTTGTTGTGTCACCCGTTGAAGTCCTTAATTTGACCACTCTTGTTACCCCGTCTGCCCCTGGTCTGAGTTCTGAAACTCTAGCCAGAGGCCAGTATTGTCTTGGAGTACTGTCATGTATGAGAACAAGGTCCCCTACCTTAATTGTGTCAGACCAATCCTTCTTAGTCATTTGTTTATGTCTCTCCCTTAGACCCATCAAGTACTCAGTTTTCCACTGTTTAATGAAATGAGCTTTAACTCTAGTTAAATGTTGTAACTTAGTCTGGAGCTCATCATGTCGTTGAGTCCAGTTTGGGTCTTCTGAAGAGTCTATATTGTAGTCCGGCAGGAGACTAACTTGTTCTCCCCGAATCAAATGATTTGGAGTTAATGGTTCTGGGTCATTAATGTTGTCACTCACATAAGTGAGTGGTCTATTGTTAATGATGTTCTCAATCTCAGCCAGGAGAGTGAGTAACCCAAATAAGTGTATCTGTTTCTTGCCAATTGCTTTCTTCAAGCAATTCTTTACTGTTTGTATATTCCTCTCCCAGATAGAACCATACCAAGGAGAGGCAACCGGAATATACTTCCACTTTATGTTTGTATTTTGTATATATAATTGTGTGATTTCATTGCTTAACAAGTCATGGATGACTTGTTCACCAGCTTTGAAATATGTAGCATTGTCAGTCCAAACTGTCTTTGGTACTGAATGTCGTGCACAGAATCTCTTAAAGACAGCAACAAAGATTCTGCTGTAAGGTCCTCCACAACATCCAAATAAACAGCTCGTGAGGCAGCACATGTAAACAGTACAATGTACATTTTTTGTTCAGTGTCACCCACCCCTACAGTCAATGCTCCTGTATAGTCAATGCCTACAGTCTCAAAGGGTCTGTTGAGAGTAACTCTCTCCTCTGGCAAAGCAGGAGGATTTGGTTTCCTATAGGGCCTATCATGAATACGCCTACATGTGACACACTCACTCAGGACTGTTTTAACAGTGATCCTTCCCTTGGGTATCCAATAAGTTTTTCTTAATGTAGTTAGTGTCTGTAGTACCCCCATATGATATACATCATTGTGTGTTTTTCTGATTATTAATGTTGTCAAATAGCTAAATCTAGGTAAAAGGATTGGATGTTTTCTTTTGTATGACAGTTTTGATTTGTCTAATCTCCCTTTACACCTTAGAAGGCCTTCCTCATCTCTGAACAAGTTTAGATCCACAACTACTGATGGTACAGGTTCTTTTGTTTGTTTCCCATTAGTTAAGAATTCTAACTCTTTATTGTACTCTTTTTGTTGGGCTTGGCCTATCCAGTATTGGGTTGCAACTTCTGTATAATTATGATTATTTTTATTTAGCTGTTTGTTAATTGTAGCTAAACAGTTGTGAGCAAACCTCAAACAGTAGGCTGTCACCCTGACAAGTTTGTTGAAATCAGAATACTTTTCATAATTAGTGATTGGTTCAACCTTTTCATTTGAAAAGATTAAATTTAATGTCAAGTTAACTTGTTCCACAGGCCATTGGTCTGTGTCACAGAGCCACTTAGGTCCCATAAACCAAGTTTTGTTTGACTTCAACAACTTGTAGGATAAACCTCTGGTCAGAAAGTCTGCTGGATTCTGTTTAGTTGGAACATAGTGAAAGTTTACTTGTAGGCTTTCATTAGCGTCAGCTATTTCTTTTAGCCTATTTCTTACAAAGATATTCTTACTATTAATGCTATCATTCCGTATCCAGGCAAGACAAATCTGACTGTCAAGCCAGACGTGGATATTAGTTATGAACACATCATAGTAAGCATCCTTAAGCAATGAAATGGTTTTAATGGCTAATGTAGCAGCCAATAGTTCCAATTGAGGTATGGTTCGGGTAGGTTTGAGAGGTGCAACTTTCCCTTTTGCATAAATTAGATGACTTTCTGTAGGGCTTACAAGATACGCACAGCACCCATAAGCTTGTGTGCTTGCATCAGCAAACACATGAAGCCTCTGGGGCTTATCCCTAAACCCACAGCACCTTTGAATTTTAATGTTCTGCACTTTTGTTAAATCAGTAGCTAACTTCTTCCAAGATTTTTGATTTTCATTTGTTATTGGATCATCCCACCCAACATTTGTCCTCCAAATTTCTTGGAGGAGAATCTTTGATTTTATTGTTGAAGGCAGGAATAGACCCATAGGATCAAAAATTTTGGAAGCCTCTGATAATATTTGTCTTTTAGTATTTGCTTCCTCATCAAGTTTAAAACCTTTAGTACAGATTGAATCATGACTGTTAGAAGTTGCATCCAAATACCAGTTCATACCTAAAGTTTTAACTCTGTCTGATGGCTCAGTAAGACCATTATTATCCTTTAAAATCTTTTTGTTTAAATCCTCATTATTTGAAATCCACTCTCTAAGTTCAAAGTTACCTTGTTGCATAATGTTTTGAGAGTGTTCATAGACTTCAGATAATTCAGATTTTGTTGTCGTTGAGCCTATTAGATTGTCTACGTAAAAATGTTCCTTAAGGAAGTTCAATGTTAGAGAGTTATTAAACTGGTTTAAATGATGTCTAATTGTCAATGCTAATAGGCTAGGTGAGCAATTGGCTCCAAACAACACAACATTAAATCTATAGGTTATGAACCCTTTATTCAAATCAAATGGATCCTTGAACCATAAGAACCTAAGTTGGTTCTTATCATATTCATTTTTAAGATTTATTCTCAAAAATGCCTTTGAAATGTCACTTTGTACAGCATATTTGTCTAACCTGAACCTCAGTAAGATCTTCACAAGGTCAGAAATGAGATTAGGACCCTCAATCAAGCAATCATTCAAACTGTGTTTATCACTGTCTTTGAGGCTACAATTATATACTACTCTGAGTTTTGTTGTTGGGGCATCTTGTCGATAAACCCCCCTATGGGTTAAATAATGACAACCATCTTTTTTAAAAGGGTTATCTGTTACTTCTTCAATGAAGCCTTTCTGTAGCTGTTCTTTGAAGACATCATTATATATTTTTACATTATTTTCTTGTTTGAGTTTTTTCATTACTTTATATAAATGTCCTTTAGCTACTTTGAGATTATCTCTTAAAGTTGGACAATTTATTTTCCAAGGTAACTCAATAAAATAACTATTGTCTTTACACTGAATGGTGTCTTCAAATCTTTCTACCATTAACTGATCTTCTGAAGTTTGATGTGTGTCATGTATACCCACAGATTCTAGCAACCATAAAGTTTGAATTGCCTCATCTAAAGTTTCATTTGATAATGATGAATTAATGTTCTCAGTTGAGATAATATTATTCAAAGTGTTGCTATTCTTACAGGTGTTATGTAGGACTGAGTTGAGGCACATAGTATTTGTTGGTCATTCACTGTTTTGGTTTAGGTCTAGGTTGTATTCTGATAGGTCACCCAAAGGGGCTATCCCTGATGGAGTCTGAATAGCTATACCATTACCTATCTCTACTATGCCCTTATGAATAAGATTAATATAATCTGCCCCTATTAGCATTTCAATGTTAGCTACTGTGTTGTTAGTGATATGTCTATCAGCTATTTTTTAGTGTTTTTTCAAATGATTTATGGTTTGTTCTAGTTTGGGTATAACCAGTTTGTTTTGTCCTACTTTAGAAATAATAACTGCTTCAATTTTCTTGAATTTACTTTCTAAATGTAGTTCCAGGTCAATTGTCTTATAGCTATTTTTGTCCGAGTTATCCTTAACAAAGGACGCAATATTGAGGTTTTGTTCATTCGGGTTTGGTGTCAAACCCAATTTATTAACTACCTTTTTTGAAACAAATGTTTGTTGAGAACAACAGTCTATAAGACATCTCACTGGAGTGGTACTACCCTCACTATTCACTAAGTCCAAAGTAATAGTTGGTAAAAGAATCTCAGTGTTTCTTGTTACATTGTTTGAACAAGCAGAATGTCCCATGAAAGTGGCATTTTCTTGATTACCTTTATTTGGGGGAGGTATCTTTTGAGTTTGAGTATTATTGTTTGGACACTTTGGTGAATCACACATTGATGAGACATGTCGTAAACTTTTACAAAACTTACACTTGAATCTTAACCTAGATTTACAGTCTTTCTTATAATGTCCCTGGCCAGTACACTTTTTACACAGGTTCAACTGTTCACATCTTTTAGCCCTTTGGTTAAAGTCTAAATATTTGTCACACCCAGTACTACTGTGTTCATTACTTGCACAAAATTTGCAATGTGGTGTGTAAGTTGAGGCAGCAGTTACATTAAAGTTCTGTAATGTAGGTGTTCGTGTATTATAGTTGGTCACATTTGATTCTCCAGTATCAAGTTTTCTCTGTTTGGCTGTAGCTAGTTGGTCTCTGGGAACAGTCTTTGGTTTATCCATAGTCTGGGTCTTATGTGTTGGAAAATCTCTCAAGTTGTAATTAATTAGGATATTGGGGAAGTTTTCTCTTATTTGTTCTAAATTAGGATAATTTTTTCCCGTCTTTAGAATTAAATTATCTTTAACCCTCGAAGGAAGGCACCTAAGTACTATGCTTTGTATAAGCCAAGATGAAGTTTTAATATCTATCTCATTGCTAACCAGTTGTCCTATAATAGCTTCTAATTTTGTATAAAAAATTTCCATATCTCTATGGTTATCTTTTATGGGTGCAAATTCAAAATTTGTTGAGATAATTCATATACAATCATATCTTTATTAATGTAATTACGTTTTAAAAGATCAATAGCTACTTCATATGAATCCCCTACGGCTGGTAAATAGGCTATTAGGTTATAGGCTGGGCCTTTAAGGGAACTAGTTAAGTAACTAAACTTTTCAACAGTTGAAATATAAGGTTTATTACCTATTAAATTCTCAAATTTGTCAATGAAAGATGGGAATTGTACCGTGTCCCCTTCAAATGTTGGTACTAGCAAAATGGGTAACTGAGCCCTCAATTCTTGTGACTCAGGATTTTGCATGCCACTTAAATTTTGTTGAAGGTTAGCCCTACTTTGATTAAAATCAGAATTAGGTTTTTTTGGTGTTAAGTCAGTCAACCGAGACCGTAGTTCCCTTATTTGCTGTTCAATTGAGCTTACCTGATCATCATCATCAGCGTAAAGGTCTATCAATTGTTCTTCAGCCATTTCGGATTCAACCAACTCTGAAATACTCTCATTAATGGCTATTATTTCCTTCTTTTTAATTTCTAATTTAATAATTACACTCTCTATATTTTTCTTACCTGGTTGTGTAATATTGTTAAAAGTGTTCACAGCCTTTGTAACAGCTCCCAACTTTGCCCCCCTTTTCTTTTTTAACTTTTTCAATTCTGCACTGTCCATGTCTAAGTCAAAATTGTTTAACTGGGGATCGTAATGAAATAGAGGATAAGAAGAAATTACCAGAGAAGAGAGAGCACAGACAAAACAGTCAAGTTCAAATTTGGTTTAATCCCCCCAAGTACTTGTGTGTCACTCAGGTCTAAGCTTATAAGAGAATGAGACTCCTTTAATGTAAATGTTTCCTAGTTAGGCCCTAGGTTGTAGACCTAATTAGGCTTGCTCAGGTTAGGCTTAGGCTAGACCATTTAGCCTAATTCTGCAATTTTTGTTAAGTAAGGTTAAGGTTTGTAAATTCCCCACACACGGACCACCAATGCGAAAAATGCTCTGTATGAATTGGTCCACAATTAACCCACCCCTTATATCTCCAGTCTAACTATAGAGTAGATCAAGTCTAGCCTAGAGGGGTCAGCCTAGAGATTCCGGAAATGGTCCAGAGCGGGCAGATAAATTGAGGTCCACAGTAGGATTCCTCACAAGATTAGGTTAGGGCAATCTACCTTCACCTTTGTTAAGCTATGAGTTGATGCTGGGTCTTAAGTCACAATGTAGGCCTAACTTGTTTGACCCAGCTTAATTTAATGTTCTTAACTGTTTGGTGTTAAAACTCATATTAGTCACTTACTTTTAGTTATTACAGTCTCTCCCTTCTCCGGTTGTCTCATTCGAGAGCGTACTTTGCTGGTACGTCCTCTCGCCCCGTTCTTCGTTTTCGTTCTCCCTTTGTTCTCCTCTTCGCGGGGCTTCTTGTACCAGCGTTGTCTTGGTTTATTCCTCGGTTGGTTTAGCGGTAATGTATCTCCATTACCGAGCACGCTCCTCCCACACAGTATATAAATACTAGTGTGGAGAATAACTCTGGTGAGCAACCAATTGGTTTCTTCCACCCAGTTATTGACATAAAAGGAATTTAATAATTGTTAGAATAACTACCTACCTACTCAGTGAACCATTTTCGTTACCTCCCAACTACCCACTCATCGGTTTTCCATAAGCTTATTAATCGCTTCATTTTTATATGGAGACGTCAAGACTGAACAGTATTCAAGTTTTGGCACGATTAATGTTTTCGTTCTTTTCCTTTTTTAAAGATTCTCAGTACCTGTCCCGCCACTCCTTTTGCTTTGTTTACCGCTGTCTGATTTTGTGTTTCAAATTTCGCATCGTCGGTCATTATAACTCCTAAATCTTTTTGTTTCTTACTTCAATGAATTTCCTGTCTATCTGGGGCATAATATGTTGTCCTTTTCAGCTCCTCATTTCTTCGCTATTTCTTCAATATGTAGTGTACGGTTCATTGTTTTGATCGTTGTTTACTTTACTTTATTACTTTCCCTTTATCAGTGCTCTTTCTTCTCTTTACACTCGCTCCGCTGTACTTTGTAAACACGCGCAGACGGTAGCTGGATAGCGTGGCCTCCATTATGATTTTGAACAGCGAAGGGACAGGGGATAAATTACACCCTATTATTACTAGTTACTGACTTTTTATTTATACCAAAACAATTGAACAAACGGGGGAACACGAGTGCGGACCTATCGTTAACATTTTATCACGGAGACAATTAAATATTTTAAAATCGCTACATACTAATATGAAAAACCACCTGACTAGGGCAAACCCCATCTGAGGACTGCCGTTAGGCATCCTCCCTTCTCCCGGCCCATCTCAGGTGTTGCCAACCAGCATTTTATATTCTTAATTTCAAATAAACCATTGTTAATTTCTTATTTTCATACAAACCATAATTAAATTTCTTATTAAACATTATCATCTTCTTTATTAAACCAAACATTAATTTCTTATTAGACATTATTATCTTCTTTATTAAAAAATACCAATACACGACACATATCATATAGAGGGTGTCCCATAAGCCCGGCATCATAGGAAAAATAATAAAAAAAGGCAAACAAAAGCTTTTATTTACAGAACGTGCTCAATATGTCCACCATTGTTTTCAATACACAAATTCAGACGTGATACCTAGTCAGCAAGCACACGGTGAATGATGTCAGGAGTAATGGTGTTACATGCCCTAATAATGCGCTGCCGCAAATGTTCAACACTCCTAATTTTCTCTGCGTATACCAGTGCTTTCAAGTGGCCCCAGAGATAAAAATCTAGTGGCGTGAGATCCGGGCTTCTAGCTGGCCATTCCACAGGCCCTCGACGTCCTATCCAATGACCAGGGAATTGTTGGTACAGGTATTCCCTTACTTGGGTGCTGTAATGTGCAGGAGCGCCGTCTTGCTGGAACCATGGGAATTTTCCTTCTTCGTTCAAGACACTGGGAAATGCTTCTTCCTTGAGCATACGTAGGTAGGTGCCTCCAGTGACATGTTCATCGAAAAAGAGGGGGGGCCTATGATGCAATCTTTCCAAATGCCACACCATACCATCACCCGAGATGCACCTTGTTCCTTTGAAGAGGTATACCAGTGAGGGTTGTTTTGAGACCAGTAGCGGGTGTTCTGTCGATTTACTTCACCATCTCCATAAAAAACAGCCTCGTCACTGAACAGAATGGTGGACGAGAAATTGGCATCCCGAGCATAAATTACGGTTTGTAGAAATAGAAAAATATGAATTTCTCCTATGATGCCGGACTTATGGGACACCCTGTATAATGTACAATTACGTACGAATAGTGTTAGATTATTTTTAGGTGATCATATTACACAATTACTATTAGTATTAAAAAAATTAAAAAGAAATTAATTCCATTCGATTCTTAGCTAAATATTTCGTGTTCCAATTTTAAAAGTAAAATTATTTTAGTGACTAAAAAAGTGAAAATTTACCAAATTGGGTGTTTACAAACCGACCTATCTCTCTCAAGACGAATCTGTACCAGGAAGATCATTTGCATTCGGAGAACAGTCACAGATTACGAACGTATCAGTGTCATTTTTCACTGCTCGGTCGCTCGTTCGCTTACTCGCTCGCGGGCAAGATTCCTCTGCCAGAATTGAAATGCTTCATAACGGAGCAATTACTCGAGTAATTGTTAAATTGACAAAATTAAAAGGCTCATCTGAGCGGCAATCAATAGAGGTAGAATTCCATTAAACTTAACTGTTTATGAAATGCGCGACTCATTACATAGAGAAAAATGATAAAAATGTTAATAAAACACATTATATCATTACGGTGAAGTATAGAAAGTAACTTTTCCGATATATCGAGTCTTTTTATGTATTTTGTATCGCTGTTTTGAAGTTATTCTCACGTTTAGTTGCCTTCATTCCATTGCTCTTCTCTCGCATTACGCTTAAAATGTCGCAAAGTCAAAGTTTTACATCAGGTATTTGGGATGGACCTCTTCCAATAAACACGCATCTAAAACGCTGTGAAAATAAGCATGAATTGACGCCAATAGTTTGAGAGAGAGAGAGAGAGAGAGAGAGAGAGAGAGAGAGAGAGAGAGAGAGAGAGGAGTTTATAGGAAAAAATTGTCTTTGTTTGGCCTTTTTCTTTAAATATTTTTTATGGAACTTTTCCATATATATATATATATATATATATATATATATATATGTGTGTGTGTGTGTGTGTGTGTTTGATGTGTGTGTGTTGTGGTGTGTGTGTGTGTGTGTAGCATGTCACTTCGTCACATTTGTTTATTTACCTCGATAAGAGGAGGAGCAAATTCCCGTTCCCGACTGGAGAGGCAGTAACCATCGAACCTTCGAAGGAGAGAGTTTGGGTCATTCCTACGAGCGTTTTTTACGTGAATTAATCCAAAAATAAGTCTCTTCTTAATTAAATGAAATACCAAAATGTTTTCAACGCGATACATCAAATGAATGAATTCATAAGATTTTTCTGTAAGTATTCTTTAATTAATTAAGACGTTGATGGTTATGTTAATTAAGTGATTTTTATAAGCAACATACTCGGAATCAGACGCCATCAGATTATGATGTAATTAAGTTCATTTGGACGTAATCAAAATTATTATCATTATTCTCCATTATTATCGACGCCAAAGGTATGCGGGTGAGTATGTGATCGGAAGACCACATACTCACGCACACCTGCGTGTGGGCCCCTCACCCACCTTGTCGTAAGACCACTAAGGACACACGCAATCGACGTCGATTGGTATTTCGCTCGAGTGCAATCTAGTTATTATTAATTATTATTATTATTATTATTATTATTATAGGTGGTCATGCATTGTCATTGGTCATTCTGAATATAATTACGGCTTAGCAGGAAATTATCAAAAAGTTTTTAAGATTCTTTTAAAGCTTCACTGAAAATACAATTATAAAACCAGAATAAAATTAGAATGCAAAAATGATTTCTTTGGTAATGGAATACTTTGTGTGCGAGTGACCAGTAATAGCTGATATTATATATATATATATATATATAACCTTTGGTTAGCTTCCGCCCGAATTGTTCATTCTGACGAAGGTCAAGCTTTTCACTCCACCTTAAACCTACAGTTTAACGTGGAATCCGAACCACGCCCCACCAGCAGCCCAGCATCAAGGCCATAACGTTAAAATAAGTAACAACTGTGATAATAATCTAATTTAAACTAATTGTTAATTATTGTATTTATGAAAATAATCATTTTAAAATGAAGCGATATAAGGAAAAGAGAAATAAATTAACATTGAGAGAGAGAGAGAGAGTTAAACCCGTACGTGAATTACAATACAAACTATGTACAAATGCAGGTATTATCTACAGGGTGTTCGAAAAGTCCCATCACCCCCTACAAAATGTACATATTGTAATACCAATTTTATTTTTGTGTGATTAATTGTATTTGTATGTGGTAGGTGTGATTTAAGAAACAAGTCACTAGCAACAATTACTTTAATTACATTAAATACAGTTACTAATCAAGAATATCTGTGTGCGTACCATCATTTTCGTAACAAAGGATTATCGATGCAGCATTGCTGGAGTGATTGCACCAAATGCATCTCGAACAGCGTGTTTCAGTTCCTCTTTAGTGCGGTAACGAACCCGGGATACGTTCTGCTTGACGAAACCCCATCACGCATTGTCAGTTTGTCACAAAGACAGATTTGGACTTCGGGACGGCCACTCAAGATGGGCAGGTAAATGTTGCGAGCCACGGCCGATCCATTTGTCTCTGAACAATTCGTTGAGGAATTACCTCACATTAATGTCAAAATGAGCCGGAGCCCCGTCTTGTTGAAACCACACCCGACCAAGCATCCCCAAACGCTCGAGCTCAGGCACAAACCAGTCGCGTAACATGTTGACTGTTGAGGTAGGCAGTTTGGTTGACAGGACCCTCAAAAAAATATGGACCAAACAAGTTCCTGGCAGACACTGCAGCCCATATCATCACGTGCGGTACATGGTGTTCCAGTTCCTCAGAGAAGTGTGGATTTTCCTTGCTCCAGAAGTAAACATTTCTCATTTTGGCGCTTCGGTAAATTGTACACTCGTCAGAAAAAAATCAGTTCCACGTGCAGGAATTGTTGGAAAAACGGTCAAAAACCGTTCACAGGCTTCATATCGTTTCACTTAATTCATTAACAAGTAACGGGCGGTATGGTTTCATGCCGAGATCTTTTGTCATGTGATCTCTCATTTTGGACATGGGGACTGCAAGTTCTTGTGATCGTTTCTGAAGTGATTTTTTTCGGTGAACGAGCCACCGATGCAATCACACCTTCACATTGTTCTGCTCGCGTTGTTGGTCTTCCTGACCGTGGTCTATCCTTGATGGAGCCAGTTTCAAACAGCTTTTTCTCCCAGCGTAATACCGTTTTGTTTGGTCGTGAAACCTTATTGAATCTCGTGTTGAAATCATTTTGGATATCATGCATCGTTTTGCCAATATGTGACCTTTCATGAGCCCATGTGCTCATCACTATCTTTTCCTCCAGAGCGTAACTGGACTGGTCTGCCATTGTTCGTTCACGCAACTCTAATACCTGAAAAAGAAAAAAAATGTCAATGAATCACAAATTGGAATTAAAATATGTACATTTTGTAGGGGGTGACGGGACTTTTCGAACACCCTCTACAATATAATGGAAAAATTAAGCAATTACCTCTTGTTTCGCTTTCACGACAAACTTTTTTTAAACTCATTAAAAAAAAGAGTTAATTACGCGTCATATCGATATATTAAATGTTTTCTGACCCTCGGACGCTGTTGCTTTTTCTCGGTATCGAAGCTTTCCTTTAACTTTTGAAACTGTATCGGATTAAAGTAACACGCTTTGTCTTTCACTAAATGATGTAATAAAGAATTCATCGTGGATTTCGTAAAGATGATCAAGCGAATTGGGACGAAAATGGAATCGGATTAGCGCTTTTACCGTGCGTAAACTATCATCAGAACTGATGTCTTAAGTTTACCCGAAAACAAAATTATGAATTAGGTTACTCAACACTAAATAAATAAATAAATAAATAAATAAAATACTGCCATTCCTACTGCTTCATAAACGAGTAGGAAATAAAGGCAATGAGTTTTCCTATTATGACATGGTCAATATTTGGCCGATATTCAGCTGACGTTTTCCTTAGAAATGCGGAACGGTGGCTTAAACGTGCTTATTTAACAGGGTTCATAATAAAGCCCACAGAATTACTTGCATACCCTTTCGTCTCTTCCACTGTTATTGCAGTATTATCGCCAGTGTTGTAGCAGTTACCTTTTTTGGTAACTAATTACAGTTACTAGTTAGTGTCTCAAGAAAGTAACTAATTACTAATTGCCGTTTCAAAAAAGGGATCTTTTCCAAATGGACGACCCTACGGGATTTAGCTGAAAATTTGTATACTAATAAATTTTTATGTTCTAATAACGAAAATGACATTATTTTCCTGGAGAAATATGCGCAACATACGAAAAAAATTGCATTTATATGCGCACTAGTTTGCACGGAGCACGTTATCTAGTTTACACCGCTCATGACGCCCGGATACGATGTTGCTGTGTTGCCCCCGGTTAATTGAATGCCTGGTTAGGTCAATTGAATGGCCGGTTAGGTTAACTGTACGCCTTTGACGATTGGTTAGGTTAAATAATGATATTTTCGTTAAAACTAACGAAAATATCATGACTTAACTAATCGTCGAGGGCGTACAGTTGACCTAACCGGGCATTCAATTGACCGGGGGCAACTCGCAAGTAGATAGATCACAGCACTGCATTATCATATGCTCACACTACAACAATAATATTCAGACTAAACTAGGTCTAAGCAGGCAACAAATAAACATTAATAACAACAACAAAAATTACTGTTTATGCGAGTTTATGGAGAAAAAGGTATGCAAATGAAGATTTACTTGTTAAAATATTATTAAATACTGCAAATTTTAATAAATAAAGGATATTATCTGCGTTTTATTTTGTAAGACCCACTGCATAGCACTATATAATTAAATAACGGTCATGCTCCATGCAAAATAGTGCACATATAAATGCTTTTTTTTTTCGTATGTTGCGCATATTTCTTCAGGAAAATAATGTCATTTTCGTTATTACAATATAAGAATTTATTAGTATACAAATTTTCAGCTAAATTGGTGCTACTATAGCGTGATTCCTACCAGTGACTTCGATACTATAGGGTGATTCCTACCCGTTTTGGTTCGAAACTACAGTACTGTAGAGTGTGATTCCTATCCAAGGTGTAAATGAAAATATAATAACTATAAAATGCTCTTTATTATTCAATTTTATTTATTTAAAAAATAGTTTCGGTGCTACTATAGTATGTGGTCTACCTACGATTGTTTAGGTTTAGTCACGATATTTTCGTTAAAACTAACGAAAATATCATGACTAAACCTAACCATCGTCAAGGGCGATGGACATTGGAATGTAAACAAGCAATTAGTAAACAAGGTAAGAAGCTATAATTAAAAGGTAGACCGCCGAATGGAGGTAGAAATCACGCTATAGTAGCACCGCTAAATTTTGTGGGGTCGTCCATTTGGAAAAAAATCGGACCTTTTCCAGTTTGTGTACCGTTTTTCATATAATTTATTTTTGAGAATATTTTTGTTAAAACTAACGAAAATATCACGACTTAACCTAATCAATTATCAAGAGCGTACAGTTGATCTATTAGTAAATAGTAAATACTATTCCAGAAACAAACAATGTTATAATTAATAATAGATCAACTGTACGCCCTTGATAATAATTGGTTAGGTTAAGTCGTGATATTTTCGTTAGTTTTAACAAAAATATTCTCAAAAATAAATTATATGAAAACGGTACACAAACTGGAAAAGGTCCAAAAAATCCCAACAAACTAACTAGTTACCAGTTACTTCAAAAGTTACTTTAGACATTTTTCCTGGTTTTAGCGAGCATCTGGTTTTGATAAAAGTACTTTCCCCGATAAGTCATACTTGGCAAGATTGTTCATTTGTTTCAAATTAATTGTGATTTAACGAATAAACAAGATTTGACTACATTAACATTAAATATATGTTGTCACTGAACTTGCACTGTGCACAACATTTACATCGAGGGAGGCTTGTGAAAAAAGTAGCTAACCTTTTGCCCTAACAGAAAAAATAACTGATAGAAATTACAAAGGTACTTGTAGGTTATCTCCCCCCTCACCAATTTTGACTGAATATTTTCGTTAAAACTAACGAAAATATCACGACTTAAACCTAACCAATTAATTATCAAGGGCGTACAGTTGATCTGTTATTAATTATAACATTGTTTTTTTCTGGAATAGTATTTACTATTTACTAATAGATCAACTGTACGCCTTTGATAATTGGTTAGGTTAAGTCGTTATATTTTCGTTAGTTTTAACGAAAATATTTTGTCAAAATTGGTGGTGGGGGGGGGGAGATAACCTACAAGTACCATTACAAATATTCATGCTTTTTTGTAACTAGTTACAGTTACAATTACTCGGCCGGAAAATGTAACTAGTTACCGTTAGAGTTACTCAAAAAAGTAACGATTACCGAGTAACTAGTATTCATGACGTTCGATGAATACCAGCTTAGTTGAGCCATCATCTCAAATGGCTAGCTCGATATTGAAAAGTAGGCTACAAGCGAGATCCCTGTAATGATTCACCAGCCATTCTCCATCCCCATTCGATTAATTAATTAGAATTAATTAGAATTAATTAGACCGAGACCCACTCGAAAACAGAACATACCTTAAAAAAGCCATAGGCCTATATATCATCTGTTTGGCTCAAGTTACCTTCAATTTAAACTGCAATAACTTGAAACAAGAATTTCGCCTAGCGACGTGCCCATGATATCCTAGTTTATGTAAATAACATTAAGCTTTTCAAATGTGACAAATTGACACTATCACTGATGTCTACAAGCTTCGTGCGCAGATTGGATTTTGAGCGTCGAGTGAGTACTCTCTGTGTTCGTTCTGTGACCAATGATTGTCATCCTGGTTGACTGTTGGCTTCTCGTTTATTTGTATATCCAAAATCTGTGCTGATTTTAAGCTCATTGTCTCTGACTCTACCCACACTATGAGTAACTAGTGGGTTTCTTTCTTTTCAATCATGGTTATTCCCAATTCATTCTTCGTCCACGAATCAGAAATTGGAAATTGGGAATCTCAAACAGGCATTTCTTAAATCGATCCATTCCCGTCTTAAGTTCGATTTTTCATACAAAAACCCTTCGCGTCCGCAATTACGTCACAGCTCCTTTTTTTCACCCTTTCCCAATTCAGAAAACACTTTTTCCAAAATTTGGAATTCACACTTAGATCATTCTCGCATTCGGATCCTAAACAGTAATAGGAATGGCCGAGAAGGAAATAATAAGGATTGTATACAAAGTTTTGTCCGATAAATAAAATTTATTCAATAAAACCAAACATAATTTATCTTCAGTGGTAGAAAGATGTTCAAAGTAATCGCCTTTATTTGCAATACATTTTTGCCATCTTCCTGGCAATTTCCTGATGCCATGTGCAAAGAATGTCCGTGGTTTAACGGTAATCCAGGCATCTAGAACAGCGTGAATTTCTTCCGCAGATGAGAAC
Source organism: Bathynomus jamesi (assembly GCA_023014485.1). Classification (NCBI taxonomy): domain Eukaryota; kingdom Metazoa; phylum Arthropoda; class Malacostraca; order Isopoda; family Cirolanidae; genus Bathynomus; species Bathynomus jamesi. The sequence continues at coordinate 635,578 of JAJOZX010001397.1, read as the reverse complement.
TTCCAACCACGAATTGAAGATTTAAGTTGGGAGAAAAGGTAAAAATCAGACGGTGCGAGGTCTGGTGAATATGGGGGATGTGGCAATACTGTAAAACCGAGATCGCGCAGGTTCTGAACAGTTTTAGCAGCTGTATGAGGCTTCGCGTTATCATGGAGGTAGTGAAGATGGTGGTATCCCCCATTAACTAGTCGCCGACGTTTTTGCTGAATTGCTACCTTCAAGCGATCTAAATGCTGACAGTAAATATCAGCATTTATTGTTTGTCCACGTGGCAATACCTCCAAAAGGAGAACACCCTTGCAGTCCCAGTATACCGAGAGCAGATGCTTACGAATGGTCAACGTCCGTTGAACTTCCACATTTGGGATATCACCATCTCCTCTCCAACTCATATGGTGATAGCTGCCATCATTGTCCCAATAGATCCAAACTTCGTCCATTGTAATTAATTGTCCCAAGAAATCAGTTGCAGCATATTTCTCCAACAACTCTAAACATATTCGTTCACGGTTTGCCTTTTGTTCAACAGTTAAATAATGTGGAATCCATCGATTAGATAAATAACGTTTCCCCATCTGAATAAGATGCTGCTGAATTGTTCTGTGACAAACTCCCAGTTCTAATGCAATACTCCTAGTCGTAGCATACTTCTCTGTATCCAGAAAGTTTTGTATACCTGTGTTCAAATCCAGTGATGGTCGACCACAACGCGGTTTATCATCGACATTGAAATTGTTTTCCTTGAATTGAGCCACCCACCGACGACATGTACGTTCATTTGTTGTTTCAGCACCAAGTGTCGAATTTATCTCTGCTGCTATGATTGCAGGTGACATTCCACGTTTCGAGAAGAAATAAATCAGCTTACGTACGTCTTTTCGTTCAAATTCCATGCTTAAAAATAAGCAATAAATGATAAATGCAGCGAGAAATGAATGAAGAGAAAATGATGATGGCTGACGGTTGGGTAGGCTAGGCGCTATGTAGCGCCTAGCCTACGCATAGCCTACGCATAGTGTTAGAAGCACGAGAATTATATATTAAATAAATCAACCGAATTTCAGTAGCCATAGACCTCATAATTACAAGAATATCAGCGTTTATTCATCGGACAAAACTTTGTATACAATCCTTATTATCTGCTTGACATATCACGAGCATGAACTGTACGCTGCATCCTTCAAAATGTATAAGGTTTCCTTACTTGATATATTTTCTATGCATTCCAGTAACTTTTTTAGTTACGTTATTCTGGTAGGTGTCTATACGAGTATATATATATATATATATATATATATATATATATATATATATATATATATATATATATATTAGGGTGGAGTGAAAATTTTTTTTTTTTAATTTCAAAATGCTTGGGGTCGGAAAAGTTGCGTATTTATGTGAAACGTACTGTGTGAAATTTTTGTAATCGTACGGCTATAATTAAATTGTGCACACTGAACTCAGTTTTTAAAAATTGGCAAAATTACTAAAATTTCGCCATTTTTATTTTTTAAATTACAAAATTACAAAAATTTCACACAGTACGTGTCCAAAAACAACTGAAGGGTTTAACTCTAAGGAACTGGAAACACGATTTATCGTACTGGTGGGGAAATCTGAATCTATTTCTACTGTGGAAACAGTTCCTATTTTCTGATTTGAAGTTAATTCGATAGGGCTTTTTCTTTGTTTAAACAAACAACAGGGATAGCTGAATTCTGACTCTGACTAAGGACTTGGGCAATAAGAACATCTCTTTTAAATTACTTTTCTCTGTAATCAGAGTACGCTCTGACTCTAATAATTTTCCTTGACTGTCGACTACTTTTGCTAGGAAACAGATCTTCTCATAAGGTGCTACTGTTATATGCTCGGTCGGGCATATGAAAAATTGAGAATCTGACTCTGGTTCGGCGACTAAAATTTGCCTTATGGGCTAAACTGAAACTGGCTGACTGGAAACTGGCTGACTGGAAACTGGCTGACTGGAAACTGACTGACTCTGGAAACTGACTGACTCTGGAAACTGACTGACTCTGGAAACTGACTGACTTACTCTGGAAACTGACTGACTTACTCTGGAAACTGACTGACTTACTCTGGAAACTGACTGACTTACTCTGGAAACTGACTGACTTACTCTGGAAACTGACTGACTTACTCTGGAAACTGACTAACTTACTCTGGAAACTGACTGACTTACTCTGGAAACTGACTGACTTACTCTGGAAACTGACTGACTTACTCTGGAAACTGACTGACTTACTCTGGAAACTGACTGACTTACTCACTCTGGAAACTGACTGACTTACTCACTCTGGAAACTGACTGACTGACTCACTCTGGAAACTGACTGACTGACTTACTCTGGAAACTGACTGACTGACTTACTCTGGAAACTGACTGACTGACTTACTCTGGAAACTGACTGACTGACTTACTCTGGAAACTGACTGACTGACTTACTCTGGAAACTGACTGACTGACTTACTCTGGAAACTGACTGACTGACTTACTCTGGAAACTGACTGACTGACTTACTCTGGAAACTGACTGACTGACTTACTCTGGAAACTGACTGACTGACTTACTCTGGAAACTGACTGACTGACTTACTCTGGAAACTGACTGACTGACTTACTCTGGAAACTGACTGACTGACTTACTCTGGAAACTGACTGACTGACTTACTCTGGAAACTGACTGACTGACTTACTCTGGAACTGACTGACTGACTTACTCTGGAAACTGACTGACTGACTTACTCTGGAAACTGACGACTGACTTACTCTGGAAACTGACTGACTGACTTACTCTGGAAACTGACTGACTGACTTACTCTGGAAACTGACTGACTGACTTACTCTGGAAACTGACTGACTGACTTACTCTGGAAACTGACTGACTGACTTACTCTGGAAACTGACTGACTGACTTACTCTGGAAACTGACTGACTGACTTACTCTGGAAACTGACTGACTGACTTACTCTGGAAACTGACTGACTGACTTACTCTGGAAACTGACTGACTGACTTACTCTGGAAACTGACTGACTGACTTACTCTGGAAACTGACTGACTGACTTACTCTGGAAACTGACTGACTGACTTACTCTGGAAACTGACTGACTGACTTACTCTGGAAACTGACTGACTGACTTACTCTGGAAACTGACTGACTGACTTACTCTGGAAACTGACTGACTGACTTACTCTGGAAACTGACTGACTGACTTACTCTGGAAACTGACTGACTGACTTACTCTGGAAACTGACTGACTGACTTACTCTGGAAACTGACTGACTGACTTACTCTGGAAACTGACTGACTGACTTACTCTGGAAACTGACTGACTGACTTACTCTGGAAACTGACTGACTGACTTACTCTGGAAACTGACTGACTGACTTACTCTGGAAACTGACTGACTGACTTACTCTGGAAACTGACTGACTGACTTACTCTGGAAACTGACTGACTGACTTACTCTGGAAACTGACTGACTGACTTACTCTGGAAACTGACTGACTGACTTACTCTGGAAACTGACTGACTGACTTACTCTGGAAACTGACTGACTGACTTACTCTGGAAACTGACTGACTGACTTACTCTGGAAACTGACTGATGACTTACTCTGGAAACTGACTGACTGACTTACTCTGGAAACTGACTGACTGACTTACTCTGGAAACTGACTGACTGACTTACTCTGGAAACTGACTGACTGACTTACTCTGGAAACTGACTGACTGACTTACTCTGGAAACTGACTGACTGACTTACTCTGGAAACTGACTGACTGACTTACTCTGGAAACTGACTGACTGACTTACTCTGGAAACTGACTGACTGACTTACTCTGGAAACTGACTGACTGACTTACTCTGGAAACTGACTGACTGACTTACTCTGGAAACTGACTGACTGACTTACTCTGGAAACTGACTGACTGACTTACTCTGGAAACTGACTGACTGACTTACTCTGGAAACTGACTGACTGACTTACTCTGGAAACTGACTGACTGACTTACTCTGGAAACTGACTGACTGACTTACTCTGGAAACTGACTGACTGACTTACTCTGGAAACTGACTGACTGACTTACTCTGGAAACTGACTGACTGACTTACTCTGGAAACTGACTGACTGACTTACTCTGGAAACTGACTGACTGACTTACTCTGGAAACTGACTGACTGACTTACTCTGGAAACTGACTGACTGACTTACTCTGGAAACTGACTGACTGACTTACTCTGGAAACTGACTGACTGACTTACTCTGGAAACTGACTGACTGACTTACTCTGGAAACTGACTGACTGACTTACTCTGGAAACTGACTGACTGACTTACTCTGGAAACTGACTGACTGACTTACTCTGGAAACTGACTGACTGACTTACTCTGGAAACTGACTGACTGACTTACTCTGGAAACTGACTGACTGACTTACTCTGGAAACTGACTGACTGACTTACTCTGGAAACTGACTGACTGACTTACTCTGGAAACTGACTGACTGACTTACTCTGGAAACTGACTGACTGACTTACTCTGGAAACTGACTGACTGACTTACTCTGGAAACTGACTGACTGACTTACTCTGGAAACTGACTGACTGACTTACTCTGGAAACTGACTGACTGACTTACTCTGGAAACTGACTGACTGACTTACTCTGGAAACTGACTGACTGACTTACTCTGGAAACTGACTGACTGACTTACTCTGGAAACTGACTGACTGACTTACTCTGGAAACTGACTGACTGACTTACTCTGGAAACTGACTGACTGACTTACTCTGGAAACTGACTGACTGACTTACTCTGGAAACTGACTGACTGACTTACTCTGGAAACTGACTGACTGACTTACTCTGGAAACTGACTGACTGACTTACTCTGGAAACTGACTGACTGACTTACTCTGGAAACTGACTGACTGACTTACTCTGGAAACTGACTGACTGACTTACTCTGGAAACTGACTGACTGACTTACTCTGGAAACTGACTGACTGACTTACTCTGGAAACTGACTGACTGACTTACTCTGGAAACTGACTGACTGACTTACTCTGGAAACTGACTGACTGACTTACTCTGGAAACTGACTGACTGACTTACTCTGGAAACTGACTGACTGACTTACTCTGGAAACTGACTGACTGACTTACTCTGGAAACTGACTGACTGACTTACTCTGGAAACTGACTGACTGACTTACTCTGGAAACTGACTGACTGACTTACTCTGGAAACTGACTGACTGACTTACTCTGGAAACTGACTGACTGACTTACTCTGGAAACTGACTGACTGACTTACTCTGGAAACTGACTGACTGACTTACTCTGGAAACTGACTGACTGACTTACTCTGGAAACTGACTGACTGACTTACTCTGGAAACTGACTGACTGACTTACTCTGGAAACTGACTGACTGACTTACTCTGGAAACTGACTGACTGACTTACTCTGGAAACTGACTGACTGACTTACTCTGGAAACTGACTGACTGACTTACTCTGGAAACTGACTGACTGACTTACTCTGGAAAACTGACTGACTTACTCTGGAAACTGACTGACTGACTTACTCTGGAAACTGACTGACTGACTTACTCTGGAAACTGACTGACTGACTTACTCTGGAAACTGACTGACTTACTCTGGAAACTGACTGACTTACTCTGGAAACTGACTGACTTACGCTGGAAACTGACTGACTTACGCTGGAAACTGACTGACTTACGCTGGAAACTGACTGACTTACGCTGGAAACTGACTGACTTACGCTGGAAACTGACTGACTTACGCTGGAAACTGACTGACTTACGCTGGAAACTGACTGACTTACTCTGGAAACTGACTGACTTACTCTGGAAACTGACTGACTTACTCTGGAAACTGACTGACTTACTCTGGAAACTGACTGACTTACTCTGGAAACTGACTGACTTACTCTGGAAACTGACTGACTTACTCTGGAAACTGACTGACTTACTCTGGAAACTGACTGACTTACTCTGGAAACTGACTGACTTACTCTGGAAACTACTTACTTACTCTGGAAACTGACTTACTTACTTACTCTGGAAACTGACTTACTTACTTACTCTGGAAACTGACTTACTTACTTACTCTGGAAACTGACTTACTTACTTACTCTGGAAACTGACTTACTTACTCTGGATGCAACCGACTGCCTTGAACTGCTATCAAGTGGAGGGGGTTTCCTATTTCTTTCGGAAATCTGAACTGAACTAATTCTATTAGCATTAAGCTGTCTGTTATTCTCATGGAGATGGTTTATCCTATTTCGACACTTTACTAGCTTTCCGGCTGGGTAAATCTCCCATTGATTCCGGTTAAAAAAATCCATACCTAGTAGGATATCTGAAAGGTGGCGACTGTGTCCACTATACAACATTTCGCTGGGTATACCGCGTTACCAACTTCTAAATATAATTCAATTTCTCCGTATGTAGGTATGGGTGTGCCCGTAACTCCTCTGAGTTGACAGGAAGGTGCCTTAATTTCATATTTGTAATCTGTACTCTCTAGTAATTCATCTACACATTGTTTCTTAACGTCGCGTGTGCTCCTGTATCGAGGAGAGCGGTTAAATCTTGGTTATCTGTGCTACAATTTATTATTAAATCTAGGAGGTTTGCACCTATTATCCTGATGAGGAGTGGTGTGTGTGTTTGGGTACATTACTGCTTTTTAGGAGGGAGGGGGTTGAACTGCCGCCTCCAAAGTAGGGTCTAAAAAAGGGCTCGAATTGTCCTCTATGGGAGCACCTGGGTCATATTCTATGGGATCACCATACGCTGGAGGGTTTTCTTGAAAACTGTACTCTGGGGAAAATGATTCCTTCGCGGGTACTTCTACGTACCGAACTATCCGACCTTGCTGATTGTACTGGGGTTTGTACATGGGGTAATAGGGTGATTAACCCTGTGGTCGTAATCTATTTGGTTGGTGGTTCGACTGAGGCTGGGAATGGACTGGTTTCTGGGGATTGGAGGACTTTTAGGAACGTTGGTGGTTCGATTTCTGGAAGTGGGGCCTATACCCTGCAGTGGCTTTATCGGCACATTTTTGGGCGATGAGCATGTTCGTGACAGTGGGAGCAATAAGGGGGATAATTGCACTTACTTATCATGTGCCCAAAGCTATCGCAGTTAAAACACTGTGGAGGAGGGCGTATATTCTGGGTTTGGGGGCTTGTTTCTGGGGTGGTGTGTCCTGCATCGGCCTCGATTTATAGGATTGTTGTTGTTGCTGTTGGTGTTGTGGTTGCTGCTGCTGAATGTAATGTATGGGGGTTTCTCTATCTTTTCGGTAGTTCTGGTTTGCTAAATCTGGGTAATGTTCCCGTGTTTTATTTATGGCTACACTTACTGGTTTGTCAACATTTAGAAACTCTTGGAACTTTTTTTTAGGTGCTTCGGGTAGGTTTTGGTAAATGGTCGTTGCTACTATTAGATTTCCTTGTTTTGAAGTGAAAGTAATGCCACACGCATTTTCTGCGGCTTGGAGGGCTTCTCCTACGAGTTTGTGTTCGTGTAATAAAATTATTTAAATCTTGATGTTTCTCTTTCTTCCATTTAGCTTGGAAGACTGCTTCTAACATGGCTAAGGGTTGTGCAAGTGTTATTTCTTTAAAAAATTCTAATAAGTTTTGTTTAAAATTGTCTCATGTTGTAGCTTCGCTAATGGATAGGACGTAGGTGACTGTATCATGAGCATTCCCTTCTTTAGGGTCGATAAACCTTTTTCCTTCCCTAATCTTTATATCTTCATCGGTGATGTTTTCGCGTAAGAAATATTGTTCTAAAGACTCAGTCCAAGGTCTTACGCGTGGTTCAACAAAATGATTACACTGGTATGCATATGAAATTTTTTTGTCTGCTGTGAGGGTTTTTTCAACTCATATTATATAATTCGACCATGCTGAATTCGAAAATGACATTGGTTTTCCTCAATCAGGTCAGGTTTTTTTCTCTATTGGCCATTTATTATAAGTCCAATTTTATCCCCAAATTTATTGATTTTTTTAGCTTAAACACTGTAGATACGAGTAATATTATAAGAACACTCGTGAAAAATGAAAACATTGTGTGAATAAATACTTTTATTCATACAATGAATATGGAAAAAAGTTTATTGAGGAAGGAATGAAGTTTTTTTGGCTTTCCATCTGTTTTTTCTTCGGGCACGTCTCGCTTCAAACACCAGCAATAGTCCGCCACATATTGATATCCCAGTTTCCCTGGTACCTCTCTTCCATTATTTTGATATCTTGGTGAAATCGTTCACCCTGTTCCTCACTATAATCCCCGCAATTTTCAGGAAAATAGTCCAAGTGGGACCACAAAAAGTGCATTTTTATGGACATGCGCGACCCATGAGCTTTGAAAGCTTCATCAAGTTTTCGAAACGGACTCGTATTCTGGACTTCTACGCTTGCCAAGAAATCAGTGACAACTGATTTGAATGCCTGCCAGGCATTCTTCTCAGTTGGAGTCATTGCGTTTTCGAACTGAGTATCCTTGATCAAAGTTCGAATTTGAGGACCATCAAAAACCCCAGCATTTAGTTTAGCATCAGATATATGAGGAAATTTACTCTCGAGATATCGGAATGCTGAACCCTCCTTATTCATTGATTTGATGAAATTTTTCATCAAGCCCAGCTTAATATGAAGTGGTGGGAGCAAAATTTTTGTTGGTGGTACAAGGGGCACTGAAACGACATTATGCGACCCAGGTTCAAAATTCTCTCTGGATGCCCATTCACGCTGTGCATAGTGCTTCTCATCCGCTCGGCTATCCCATTTGCAGAGGAAACATGGGTATTTCGTGTATCCCCCTTGCATTCCCAATACAAATGCCACAATCTGAAAAAAAATGAAAATATTTAAAGAATTTAGAGAATTTGTTCTATCAGATAAAAAAATCTATGCATTGGACTGTATCACTTCTGTGGGGAAGTTAAGTGTTCTTATACGCTCTCAAATAACCTTTGGAAAAACAACATAGTCAATAGCAATAGTTTACTTATGATATTAGTATTACCTTCAAATCTCCACAGATCCTCCAGTTATGTTGGTCGTATACGAGAGCATCCAGTAAAATTTTCATGTTATCGTAGCTCTCAGTAAGTTGTACGGAATGTGCTACAGGGACTGATGCAACCCTATTCCCAATGTTGAAGTACTGCTTTCAAACTTCGTTTAGACGAGTCTATAAATAGCCTCCATTCTGATGCTTATATGGCAGGCCCAAGGATTCGATTAGCCCCTCAACATTGCAGCAGTACACTAAGGAAGAGGTATTTTCGTGCACTGCAAAAAACTTGCGGAATTCTTCCTCTCGTTTCCTATACCAGGAGAATGTTGTTCCCGGAGCCAGCAAGTTGTCCTCTCGAAGTCGTGAGCCCAAGATCTCGGCAGCTAATTTGGAAAGTCCTAAATCCCTGGTAAGATCATTAAGTTTGGCCTGGTTGAGAGGCCTCGGCTCATTTGAAGCGGTATTTTGAGGTATATACGACTGGGACTGGTGTTGGCATTGGTCATTGATTCATCATCAGAATCATCGAAGTCCAGGGTTTGAGGTGGGTCGGTATTGGAATTCCAGGACCATGGGGTACAGGTCTCATAGCAGAAGGAATGTCAGGGTATACAACAATGTGTTTATTCTTCTTGTTAACTCCTGAAAATAGAAACACAGAAACATGGATATAAAACTTGCATATGAAATAGAAGAAGCATTCAGACAGTGGCGCTCGTGAGGGAAGGCTGCGGTCTGTAAGATATGAAATAGGTCGATGGAGTCTGTATATTTTCTTTCTTTTTCATTCATATTGTCCCTTCGGGGACAATATGAATGAAAAAGAAAGAAAATATACAATCATTGTATATGTAAATGAAACTTGTATAACAATATGTATGTGTAAATGTATTTTCTATAACAATATGTATATGTAAATGTATGATTACCATTATGGTGAATATTATGCTATATATGGTGAATATTACATTATGGTGAATATTATGTCAAGTTTCATACGAGGATTTCAAAATATTGAAGAAAAATAAATTTATAAGCCCACCTTGGAGGTTTGTCATGCAGAAATAGCAATCTGTCACGTGATCCTTTCCTTCTCTCCAAATCATGGGAATTCCAAAAGGCAAAGATTTCGCTCTGCCTTTGCTCCATCTTCTCAAATTTTCAATGCACGTCTTGCAGCACATATGAGGGGCGAAATTTTTGTCCTGGTCCCCTAGCTTAATTCCAAAGTATGCTCTATACATTGTCTTCACAAATTTAGTGATTTGGGACTGGTTATTTGGCATGGTAACCGTCCCACATATGTAGCAGAATCTATTGGGATCATTTTTACACGCTCTATTCATTATGAAATATTTTATCTATATGCCTGAAAAGTAAAAAAAGATATTATACAAGTGAAACAAGTGATGATAGATGTTACTGTTCCAATTCCGCTTTGACAAAATCACGAAAAATTTTATTTTACTTATGAGGCCATAGCCGGATAACCTGAGCTGATTGAGGAAAATGGATTGCAGATTCGAAATCAGCAGGAAAAACTCTAAGAATCACTTACAAAACCCTGACAGCAAAATTGATGCATACCAGTGTTATCTATGGTCCCCTTAAAAATTAGGACAGTATGGGGAAGGTTTACTAGTATACCTAAGTTAATGTATGCTGGGGTGGCGGTTTGAGACATGTTGGCTTGTGCTTGATCTGAAGTTTGTGTTTGGGAATATGTTTGAAGGGCGCGGGGTAGGTGGAAGAATGGGTGTAGGGAAATTTTCGATGTCAGAAAGCGCACCGTCTGAATCGCTCATTTGTGAAGGTACTATTAATTTGTTCTAATTTGGTCTGCTTGACCAATCTTAATCTATAGAATGATCACTTGAGTGGTTTTCCTAACTACTCTATCTAAGAAATACACATTAAATAAATGCACAACAATTTGCCTAACTAGGGGAAAATTTGAAAAGATTGTAAACAAAATAATAAAAAAATGTAAACAAGATTTCACTCGAATGTACGTGAAGGTACGGTAATATTATGATTGGTACATTAAATAAAATTATATTATACTAACTATAATAGTGGAAATAAATTGGTTTCAATAAAAAGAAATGTATCACTGGTGTATGGAATGTTCACTGTTTTTTTTGTTAATTCTGGCTCGATACTAATTATTAACTGTTAATAATACTGACTTTTCAAATGTTTAGAGGTTTTTTTTAAAAAAAAAATTTGTACTTAAGATTCCTACGGCGAAATCCTTGGAGACGTGTCCTGAAGACGTCTCTTGCTGGCCACTTGTTCTTGGATGAAAACTCGGCGTGGAGAACTTGGAGTCGTGACACACCGGTTCAAGGGTGGATGTGACGAACTAGAAGTCGTGACACGCCGGTCAACTGGATGTTGGTTCTAGTTCCAAGGTCTGGAAGCCTGGAAGAATCCTGGATGCAGAGGTCGCCAGTTGTTAACCCTCCGTCTAGGGCCTGGGTTGGTTCGAAGTCGACGGGGGTTCTAGTTAGGTGGCAGCAACTGATGTGTTACTTGCAGTAGTTTCTTCTATATTATTCTCCGAGTTCTTCTATAGTGGCTCCGAGGATTCTGGAAGGCTTACTAAATTCTCTGAAGATTCCCGGATTCTTCTTATAACGTATCGAGAAATTTTAATGACTAAGTTCTCTGAAGAGAGCAAGGCTCGAAGGAGAAGATAGACTATTTTTTACTGTAATTTACTGCTAAAATGTACAGGCAGTGCTCAGCCTTTGCGTTTACTTCTGAATGAACATGGAAGAAATTATTGGGGTTTATATACCCCGATTCTACTAACATCTTCATTATTAAATATTGAAGAGGCTGCATTATTTTTGCACAATATTTGAAACTAAAGTAAATTTTTTAGCTGTGGTAATGTTTAAACGAATAAACAAGATATTTGAAGATGAAGCCATATTTTTATCTTAAACCGCGTATTTTCAATCTGATGTTATCATGATCTGCCAAGTTAACTGAAAGTGGAAATTGAACTATGCATCTTTACACTAAAATATGCATATGAGTAAAAATTAAAGGTTTAAGATTTACAATTAAATGCTTAGGCAAGACATGACTTCATCTTTCATAACGAAGAGAGAATGTATACAAAATATGAATATTGCAAAGCTTAAGCAGGATTCATTATTAAGCGAAATCTAAAGAAAATGATTAAGAGATTTTAAAAAGAACAAGTCACCAATTATTTGGCAAAGTAGAAAGCAAATCAAAAATTTTATCCAAACTCGCGTTAGGCGATTTTGGTCCTTATTTAAAAATTAATACATACACGTACATACATATGAATATAGATATTATATAAAGTTAAATATATACGAATATATAGGATTATATAAATACATGAACTATATAAACACATGAATTTTTAAAATGGATACAAAAACTATATAAATGAATATAAGAATTACATGAAAGAGTAGAATTGTATAAGAATATGGGAATTATTCATGGTTCATTTTTACACACACACCTATATATATATATATATATATATATATATATATATATATATATATATATATTCAGTTCTAAAAACATAATATATAGTTAAAAAAATTTAAAAGATGATGTATGTGGTGACTATTTGTTTTTTGGGTTTGGAGTGATCTTTGGTTTTCCAGTCCGGATATGAAGTCCGTTCACTCCCTCCCGGTATGTCTCACTCAGTAAAGAATTATTTCGGGGTAGAAATACAGATTTCTTCATGAAATTTTATTTGCAAGTCGTGAGTAATCATAGATAATCATAAAAACTGCGAACGAGTCTTCATTGAAGTAATCTCTCGAGTGAAGTAAGTGGTCCCTCAGCAAAAGTCTCTACATTTTGTCCAGTTCTTCTTGGTCTAAATTCTCCCTCGCTCTCAAGCAGTTACCCGCTATTTTATATTCTAATGGGGTAAAAGGAGTTTACATAATTTGGGGGAGTCTAATGGATATTCTATTATTATAAAGGCATTTTGGAAAATTCCATATTAATAATAAATTTACTTAACATTATATAACTAGTGGACTTCCCCATAATACGAGTATATAATAAATCCTAATAATTGCTACGATAATAACAAAAAACAATTTAATCCATCTCGAAATTTTTTAATATACTCTAAAGAATTATTGTGAAAACTGATTCTACCATTTAAGTCTAACCACAATTAAATTCATTAAATTAAATCATCTCAAATCAAAATGCGTTAAACATAAGCAAAAATAGTCACACTTAAAAGTAAAAGAAAGAAGATAAACACTCAGAAGAGGAGTTATATAAAATGTCTGTACGATTAAAATGAAAATTGTAAAACAAAATAAAACCTGTTTTGAAAATAAAATCAAAGTTTAAAAAATCTGTTTAAAATTTTGTAAAAGATTAATCCGTTTATGAGCACTGGAAATAATTCACATATTAATTTAAAAATATATAAAAATCATATTTGTTTGATTAAAATTACTAAAGTTACCGCGAGTTGTTATGAAATGAATAAATGATAAAAAAATTCCTGAAAGTGAGTTCTTTAAAATGATTAAAACTGATCAAGACTCAAATGCATGATCCCAGTGTGCAAATTATATATGAGTAATTAACAGGAAAGGAAAAAAATGAGAATAAAACGCCTAGAGTAAAGAATAAAAAAATCATAACTCAATTCATTTACTTGCTTCCTTATTAAGATTTTGAAAATAACTCCATTATATAATTACAAAATACAATTTTTAAAATATATTTAAATGTGTATGGTTTAGTACAGTTAAGTGAAGTAAAGGTTCAGTATACTCGTAGAAGTCTATTATGCGCATCAGAGTGTATACAGAGTGAGAGTAAAGTCTGTAAGGATTTTATACATACAAATAATGTGCTAATAATAACAGGAAGGCCCTAGGCCCTAGCCCCAGTCAGTGAAAGTAAGGTCTTTAAGGATTTTATGCATACAAATAATGTGTTAATAATAACAGGAAGGCCCTAGGCCCTAGCCCGAGTCAGCGCCATGTCAGTAAGGACGGAATACAGCAATGAAGAAAAAGTGTATCTTGTATCGTGGGTTATTTCTTATAATAATTGTGAAGAACGTTTGCGTTTATTTCAACAAAAATATAATAGACCACCACCAAATGCAACCAGTGTTGTTCACTTTTGCTAATGTTGTTAACTAATTTTATGTATAAAATCCTTAAAGACTTTTCTCCTACCCTGTATATGTTTATATAGTTGTATAAACTACAAAAGTGTGTTTAAATTTCAATAAAAATCCTACCAGATATGTTTTTCTGATTCTAGATTCAAGAGTCAAAACTTTATTCAGAAAAGAATGCAAGTGACAGAGTTTTGCAATTTTTAGATATTTGTTATAACATTAATATATTCATTGTTCTCTCATCTGAATATGCCCTTGGAAGCATCGAAGCTTTTTAGGCAAAAATAATGTAATTTAGTTTATTTATTACATAAAAATAGTGAAAGTGGCAAGTAATAGTAATAGTGACAAAAATAATAATAATAATAATAGCAATAATAATAATAAATACAATATAAAATTTAGGAAATGTTACATAGTTTTAACTTAAATAATTTACTGTATATTTAGTAGAAAATATTATATAAAAATAGTGGAAGTGACAAGTAATATTAACATTGTTGTGATACAGTATTTATGGAAATAACTTCATGTAATTAAAATTCGTAAACAATTTCAGTCTAACTTCATTATATGTAAAAAGAAATATCAAGTTTCCCGTTTAGGACATCCGCACCTAACACAGGCCTGCGAATGAGAACTTTGTAAGAGTTGTTTTCTTGCTAATAACTGATTTTATATAATTCAACTACGCTGATTTCGAATAAGGTGTCCATTTTTTCTAGCATGTAAGGATTTTCTGAAAACTGGAAGGGAAGCAACAATAACATAAATAAATATTATTTATTTCAATTTACATTAGGTACCTATTTCGCTTTGATATACTGATTACAAATGCAAACAACTTTTAAAAAAAAGAAGACTATTAACGTCAATTACATATTCATCTTCGTTTGTCCTGAGTTTTCTTGTGAGATCTATGCCTTTTAGTTACGAATGTACGCGCTGTTCCTTTTCTTTTATGTAATAATTTTGGAGTATCCCGTTTCAACATCCAGCAGTAATCAGCCATCATGCTGATGTCCCACCTTCCCTGATATCTCTTCTCCATTTCTTTATAAGTGTGAAAATGAACAATGAATAATTCTTACATTCATATAATTCTTATATTCATTTATATAATTCTTATGTTCATTCGTATACTTCGTATACTTATATAATCCTTATATTCTTATTCATATATTCATTTTGACATATAAAGACCAAAATCGTATAAGGCTGACACGAGTTTTGGATAAAATTTTGATTTGCTTTCTATTTTATAATTGGTAAATTATTCCTTTTTAAACTTCTTAATCATTTAGTTTAACGTCCTGAATCGCATAGCGCTGACATAAGTTTGGATACATTTTTGATTTGCTTTCTATTCTATAAGTGGTTAATTATTTCTTTTTAAAGAACGTAATCATTTTTGTAGACTTAGCTTAATAATGTAATCTTGTTCATTTCCTGTATACATTCTCTCTTCGTTGTAAAAGATGAAGTCATGTCCTGCTTAACGTTTAATTTTTAATCTTAAGCCTTTAATTTTTGCCCATGTGCATGTTTGTTTATAATTCGTGATGGGAAGGCATATTTCAATTTTTAGTTAACTCGACAGATCATGATAACATCAGATCTGCAGATCTGACAATATGCGATTTAAAATAAAAATATGGCTTCCTCTTGCTTAGCAGTCTAGACACTGCTACAGCAGAAATATTTGTTTTGTCTTTAAATGTTTTTCAAAGTAAATCAGCCTATTGAGAATAAAAAATAAAAACAGATTAGCATTAAATAAAAATGTCAGTAAATATTCAGTATAAAAGACCATAAAATTTCTCCAATGTTTCATTTTAGCAGTAAATTACCGTAAGAAAAAGTCTTTATCTTCTATATCGAGCCTTGCTCTCTTCAGAGAATTTAGTCTTAAATAAAGAAAAATAATTTCCCGATCCGTTACAAGAAGAATCGGGGAACCTTCTGATAATTTAATCAGCTTCACAGAATCGTCCGATCCACTATAAGAAGAAATAGGAGAGTAGTATAGAAGAAAACTACTGCGATTCTCAATAAGGTACCAGCTACTCCAGAGTAACAAATCCGTTAGTGCCACCTAACCAGAACCCCGTCAACTTCGAACCGACCAAGGCCATAGACGGAGGAGTTAACAACTGGTGACCTCTGCATCCAGGATTCTTCCAGTCTTCCAGACCCTGGAACTAAAACCAACATTCAGTTGACCGGCGTGTCACGACTTCCAGTTCGTCACATCTACCATTCAACCGGTCTGTCACGACTCCAAGTTCTCCACGCCCATTCTTCATCCAGGAACAAGTGGCCAGGCAAGACACGTCTTCAGGACACGTCTCTAAGGATTTCGCAGTAGGAATCTTGTTAAGTACAGATCTCTTTTTTTCAAGTAATTTCTAAACATTTGAGAAGTCAGTATTGTTAACAATTAATAATTAGTATCAAGCCAGAATTAACAAAAACAGTGAACATTCCATACACCAGTGATACATTTCTTTTTATTGAAACCGAGTTATGTTCACTATTATAGTTAGTATAGAATCATTTTATTTTATGTGCCAATCATATTACCGTACCTTCACGTACATTCGAGTGAAATTTTGTTTACATTTTTTTATTATTATTTTTTTTTACAATTTTTTCCAAGTCTTTCCCTAGTTAGGCAAATTGTTGTGCATTTATTTATTTGTGCATTTCTTAAATAGAGTAGTTAGGAAAGCCACTCAAGTGATCATTCCATAGATTAAGATCGGTCAAGCAGACCAAATTAGAATACATTAACAGTACCTTCACATATTAGCGATTCAGACGGTGCGCTTTCTGACATTGAAAATTCCCCTACACCCATTTTTCCACCTACCTCGCGCCATTCAAACATATTTCCAAACACACAAACTTCAGATCAAGCACAAGCCAGAATGTCTCAAACCACCGCCCCAGCATACATTAACTTAAGTAGACTTGTAAACCTTCCCTATACTCTCCTAATTTTTAAGGGGACAATAGGTAATAACTTTGTTGAACCACGCGTAAGACCTTGGATTGAGTCTCTAGAACAACATTTCTTACGCAAAAACATCACCGATGATGATATAAAGATTAGGGAAGCTAAAAGGTTTATCGACCCTAAAGAGGGGAATGCCTATGATACAGTTACCTACATCCATCCATTAGCGAAGCTACAACGTGGGACAATTTTAAACAAAACTTATTAGAATTTTTTAAAGAAATAACACTTGCACAACCCTTAGCCACGTTAGAAGCTGTCTTCCAAGCTAAATGGAAGGAAGAAGAACATGAAGATTTAAATAATTTTATTACACGAACACAAACTCGCAGGAGAAGCCCTCCGAGCCGCAGAAAATGCATGTGACATTACATTCACTTCAAAACAAAGAAACCTAATAGTAGCAGCAACCATTTACCAAAACTTACCCGTAGCACCTAAAAAGAAATATCAAGAGTGTCTAAATATTGACAAACCAGTAAGTGTAGCCATAAATAAAACACGGGAACATTACCCAGACTTAGCGAGCCAGAGCTACCGGAAGGGTAGAGAGACCCCCATACACTACATTCAGGAAAAACAACAACAAAAACAACAAGAACCCTCTAAATCTAGGTCGATTCAGGGAACAACACCTCAGAAACAAGCCCCACAAACCCAGAATGCACTCCCTCCTCTTCCGTGTTTTAATTGCGATAGTTTTGGGCACATGATGAGTCAATGCAATTATCCCCCTTATTGCTCCCACTGTCATGAACATGGTCATCGCCGTGGCGACCGACAAAAATGTGCTGACAAAGCCCCTGTAGGGTGCAGGCCCCACTTCCTGAGATCAAATCACCAACGTTTCCAAGAGCCCTCTAATTCGCAGAAACCAGTTAGTTCCCAGCCTCAACAGAACCACCCACCAAACAGAACACGACCACAAGGTCAATCACACTATTACCCAATGTCCAGACCCCAATAAAATCAGCAAGGTCGGATAGTTCGGTCCGTAGACGTACCCGTTGAAGAATCAGTTTTCCGAGAGTGCACTTTTAAAGAAGACCCTCCAGTGTATGGTGATCCCGTAACATATGACTCAGATCCTTCCATAGAAGTCAATTCAAGTTCTTTTTTAGATCCCACTTCGGAGGCAGCAGTTCAGCCTCCTCCCTCCTAAATAGCAGTAATAAACCCAAATACACACATGAACTACCCATCAGGATAATAGGTGCGAACCTACTAGATTTAATAATAAATTGCAGCACAGATAACCGAGATTTAACCGCTTTTCTAGATACAGGAGCACATGCGACATTGATTAAGAAACAATGTGCAGATGAGTTACTAGAGAGTACAGATTCTAAATATGAAATTAAGGCACCTTTCTGCCAACTCAGAATAGTTACAGGTAAACCCATACCTACATATGGAGAAATTGAATTATATTTAGAAGTTGGTAACGCGGTATATTCCGAAAAATGTTGTATTGTGTTCGCAGTCGCCACCTTTCAGAGATATCTTACTAGGTATGGATTTCTTCACCCGGAATCAATGGGAAATTTACCCAAACGGAAAATTAGTTAAGTGTGGAAATGGGACACACCCTCTCCATGAGAATAATAGACAGCTTAATGCTAACAGAATCAGTTTAGTTCGGATTTCCGAAAGAAATAGGAAACCCACTCCAGTTTATAGCAGTTGAATTCGGTTGCATCCAGAGGGACAACCGCCCCAGAAATCAGCCCCCAGAGTAATCAGTTCCAATTGTTGAATCCAGTAGGATCAACACATTCAGTTTCCAGTCATTCGGTTGCATACACAGGGATAACCGTCCCAGAAATCAGCCCCCAGAGTATTCATTTCCAGTTGTTGAATCCAGTAGGATCAACACAGTCAGTTTCCAGCCAGTCAGTTTCCAGCCAGTCAGTTTCCAGCCAGTCAGTTTCCAGCCAGTCAGTTTCCAGCCAGTCAGTTTCCAGCCAGTCAGTTTCCAGCCAGTCAGTTTCCAGCCAGTCAGTTTCCAGCCAGTCAGTTTCCAGCCAGTCAGTTTCCAGCCAGTCAGTTTCCAGCCAGTCAGTTTCCAGCCAGTCAGTTTCCAGCCAGTCAGTTTCCAGCCAGTCAGTTTCCAGCCAGTCAGTTTCCAGCCAGTCAGTTTCCAGCCAGTCAGTTTTCAGCCAGTCAGTTTTCAGCCAGTCAGTTTTCAGCCAGTCAGTTTTCAGCCAGAGAGTTTTCAGCCAGTCAGTTTTCAGCCAGTCAGTTTTCAGCCAGTCAGTTTTCAGCCAGTCAGTTTTCAGCCAGTCAGTTTTCAGCCAGTCAGTTTTCAGCCAGTCAGTTTTCAGCCAGTCAGTTTTCAGCCAGTCAGTTTTCAGCCAGTCAGTTTTCAGCCAGTCAGTTTTCAGCCAGTCAGTTTTCAGCCAGTCAGTTTTCAGCCAGTCAGTTTTCAGCCAGTCAGTTTTCAGCCAGTCAGTTTTCAGCCAGTCAGTTTTCAGCCAGTCAGTTTTCAGCCAGTCAGTTTTCAGCCAGTCAGTTTTCAGCCAGTCAGTTTTCAGCCAGTCAGTTTTCAGCCAGTCAGTTTTCAGCCAGTCAGTTTTCAGCCAGTCAGTTTTCAGCCAGTCAGTTTACAGCCAGTCAGTTTTCCAGCCAGTCAGTTTCCAGCCAGTCAGTTTCCAGCCAGTCAGTTTCCAGCCAGTCAGTTTCCAGCCAGTCAGTTTCCAGCCAGTCAGTTTCCAGCCAGTCAGTTTCCAGCCAGCCAGTTTCCAGCCAGCCAGTTTCCAGCCAGCCAGTTTCCAGCCAGCCAGTTTCCAGCCAGCCAGTTTCCAGCCAGCCAGTTTCCAGCCAGCCAGTTTCCAGTCAGCCAGTTTCCAGTCAGCCAGTTTCCAGTCAGCCAGTTTCCAGTCAGCCAGTTTCCAGTCAGCCAGTTTCCAGTCAGCCAGTTTCCAGTCAGCCAGTTTCCAGTCAGCCAGTTTCACTTAACTCAGCAGTTGAGATTCGAAATCCAACTGAAACGATTTTTCAGCCAATAAGGCAAATTTTAGTCCCCAAACCAGAGTCAGATTCACAGTTTTTCATATGCCCTACAGAGCGTATAACAGTAGCACCTTATGAGAAGATTTGTTTCCTAGTAAGAGTAGTAAACGGCGAAGGAAAACTATTAGAGTCAGATCGTACTCTTATTACAGAGAAAAGTAATTTCAAGAGATGTTATTATTGGCCAAGTTCTTAGTCATAGTCAGAATTCAGCTATCCCTGTTGTTTGTTTAAACACAGGGAAAAGCCCTTTTGAATTAACTTCAAATCAGAGAATAGCAAATGTTTCTACAGTAGAAGTAAATTCAGATTTCCCCACCAGTACTATAAATCATGTTTCCAGTTCCTTAGAGTTAAACCTTCAGCATTAAGAGAAGAATATAAGAAATGTCTGGAGCACTTCCTTCAGGAGTCACCAGCCTTACAGGATCCCAAACTACTGGAATCACTTCTCGATTTCCTGATAAGGAATATTGTCCTAAAAGATCCTCTGGGCCGAACTAATTTGGTTCCTTTCGAAATGAAGCTGGAACCCAATTCCAAACCCATCTTCATTCCTCCCAATAGGGCTTCACATTCCCAATTAGTAACTATTGAGGAACACATCAAGGACACGTTGAAGTTCAGCTGAAGTTCATGTAATTCTTATATTCATTCGTATACTTCGTATACTTATACAATCCTTATATTCTTATTCATATATTCATTTTGACATATAAAGACCAAAATCGTATAACGCTGACACGAGTTTGGATAAAATTTTGACGTGCTTTCTATTTTATAATTGGTAAATTATTCCTTTTTAAACTACTTAATCATTTAGTGTAACGTCCAGAATCGCAAAATGCTGACACAAGTTTGGATACATTTTGGATTTGCTTTCTATTTTATAAGTGGTTAATTATTTCTTTTTAAACAACTTAATCATTTTTGTAGACTTAGCTTAATAATGTAATCGTGTTCATTTCCTGTATATATTCTCTCTTCGTTGTAAAAGATGGTCATATCCTGCTTAAAGTTTAATTTTTAATCTTATGCCTTTAATTTTCGCCCATGTGCATGTTTCTTTTTCATTCATGATGGGAAGGCATAGTTCAATTTCCATTTTTAGTTAACTCGGTAGGTCATGATAACATCAGATCTGACAATATGCGATTTAAGATAAAAAATATGGCTTCCTCTTGCTAAGCAGTCTAGACACTGTTACAGCAAAACTATTTGTTTTGTCTTTAAATATTTTGCAAAGTAAATCAGACTATTGAGACAAAAAAATAAAAAGAGATCAGCATTAAATAATAATGTCAGTAAATATTCAGTATAAAAGACCATAAAATTTCTCCAATGTTTTATTCTGATCTGACTAATCTAAATTAGATGCTGAGCATTACCTGTAACATTTTAACAATAAAATAGTCAGAAAAAATCTTTGTCTTCTCCTTCGAGCCTTGCTCTCTCCAAAGAACTTAGTCATTAAAATAGAGAAAAATAATTTCACGATACGTTACAAGAAGAATCGAGGAACCTTCAGAGAGCTCCACAGAAACCTCCGATCCACTTCAAGAAGAAATCGGAGAGTAGTACAGAAGAAACTACTGCGAGTAACAAATCTGTTGCTGCCACCTAAAAAGAAACCCCAACTTCGAACCGACCAAGGCCAAAGACGGAGGGGTTAAATATATATATATATATATATATGAATTGTATATATATATATATGTAACGGAGGGCCGGGGTTAGACCCTCCAAAGGCGGATACCTAAAATAAAACACGAGGAGAGAGAGAAGATCCATCCATTCGTGGCCATGGCTCATCACATAATTGTGTCTTCAGTATCGCAGCCATCTGGCTTAGAAGGCAGCCAATTGTAAACGGCTCACAGCCAGTCGTACAGGACCTAATCGTACACAGCTATTTCCTTGTACGCACATATAAAGGAGAATTAGCATTGCTTTGCCTAAAAAAAACACACACACATCGTATATGAATTAATCGTACACACGTAAATGAGAATTAGCGCACTTCTATCCCCAAAAAGTACACGCGACCAAGCCTTCCTTAAAATGCCTCACAATTCCTTTCACACATAGCCCCATCTCAAAAAAATAACAAACTACATACGAACAAGCACAATCCCTTCATGCATAGCCCCCCTCCAACTATGGACAGTATTACAGCACCACCGCCACCAATTCAACCAGTAAGGTCTCAAAAAACGGCACAGAGTGTGGACAAAGCTATTAATTTTCTCGGACAGAATACCATCACGAGGCTAGGATTGTAATGTATTGGAATGCTGTCTGTTCTTTCCAAGAAAAACTGAAACATGGTTAATAAAATTTAAAGGAAACAAAATTTTTATCTTAATTTAGAAATATATCTTTAAATCTTATTATAAAAATATTAATATAATTTTATAATAAAACGATTTTACTTTTTGGGTAACTTATTTATTTTTAACATTTTACCATGCATTAAAGGAGAGTTAATCAAACCAACGAGTTATTTAAAACAAATTTTTTAATTAACACACCATATATCTTTTAACCATATTATATAAAAAATATTAATTTAAATCAGTTTAAGGCCAACTTATATATTTTTCTAAAAATATAAAAATATCCCATTTTTGGGCGAAGCCTGTATTTTACTGTATAAAAAATCGACAGACAATTAATTTCATAAAGCAGAAATAAATGCACGGATATATATAAGACCATAAATAGAGGGAAATATATGCAAGGAAAATACATAAATACATTTCTTTAATTTCTTTAGTAGGTTCCAACACGAATGTAAGAACAGAATATTAACTGTCCAGTCTTTTACCTGGAAAATCTGGCAATCTTGTCAACAGCTGGTGAGAAAGTTGCCAGCGTTGCCCTTTACGCTAATAATATCGCCTAAACTTTCTCCATAAAGACGCTGCTCAAAATATGTTAATGAATTTATGTAAATCCATCAAATCACTTTAGATACATAGGCGGTTATAATTTTCTAAATTGTACCTATTTACTGTAGGCTTAGTTTATATTACATCCTTTAAGCAGTTTCCCATCAGCTGGCGGAAAAGTTGCCAGATGCATCACTACACAGTTCCCATCTAATAACTTTATTTAAAATGTACTGTTATTTACACAAGGCGCAATTCTCTCCTCTCTCTCTCTCTCTCTCTCTCTCTCTCTCTTTCTCTCTCTCTCTCTCTCTCTGTATATATATATATATATATATATATATATATATATATATATATTACCAGAACATACCAACTGGTGAGAAAGTTGCTAGCGAACCTTTTAAACCAATAATATTTCTTAAACATATTTTATAAAGGTGCTTCTCAAAATATGATAATGAATTTATGTAAACGTATCAAATAACTTCAGATACATAGGCAACTAAAATTTACTAAATTTTACCTACTGTTAACATTTTATTCAAGAAGCTTATGACGTGAAGGCTCATCGAATAAGTGCACGCGCGCACACGCACACACACACACACACACACACACACATATATATATATATATATATATATATGTATATATATATCCCTTAACGTTCTCATAATCTAGCTAGCCATTATATATATATTACATAAAAATGTGCCTAAACTTGATTATATATAGAGCTCTGCCTAACTTATTTGTGCCTAACTTATAATATGGTTAAAAGATATATTTCTGTCTTGTCAAAAATTTGTTTTAAAGAATTCGTTGTTTTGATTAATTCTCCTTTAATGCATGGTAGAATGTTAAAAATAAATAAGTTACCCTAAAAGTAAAATCTAGTTTTATTATGAAATTATATTAATATTTTTTTATATAATTTTATAATTATTCAGAGACAAATTTTGTTTTTGCTTTAAATTTTGTTTACCATGTTTCAGTTTTTGTTTGAAAGAACAGACAGCATTCCAATACATTACAATCCTGGCCTCGTGATGGCATTCTGTCTGAGAAGATTAATAGCTTTATCTATTATCTGTGGCGTTTTGTGAGCCCTTACTGGTCTAATGGGTCTAATGGTCTATGGTTGGATAGGGGGCTATGCATGAGGGGATTGTGCTTTTTCGCATGTATTTTATATTTTGAGATGAGGCTGTGTGAAGGGAATTGTGAGGTATTCTAAGGAAGGCTTGGTCGCGTGCATTTTTTTGGGATAGAAGTGCGTTAATTCTTATTTATGTGTGTACGATTAATTCATATACGATGTGTGTGTGTGTGTGTGTGTGTGTGTGTGTGTGTGTGTGTGTGTGTGTGTTCTGTTTTGAGGCAAAGCAATGCTAATTCTCCTTTATATGTACGTACAAGGAAATAGCTGTGTACGATTAAGTCCTATACGACTGGCTGTGAGCCGTTTACGATTGGCTGCCTTCTAAGCCAGATGGCTGTGATGCTGAAGACTCCATTATGTAATGCGCCATGGCCACGAATAAATGGATCTTCTCTTTCTCCTCCTTCTTGTGTTTTATTTTAGATTATCCACCTTTGGAGGGTCAAACCCCGGTCCTCCGCTACATATATTCATGTGTATATACACATATATATAAAAAGTTTTGGGAATGAACTCAGAATGGTTCCCTAAGTTTTTTATGATACACACAGATCGTGCATGGAACAAGGAACTCTTCTGGGATAATTAAATCCACTATAGTCCGAATAAGTAATGGTAAATGGCAAATACCATAGTTTTTCTTTTTCATGATGCAAGCCCGACGTGGGCAACGGGTCTCTCGCAGAGAGGTCCAATAAATATAGCTTCCCTCACCAGCTATCTGCAAAGCAGACAGGATCCAGCTTTGGGACATGGATCTAGGGTTTAAAGCAGCCTAGCCCCACTACATTTAGAACCTCAATATAAGTAAAAGACTCGTTGCATTCACGTCGGATTGAATAAATCAAAGAAAAAGGGGTAACTATTATATTTTTAACCAAAACCAAAACTTAAACCTCAACTGACAGAATTGAGCGTCCACTTTTCAAGGCACATAACATGTCCATTTCATGATGGGAATGAACTCAGAATGGTTCCCTGAGTTTTTTATGATACACAGACCGTGCATGGAACAAGGAACTCTTCTGGGATAATTAAATCCACTATAGTCCGAATAAGTAATGGTAAATGGCAAATACCATAGTTTTTCTTTTTCATGATGCAAGCCCGACGTGGGCAACGGGTCTCTCGCAGAGAGGTCCCATAAATATAGCTTCCCTCACCAGCTATCTGCAAAGCAGTGGGGCTAGGCTGCTTTAAACCCTAGATCCATGTCCCAAAGCTGGATCCTGTCTGCTTTGCAGATAGCTGGTGAGGGAAGCTATATTTATGGGACCTCTCTGCGAGAGACCCGTTGCCCACGTCGGGCTTGCATCATGAAAAAGAAAAACTATGGTATTTGCCATTTACCATTACTTATTCGGACTATAGTGGATTTAATTATCCCAGAAGAGTTCCTTGTTCCATGCACGGTCTGTGTGTATCATAAGAAGTTTTGTTTTAATTTTTCTATGCACCCCCCACATATATGCACATACATTTCATACATTTCATATACTTTTGTGGGCCCGTGATATCAGGTCAGATTTCAGATTACCTTCTCCCCCCTTGGAAATCACATATATACACATACAATTCACATATATATATATTTGGGGGGGTTAAATCAGTACCTCACCTTGTCACATGCAATGATGCATGCAAATTGCGTTGCATTCGACATTTTTTCAGGTGTACTATTTGCATAATATAATACTGGATTAGGTTAATTGAAGCCAGACACCGAGAAGCTGTTACAAAAAGTTGATACTTCTAAAAGAATCACCCACGCATTATTATTAGCTTAACGTCAATTGTCGGCAAACTTTTGGAATCCCTAGTTAGGGATCGTATCATCGATCACTTAGAAAGTCGAGATTTGATTAATAGTAGTCAGCATGGGTTTCGACGCCATAGATCTTGTTTAACTAATTTGTTAGAATTTTATAACGAAATAGTGCGCGAATACGATAGTCATAGAGCGGCTGACGTTATTTATTTAGATTTTAAAAAAGCGTTCGATACAGTTCCGCATAGAAGATTAATTGCGAAGGTTAAAGCGCACGGTATACGCGGTCAGGTAGATAACTGGTTAGAAGAATGGCTTCGTGCTAGGAGACAGAGGGTCGTTGTTAATGGTAGTGAATCGGGGTGGTTGGATGTAGGTAGCGGTGTCCCACAGAGTTCAGTGTTAGGCCCATTGCTATTCGTAATTTACATTAACGACATAGATGTAGGATTGACTAGTAACGTGTCAAAATTCGCGGACAATACTAAAATAAGCGGTAAGGTTGTTAACGAGGACGATAGAAATAGGCTCCAAGACGATGTAAATAGGATTATGGAGTGGACGGATAAGTGGCAGATGCAATTTAACGTAGTAGACAAATGTAAAGTTTTGCATATAGGTTCTGGTAAAAATAATTACACGTACACGATGGTTGATAGAGAGTTAGCGAGCGTTGACGAAGAAGTAGATTTAGGCGTACGCGTATCTAAGGATTTAAAAGTTAGGAACCAGTGCCTGGAGTCTTACGCAAAAGCTAATAGGATGTTAGGCTTCATAGCGCGTAATTTCGAATTTAAATTGAAGGATATTATATTGCCTTTTTACAAGTCCCTAGTCAGGCCTCATTTAGAATATGCCGTTCAGTTTTGGTGCCCGTATTTGCGTGACGATATTGATAGATTAGAAAGGGTTCAGCTTCGTGCCACGAAACTAATTCCGTGATTGCGCAACAAGACTTATGAAGATAGGATTAAACAGTTAGACTTGCATTCACTCGAAACTAGGAGATTAAGGGGGGAGCTTATTGAAGTTTTCAAAATCGTTAATAACATCGATAACGTAAATTTTGACAAACTGTTCACTTTCGATAATAGCAATACTCGTAATAACGGATTTAAGTAGCGTAGCAGACGTTTCCTTACTAATAACGCTAAAAATTTCTTTACGTTTAAAGTAATTGATAAATGGAATAATCTTCCCTCGCCCGACGTGAACTCAACCAGCGTTAATATGTTTAAAAACTGTCTAGACAGGCATTTTAAAAATATTAACGTTGTTTAAAATAATAAAACAATTAACAACAGGAGCTCTGGGGGTGGTAATCGTGGATGAGTCTGTTGACGACTAATGCCAGCTTGTGACATGCCAAAAAAAAAAAAAATTAGACTAACACGAACTTAGATGTAGCTCTTAGCGTATACTAACCCACTTTTTGTTATACTCTTTATACATTTTTTCTCTTATCCTCTCCTTATTTGCACGTCTGTAACTCTCTTTATTGCATGTCTGTAGTTTGCATGGTATGATAGTGTTTGAGTTAAGAATGTGTTGCACAGTTTGTAAAGCGTTCTTATTTTACTTCTTTTCATCTTTCACCCCTTTCCAGCCTAGTGGGCTGCATCCTCTACCTCCCTATGGAGTAGAGGATCGGTCTGCAACGGCTGGAAGTATGTGTTGCTTTGAGTTAAGAATGAGTTGTTCTTTGAGTTATGAATGTATTGCACGGTTTGTAAGCGTTCTTATTTTACTTCTTTTCAGCTTTCACCCTTTCTGGCAGAGTGGGCTCTACCTTCCTATGGAGTAGAGGACCGTTCTGCAACCTTTCCTATTCTCTCCGACTGTTTTTCTGACTTGTCGGCAGTGGCCGGTGGATGATGATGGTGAGTCTTTTTTCTCTTTTTCTGAATGAATGTTAACCCACGAGTGATAGGTGTTGCTACTTACTTAACCCCTTATTCTCTTCTCTTAACCCACAACTCTTTCCTTTCTCTCGGGCTAACCTTAGAGTGGATCTTAGGGTCTTTGTTAGCCTTAGCTTCTGTAGATCTGTAGATTATTAGATAGGTTTTGAGAATAGAAGCCTAGAAACATTAAATATTTCCTCATCTTCTTGTAAAGTGAATGTTTTAAGTTTATTTAACAATGGAAAGAAATTAGTGAAGTCCCAAAACACATTATTGAAGCCACAGTAAACTGACTTAATAGAAGATAAAATTGTGACTTCAAATGTTTTGAAATAGATGGTGAACAGTGATTTTACTAAGGAATGCTTAAAATGTACATAAATCTTGATTGAAATAAAATTTAATAAAGGGTTCTTGTACACAAACTTTTTTTTGGGGTGTTTTGTTAAATCTAAAGGCCTAGATACTTTATTCTTAAGAAGTGTTAAATTTTTGCATGGACTCAGGATTTTGATTCCTCACTCATTTACTGTATGTACTCTCCTTACTTTTCCCTTGAACGATATCAAATCTCTGGTATGTTATTTGCACTTGAAGCCCATATATTTGAGAGAAACTTGCGCATCATGGCTAAATTTAATTTGTTTTATTACGGCTTTCATCCTCTATGAAAAGCAGAGTTTTGAAATTGTCATTTTCTGTTCATTTCACTCCTGTGTACTGGCTCTTGAGTTGGCTTGATTTGGCCACTTATCCTGTTAACCCTCAGACAAAAAGTGATCCTTTGAATGCACTTACTCTCACATTCTCTTCTGGCTTTTACCTGGAAAAATCTGATTTTTTCTTCTTTTTTTTGTCAGTCAGGAGGTAAGTCAACCTACCAAATATACCATAAGTATATTGTTCCATTATGTTATTGTTACAATTGACTAATGTGAATACTGTATTACTTCAAATGGCTAAAAGAATTTGTAAATTATCTTTTATTTTCATTCTTCAGGGTTCAAAGTAAAACAAACCGCTTCAATTGTTGATATCAAAATAAGAAAAAACTAATTTATTTGGGAACTAGGCTTCGGGATTTTAATTTAATGTGCAGAAATAAAATAAGGTTCATGCATTTAATGTGGTAAAAAAAATAAAACTCTGGGGCATAAAGCATTAAACATTGTGAGAATGGACACTACTCAAAAATGCTGCTAATATTGGTATGGTCTCGGTGATGATGACCCAATAGTGTTTCTTGGTCAAGTAATTGTGAAATAAATTTAAATGTAGTATGGTTTTAAAAGATTCCCACTCAACTGATCTCTGTATCTATGTGCTGAAGAAAATTATATTTAAATACACTGGTAATAATTCAGCTATTTATAGTTGTTTCTTGGATATAAACATAGCATATGATGGAGTGAACCACAATATTTTATTTAAAAACTTGTGGGTAGGAAAGCTCCTTTGTACATATTGAAATTTTGGTATACCTGCCAATTTTTTTCAGTTAGGTTGGGGTATAGTATTTGTCTAAGTGTTTTGATTTTTCCGTCGAAACGAGTCATTCCTTGCTCCCTCCCCTGCTGTTCTTTTTTTTTAATACAAGAAGGAAGGGCCTCGTGCGAAGGCCCGCAAAAATGCCCACCCCATAGAAGAAGAGAGCCAAAATTAAGGTTCAGTGTTTTGGAGATGCCTGGAAACTGCATTTGAAAGAATGAAAGATAGATTGGGAAGATTGTTCCGGAGTTGAGCGGATGAGTAAATGAAAGATTGAAAATACCGATTAATCTTTGTGCCCTCCTTAAAGGAGAAGGCATGCAGTTAGAGAGTTCAGAAGAGCAGTGTGCGTTATAATAGCGACAGAAAAGACTGGGTGAGGCAACATTGCGGCAAATAGAGAGAGTGAGTAAGAAGCAGGAAAATGATGAGACGAAAAGCCTTTGATTCTACCCGGTCAAGTAGAATCAGGGGCGGCTCTAGCTATAAGCGGACTAAGCGGTTGCTTAGGGCCCCAAGAGACTCAGGGGTCCCACTTGCAATCCTAATGTAGGGGAACGCACCCAAATTATATCCAGGCGCCTAATTATGGCCACCCTATAGATGCTACGACTAAGTGGACTATATTTGTCTAAATGCGCACTATAAGCAACACAAATTGATAACCATCATAAAGAGCAGAAAATTTTCTGCCGATTGGGTTCAACCAATCAGAAAACAGAAGAAAATTACGTTACACAAGAGACGAGAAAGCTGACTATGAAGACGAAGACGGCTGATCCGGCTAAAATTCTTACCTGGTTGGTTAAGCAGGTTGTATGTTTGATCACGATTTTTTCAGATGTAGCTCATATAAACGGTGTTAAAATTGATTTTTGTAGTAAAGAAAACTTCAAATTTAACTATGCTTGTAAAATTAATACGTTAATTGTTGTTACTAAATAGTTATTAAAAGAATTTAGAATTAAAATTCGCTGTTGGTTATCTCAGTACTTAATAAGTCGTGTTATCGTGAGGCCTAGTTGAGGTTCTGTTTGTAGTTTGTTTCATATAATATACCTTAGTTAAGACAAACTCTTGTGTTTTATTCTCAACTTTTGAACTGCCCTGTTTGCTGTCACTCTCCCAGTCACAATAGCTGCTGCAGAGAGGAGTCTTCCGAAACTAAAGATCATTAACGCATGCCTGAGATCATCAGTGTCTTAAGATTGAGAGTGTTAATTAATTAGAATACAAAATTAGGATTCCACTGGCACTCTCACAATGGAGCCCTATAAAAAATTTGCTTAAAGCCCCGAAAATGCTAGAGCGGGCCCTGAGTAGAGCTATGTGGGTTGAGCCACCCCACACATGAGAAGCGTACTCCATACAAGGACGGACAAGACCCCTGTACAGAGACAGCAGCTGAGCAAGGGTGAAGAATCTGCGGAGACGGTACAGCACACCTAACCTCATAGAAGCTGTTTTGAAAAGAGAGAATATATGATCTTTCTAGGAAAGATCATGAAAAAAGAAAACACTAAGAATGTTAAGAGAAGAGGACGGATTGAGTTGTGTATTCTTGAAGGAAAGGGGATAGTCGTGTGGAAGATTGTGACGAGTAGACAGATGGAGGAACTGAGTTTTTGAGGAATTGAAAGCCACAAGGTTTTCTCTGCCCCAGTCAGAGATGGCAGAAATATCAGAAGTAAGGTGCACCTCAACCTTCATACGCGAAGCATGGAGTGACTGTTGAGAGGGACGCTTTCCAAAGTGGGCGGAGAAGTGAAGAGTGGAATCATCGGCATAGGAGTGAATAGGACAGGAAGTGCGACAGAACGCTGAGGAGTACCACTGTTAATAGCTTTAGAAGAACAGTGGTCATCTACAACTGCAGCTATAGAGCGGGCAGAAAGGAAATCAGAGAGAAAGGCACACATAGAAGGATAGAATAGAAGGATAGAAACCAAAGAAGGGCAGTTTGGAAATTAAAGATTTGTGCCAGACTCTGTCAAAAGCTTTTGATATGTCTAGCGCAATAGCAAAAGTTTCACCGAAATCCCAAAAGGAGGATGACCAAGAGTCAGAGAGATATGCAAGAAGATCGTCAGTAGAGCATCCCTTGCGTAACCCATACTGACGATCTGAAAGAAGATTGTGGGAAGAGAGGTGTTTAAGAATCTTGCTATTAAGGATTAAAAAACTTTATAAAGGCAAGAAATCAAAGCAGTTGGACGATACTTGGAGGGTCGAGAGCGGTCACCCTTCTTTGGGACAGGCTGAATGAAAGCGAACTTCCATCAGGAAGGAAAAGTAGCAGACGAAAGAGCTTGCCTAGGCAGGGTGTCAGCACAGAAGCACAGTTCTAAGAACAACAAGAGGAACACCATCATGACCGTATGCCTTCCTAGAGTTGAGCCCAGATAGGGCAGAAAGCACATCTTTGGAAGAGATTCTATCAGTGGTGGAAATGGGGGGCGGGGACATGCGGGTACACGGCGTGTACCTACTTCTCAATTTGCAGTTGTAACTGATGGAGCATCAGTAATGGTAGGACAAAAATCAGGGGTTGGAAGACTATTTATTGATGACATATATAAGTCATCATTATATATATATATATTTATTTATGTGTGTGTGTGTGTGTGTGTGTGTGGTGTGTGTGTGTGTGTGTGCGCGCGCGCCTTTTCCCAAGCATGTACCTAGTTCCGAAAACCCATTTACATCACTGGATTCTATTTTCAGACTTAATAAAGTCAGAGGGAGGAGGAGATGGAGGAACAGCACCGGAATCGTCCAGGGTTGAGTTGGAGGCGAAAGTTTGAGCGAAGAGTTCAGCTTTGTCAGGAGAAGGGACGGCAACTGAGCCATCAGAATAGAAAAGAGGGCGGAAAGAAGAGAAAGTAAAGTTGTCGGAAAGGTTCCTAGCTAGTTGCCAGAAAGAGCAAGAAGAATTAGAATTGGATAAGTTTTCAGATTTTTGTCTGCTGAAGGAAATTTTGGCGAGTCATAGACCATATTTTGCACGATTCCGGCAGAAATATAAGCCGAGTGAGAGTCAGGAGTTGGATGGTGACGGTACCTTCTGAAATCTTTCACTCTGTTGCGGATAGCATTAAAACAAGTAAAATTAAACCAAGGTTTTTTTGCATTAGTTGTAGGAATAGAATATAGAATGTACGCCTCCATGCCCGAGAGAATCACCTCCGTGATGCGCTCAGCACACTCAGAACGGCCCCTGCCACGGAAGCAGTAATCATTCCATGGGAAATCACAGAAGTACCGCCTAAGGGCCTCCTAATCTGTGGCGCAAAAGTGCCAAAGGCGTCTCCTCTTGGGAAGATCCAAAGGTCGAATTGGAGCGATAGGACAGGAAACAGAAATAAGATTGTGGTCGAAGGAGGCCAATGGAGAAAAAGTTTGACAAAGAAGAAGGATGAGAAGTGAGAAATAAATCCAGAATGTTGGACCTATCCCCAATACGATTGGGGATACGAGTAGGGTGCTGTATAACCTGCTCTAGGTCATTCAGAGTAGAAAATTTTAAGCTATTTTACCAGAGATGTCAGTGAAATGAAAGGAAAGCCAAAGGTGGTGGTGAACATTGAAATCTTCTAAAATGGAGATTTCGGCAAAAGGGGAGTGGGAAAGAATGTATTCCTCTTTGGAGGCGAGGTTGTCAAAGAATTTTGGATAGTCAGTAGAATTAGGAGAAAAGTAGACAGCGCAGATGGATTTAGTTTGAGATTGCATGTAAGTCGAAGCCAGAGGGTATAGAATTCAAAGGATTCGAGTTCGGAAATACGAGAAGTTAGGTCATTGCGTACAATCCGCAACATCCACCTTTGGAGTGAAATTGAATATCGAGAAAGTTAGAGGGTACAGAAAAGGGGTTGATGTCAGTCGTCCCAGAGACCTGAGTTTCAGTGAGATAGTGAAGGAGAGGTTTAGAGGTGGTATTCAACAGATTGAAAATTTGAGGAAAGGCCATGAATGTTGCAGAAGTTTATGAAAAGCGAATGATGCAGATGCCGAGAACATCTCGAATGGGCGATAGCAGATCCAGCCCCACTGCCTGGGTCTGCATTCCCGGTATCATCAGCGGAGAGCCAGAAGTGGACATTTATTTATTTTAATTTTTTTTTAAATTTTAAGATTATGTAATATGTAAGATGCATGTATATGTAGTGCAGAATAGGGAGAGAAGTGTGTTTGAGAATACAGGGTGTACATAAAGTCAGGATCTATTTTTGTGAAGCACTTGGAAATTATATGGAATTCAATCATAAAATGATAAAGTGGTAACATTTATTAAATAATAAAGAGTAGGATTCGACGTGACGCCCATCAGTATCCCTGCACAGCTCAAATCGTTCCGCAGCATTTCTAAACACATTCTGGAGCATTTGCGGGGTTATGTTATCTGCAGCAGTTCGTATACGTGTACGTAAGTTTTCAAGACTCGTAATCTTCGTCTGATAGACGTGCGATTTGATAAAGCCCCATGCAAAGAAATATAAAGAGGTTAAATCTGGCTTCCGCGTCCGATCCAGCGATTTGGAAAACGTCCATTTAGATAATCCTGAACAATTTTGGCATAGTGACAAGGAGCACCATCATGTTGATAGACGACGGTACTAACAATCCTATCCCCGTCGTCTATCAACATGATGGTGCTCCTTGTCACTATGCCAAAATTGCTCAGGATTATCTAAATGGACGTTTTCCAAGTCGCTGGATCGGACGCGGAAGCAACAGACCTTGGCCAGCGAGATCACCAGATTTAACCCCTTTAGATTTCTTTGCATGGGGCTTTATCAAATCGCACGTCTATCAGACGAAGATTACGAGTCTTGAAAACTTAGTACACGTATACGAACTGCTGCAGATAACATAACCCAGCAAATGCTCCAGAATGTGTTTAGAAATGCTGCGGAACGATTTGAGCTGTGCAGGGATACTGATGGGCGTCACGTCGAATGCTACTCTTAATTATTTAATAAATGTTACCACTTTATCATTTTATGATTGAATTCCATATAATTTCCAAGTGCTTCACAAAAATAGATCCTGACTTTATGTACACCCTGTATGCTGGACTGCTCACAGGGTTGATGAGACACGGAAAAAGATCAGCTAAGGAGGACAGTGACAGGAAAAACGGGAGTTTCAGCACTCCCTATCTTCTGTCTAACTCCCCCCCCCCTCGGAGTACTTCCCTGGTCGATTGGTATCTACAATTTCCTCCTCCTTTAATGTACTGTAATATATTATATATATATATATATATATATATATATATATATATATATATATTAGGGTGCGTCAAAAAACATGAAGTTGTCACACGCGTTCGCTCGCTTGCAATTTTTATCCACTTAATGAGAAAACCTGGCAGTATAAAAATCAGTTCAATATATCAATGTTTAGGCATCGCGCACAGTGAATTAATAACCCTATTTATACCGGGGTGGGGCCATATGATCTGGTTTATCAGTATATATGTCATATGGCCCCACCTCGGCTGTTCTTTTCGCTAAAATACCCTGGAATACATGGGGTTAAGATTTTCTATATGAGGCTCTCTATTAATTGTTGGTTTCTTTTCTTCCACAGGTGGTTTGCTTAATGAAAATGGCAACGAAAGGTGATAAGGAAGTGAAGAAGCTAGCTGATGAAATCTGGTTGTTGGGGAAACCCTGAAGATTTGGATGTTCAAGGAGGAGTTTGTTAGACTCTTGCGGCCGCAACGTCCTTCTTCCTCTCGTGGCCCGAACCGCATGGGACTTCTCTGGGTAAAGCTCTGAGATTTCTGCATTTGCGTCGTAAAACATTACCTACGCGTCTGGTTCACAGCCAAGACAGCTTCCGCAGCAGCACGAATGGACCTCACGCTGCTCAAGGAACTCGCGGAACATGAGGATCCCATCATCAAGGAAGCCGGCAGGAAGGCGATGAGTCGGCATCTATGGTACTTGTCTGAAGTTACAGTCGGTCTCGCTGTCTTCGACGACGATGTTGCAGATGCTGACAAACTCAAGATGGTCTCTAACATGAACTCTGTGGAAGGATCCCTCGAGCCCAGCCCTCGTGTGTTGGCTTTCGCAAGAGACGTCGTTGCAAAAGATCTTCCGGACTTCTTCACCTCCACAACTAAGAGGATCTTCCACCATCTTGAAATCGATACTGCGTTCTTGTCAATGCCCCCTGCGGCCTGGATAACATCAGACGGGTACAATCTGGGGAAGGAACGTGTCGGGAAGTTCCTCGTGACTAACGACACTGCTGAAAGAGAAGTGGCCCTCATCCACGAGTTCACGGCAAAGGGGCGTACCAAGCACGAGGATCAGCTCCAATAAATGATCCAGGTGGCAGAGGATCATCGGCGAGCGTACCTGAAGACAGCAAACAAGAAGGACCTTCTTCGCTGAAAAAATACTTTCTTTCTGAAGGCTTTAAGTTCTTTTCATGCCATTTCCGAGTATTGTTTGTCAATTTCTTTCGTTTTGTTGGTGTTCACGTAGTACGGGGAAACCAATCCCAGAATATAATATATAAGTTTAACTGTTTCGTTTCCAATTATTTTAGTGTTCATTCCAGTTTAAGTTCTTGTCAAAGTAAATGCCTAGGAAATTGAAATGATTAACATGTGTTCTGGAATTACCATTAATTCTGAGGTCTGGAATGTGGTTGCTATTTATAGGTTTTTGTGGAAATGTATTTTATAGTATATTTTGTTTTATTAAATTATCTGTTTTCAATACATCCTTAACAAAGTGTATTAGCAAAATGTATTTTTATAAATATAAAACACGAATTATGTCTTCATATGCTGTAATGTTTTAAATATTAAGAGTGTTAAACAAGACATAGTTTTCATAGAGTTACTTCCCCTGAAAATAATCAGTACGGGGAAACCAATCCCAGAATATATGTAGTATGTAGTGTACAAACTTTGTAGTGGATGCGCGACCCCTAAATAAACGGCTACTCAAATGAAAATTTGTCTTTGGTGTTTTCTCCTTCAGTGGCTTAATTGAGAAAGCGAGCGAAAGAAATGGACCACCTTCAGGTTTTCTTCCTTATGCAGTAACGCCCCCTAATACATACACACACACACATATATATATATATATATATATATTGTTGGTTTAATTATTTCACTTTATGACAAAAGTTGGACATGGTATCGGTTATATAATATAAGGATAAGTAACTTAGTCTTTCCCAATGATATGGTGTTGATAAGTCCTTTCACTGAAAGTCTGGATTGTCTTCTAAAAACTTGTGAATTATATTTGCAGTACCATGATATTCGTTTTAATGTTACCCAAACTAAGGTTATGCAGTTCTTGCCGAAAAGTTATAATTAGTCAGATGATATTAAGTTTCAAAATGAGAGATGAATCAATAAAGGAAGTACAAGAATTTAAGTATTTGATTCAAATTAGTATGATTTCCGTTATTAATAGTTCAGCCATAAGAAAACAATATCAAAGTTTCTTTGCTAAAACATGCATACATGACTAGGGAACTACCAATTGACCAATAAGGTCAATAAGGAACATGACTATAAGGATCAGTAGTATGACCGCAAAAGGTTAGAGTGCAATGCAATTGCAAGTGTTGATCAATGTTGCAATGCGGAATGTTGCAAGAAGTTATGCAACAAGGGGAGGGGTTATCCCCCAAGCCTCCCCTAACCTCTTTTGGGGAGGTGAGACGGCCTCACCCACCCAAAGGGGTATACCTAACCTAAGAGAGGGAGAGAAAGGAGGAGAGTCTTTGGGGTAGAAGATGGGACGGCCTCACCCCACAAAGGGAAACCTAACCTAAGCCTTAGCCTAAGAAGGAGAGAGGGGTGTTCGCCTGGCTCCTGCCAGACGCATAATAAGAGTTCATCCGAGCGCCAGCTGTCTCATAAGGACCTAACCAGCCAGTTGGCTTAGAAGGCTTAATCTGACTTAGAAGGCGTAAATAGCATAGCTTGTTCAGGTGTACATTATTAGGGTTGAGTTGCCAGATTGCACTATTTATTTAATTAAAGCATATATTCTTGACAGTTGGCTTTCCGCCAGTTGGTATTATCCGCGAGTTAGCTTAACCCGCTAGTTGACGTAGAAAACCTAGAAGGCAGGTGTATACATTAATTAACTTTTCAGCTGACAGATTGCGCTATTCAGATATTCTTGACAGTTGGCTTAGAAATCCGTCAGTCGGTTTAGAAGGCCTAACCAGTCACTTGGTATACATATACCAAGAAATAATAACATCGTTTATATATACAATCAAAAGAATTAAATAAACACCATTACATCATTCTGTTATTTAGATGAATTATTGGAATCAATTTCACGAAATATAGAGAAAATAAATATACAATCCTATACAAACGATGCAATATATATGATCAAAAAATAAAATAAAAAATAATAATAGCATAAGAAATACGAACGAAGGAATATATATATATATATATAATCAAAAAATAAAAAATAATATAATACAAAACGATGGAATATAACCATCAATATAATAGTACAGGAGAAATATATATATATATATATAGTAATATTAAATAATTAAATGTATTGAAAATAAAATTAATAATATACAAAACGATAGAGTATAATCATCAACATATTAGTATAGGAATATATATATATATATACAAAATTATATTAAATAATTAAATATATTGAAAATAAATATACATCAAAATACATTCGTTCTACTGCGCTTAACTAAACCACTAAACTCGCACGTAATCGAGTCTAAAGTCACATCATTATTGTTTTGCACCACAGTAAATACGATTTAACATTATTTCACCGCTCAAGGTGTGCGGGCACCTATACTCGATGTAAATGGCCTTCATATCCTTCAATACTATTTTTGTGCCCACTTTGTTAACCCCTCCGTCTATGGCCTGGGTTGGTTCGAAGTCGACGGGGGTTCTAGTTAGGTGGCAGCAACGGATGTATTATTTGCAGTAGTTTTCTTTTATATTACTCTCCGAGTTATTCTATAGTGGCTTGGAGGATTCAGGGAGGCTTACTAAATTCTCTGAAGATTCCGGACTCTTCTTATAGCGTATCCGGAAAGTGTAATGACTAAGTTCTTCTGAAGAGAGCAAGGCTCGAAGGATAAGATAAAAACTATCTTCTACTTGTAATTTACTGCTAGAATGTACAGGTAGTGCTCAGCCTCTGAATTAGCTTCTGAATGAAAATGGAAGAGGTTTGTGGGGTTTATATACCCTGATTTTACTAACATCATAATTTTTAAATATTGAAGAGGCTGTATTATTTTTGCACGATAGTTAAAAAATTAAAGCAATGGCTAAACAAATAAACAGGATATAGGAAGAGGAAGCCATATTTTTGGCTTAAACCGCATATTGTAGATCTGCTATTTTTCCTGATCCGCCGAGTTAATTAGAACAGAAATTGAATCATGCATTCTTATATTAAAATATGCATATGGGCGAAAATTACAAGATTACGTCAAGACATGACTTCCTCTTTTATAACGAAGAGAGAATGCATTTAATCTAAAAAATGATTACAACTTTTGAAAAGAATACGGCACCAATTATTTGGCAACCAGGAAGCAACTTCAAAATTTATCCCAATGAACAAAAAATAATAAGAAAAATAACAATATTGCTGAA
Source organism: Bathynomus jamesi (assembly GCA_023014485.1). NCBI lineage: Eukaryota > Metazoa > Arthropoda > Malacostraca > Isopoda > Cirolanidae > Bathynomus > Bathynomus jamesi. The sequence continues at coordinate 596,416 of JAJOZX010001397.1, read as the reverse complement.
TGCACATTCCTACATGGCGACATAATGTCAGGTCACATTATAATTTTGGTCTATTATAACTATGATTATAATAATTAATTCATTTATTATCGTTAACTCCTTAACTATAGTTTCATTAAAGTACATTAATTTCATCATATTATATCATTATAGTTAATTAAATTTACCACAGGAAACTATAGTTTACAGTGTTCCATATTTACATTAGGATAACTCTTATTTTGAGATTTAACACAAAGTACATTGGCACATATATATATATATATATATATATATATATATATATATATATATATATATATATATATATATATATATACATAACACGCATAACGATATATAACATAATCATGCTTTTGAATTAGGATTAAACAAGAGAGGAGATTTCGTAATTAGATGCCCGCCTTCCGGGTGGGTCAGCGAAATTCGAACGTATGAATTGAATAACAGATAACTGGCGTTATGCGAGTTTGGTCCTTACGTAAAAATTAATAATTGAATATAAAGATTATATAGGAATTATTCATTATTCATTTTTGCATTTACATTCGGTTGGCAAGTTATTTTTAAACACGTTGAGAATAAATTCAGAAGCACGCACAAAGAGGGTATCGTTAGCCACCACATCATTATTAAATACAAGTATATAAACACTCCTTTCCAATCGAGGATATTTTCTTACCAACCCGAGCTTTTCAATCGTGAACTCTTCTTCACAAAGCATAGCGGCAATTGAAATAATCTTCCAAGTCGTTACGACAGCTCCTCATTATATAGCGGTACAATTCTTCAGGGTAAACAGTGTAGGCGAGCTCTGCCCTGTACCACTGAAGTCCTTTGTACCAAAGTTCATGATAATTCGAACTTGTTCATTCCTAAATTTGATAAATCCCTCGAGCAGAGCGGTGTATGCGTATTCAAGAACCGTGTCAAAATAAATCATATCCGTAACACGCGCGTGTAATACAGGCTTTAGCTTGCGGAATCCGACGATTTCAAACATTCTGTCGAGGATGAATCGGTTTCGCGTGGGGACAAGAACGTTATTATCAGATGCATTCTTCCGCATCAGTCATATATCAATGCAAGGCTGATCATTATTTATACACAACGTACAAACAGTGGCATATGAGGGGCATCACTAATCTGTTCTCTTCTTGTATCTACACTGCAGGTATTTTATAACGGTCCTCACTCCACTTCTCAACTATCACGAAGACTCTATTCATCTCCTCAACACTTAAATAAATAACATTACGTTTACCAGAGTTTTCTTGTTTACAAGTCGTTTCAAATACATAGTTAATGGTGCTGGTTTCACGCCTGAACACGCGCAATGAATCGTCACGGACACAACGTACGCGACATTGAGAATGCTTCTCAAAAGAAGTTCCATCGTATTCGAGGAGTGCACGTCCAGTCGGTTCAAACTCTGAGATAACTATGAGCCACGGGTGGGCGGATCGGCTCGACTGGGGAGCGAGTCACACCATAAGCTGTTGAATCGTGTACGGATTTGTTCTAGCATGAATCACACGAGTACTTGTAACCATTATACCGGGCAATTTTCCGACACATGGAATAATTTCAGTTTTAATGTTTTATGCACAATAGACGCTCTCCACACATTAACAATCCGGTGCACTATTTGAGAAAAACATGTGACTGTATTTATTCTTTTTGTTTAACAATCGATACTCGTCTGTAAACTCTATCAAAAACTCACACAGGCTTTAGCCACAACCTCACTGCGAACCTCGTCATGATATACAGTATATGAATGTAGTGGCAAAAGTCAAAAATACTTTAGCTTGTCCATGATGACAAGGTTTACATTCCCAGCCGCAGGGTACGCGTACTCGGTATGATGCAGCATGATATAATACCGCCTGTCACACCACTCATCAACAAGACTCATTATCCATATACGTTGCTTCTCTTCTGCACGCGTTGTTTCTTTCACCTCACGGCATATGTACGCTTTTATATAGTTTAGCCGTACAACGTAGTCCATTACGTCGTTTGTGCCGCGAAATCCGGCAATACTCTCGCCAGAATATCCGTAGAGCATTTGAACATCTTGTTCCTTCGCGCGATTCAATGTAGCCTTAAAGTCTCAAAGGAGGGTAGGGTAGGTCGTCTTTCAGTATTTATCACATCTTCCGACTTTACCGAATACCACTTCATAAACGTCGAACACGCAGTATCAAAAGTAGCTATCACTATTTTTTCTTCTACGTGAGAAAATACACGTCTGAGCTCCAGGGTTTGCGGAGGTCAACTGAGCACGCCGGGGTAGAGATATACCCAGGTAGTAGCAGGAGTCACATGACCGAACTCACAGTGGGCGGAACTTAGGATTGTACACATGCACACACACAAAAGAGAAAATGAAACCCTAATTGAAACAAATATACGTAATAAATAAACATATCCATAATATATATTTCATATCCTCCCCCACCCTCACCCGTACCCCATAAGTTTTTGGCCCTGTTGATACAAATGAGTCAGCGTGTGCACCATCACCATACTCATCCTTGATCTCGTCAGTTAACTCTCCGAGGAATTCTCTCCGAGGAATTCCCCAATAGGCGGCATGTATTAACCCTCCCTCTCTGTGAATATTACGCTATCTGTGTCAGCGTACAGCACCCTCGCCAAGAGAGTGCAGTAGTCCCCAAAGCTTGATGCGGGCGTAGGCCGTTATGAAACTGGCTACAGGTATGTTTGTAACCCGTGAGGTATCTGTGGCCAATTCGGTGAAGTTGTACTTTATTATGCAAGTATTACCTACATTCACGATCTCCATAACCTCTTTATCGGGAGTGTTGGCATAATCCCAGACTTCACTATAACTGTGCCAAATGAACGTGCTCTTTGCCAGTATTCTGTACAAATTCTCCCCAAAGACTGTTTAGACACAACTTTGCACTAAAGCGCTTGCCAGGATTCTTAACAATCTGAGAACGGTCAAGCTGTATACCTTCACGGGCACTGTATATATATATTTCTCATGTACTGTTATATTGATGGTTCTACTCCATCGTTTTGTATTATATTATTTTTTTATTATTTATATATATATACAGGGTGTCCCATAAGTCCGGCATCATAGGAGAAATTCATATTTTTCTATTTCTACAAACCATAATTCATTTTTTTTTTCTACAGGCCATAATAGCTGTGAGCAAGGAAGAACGAATCCAGATAATTCTACTCATAGGAATTCGGAGTCAAAGAGAGGCCGCTGCCGAATTTAACAGACTGCATCCAGACCGCGAGCCAATAACACAAAGTTGTGTTAGCAGACTTGTTGCAAAGTTTAAGGAAACAGGATCCATAGAAGATAAACCATGCACTGAACTTTCAAGGAGGTCCACTGACGATGATACAGCGACTGCTATCCTGGCTCATTTTAACAGAAGTCCCAATAAGTCTCTTCGGCGATTGTTCGCCGAGACAGAAGTGTCGAAAAGTAGCATCCATCGCATTCTTCAGGCTCACAAATGGCATCCATATAAACTTCAGATCCTACAGAAATTAAGCGATGATGATCCCGACCGGCGGATGGAATTTTGTGAATGGGCTACGGAACAATATGCTCGGGATGCCAATTTCTCGTCCACCATTCTGTTCAGTGACGAGGCTGTTTTTTATGGAAATGGTGAGGTAAATCGACAGAACACCCGCTACTGGTCTCAAAACAACCCTCATTGGTATACCTCTTCAAAGGAACAAGGTGCATCTCGGATGATGGTATGGTGTGGCATTTGGAAGGATCGCATCATAGGCCCCCTCTTTTTAGATGAACATGTCACTGGAGGCACCTACCTACGTATGCTCAAGGAAGAAGCATTTCCCAGTGTCTCGAACGAAGAAGGAAATTTCCCAACATGGTTCCAGCAAGACGGCACTCCTGCACATTACAGCACCCAAGTAAGGGAATACCTGTACCAACAATTCCCTGGTCATTGGATAGGACGTCGAGGGTCTGTGGAATGGCCAGCTAGAAGCCCGGATCTCACGCCACTAGATTTTTATCTCTTGGGGCCACTTGAAAGCGCTGGTATACGCAGAGAAACTTAGGAGTGTTGAACATTTGCGGCAGCGCATTATTGGGCATGTAACACCATTACTCCTGACATCATTCACCGTGTGCTTGCTCACTGGGTATCACGTCTGAATTTGTGTATTGAAAACAATGGTGGACATATTGAGCACGTTCTGTAAATAAAAGCTTTTGTTTTACCTTTTTTTATTAGTTTTCCTATGATGCCGGACTTATGAGACACCCTGTACATATATATTCCTTTTTAAATCACCAAGCAGACTAATTTTGCCAAAGCAAGAGAGAGGGAATAAAAACAGTCAGTAAGAGACAGGTTGGAATGTTTACATAATATGATTAAACAGCAAGCAGCATAACACCACATTATAAATTCAAATCTTTTCATTTAATCGTAATTAAACTTATATTTAAGCTCATAATCTTTACACTTTCCTGCATTAGTCACTTCACTGCTAGTCATTTCATTAAACATTTCATTAGACAAATCAGAAATATGGAGAATTTTATTTTCAGGATCTATAAATATGCACAAAATTGCATTACATCAAGTAAGGACCGAATATAAGCCTACTAGCTAATTATTTTCCCCCTAATCACTGAGGAAAAGTCAAGTTCATAGTTATAAACAATAATTTCCTTTTTTAAACTATCAACTTACTTATTTCCTATGTAAATGGGTTTTCTATAGGATAAGCGGAGGGGAAAATCAAGAAATCAATTTTGGCACCACTATAAACTAGCAAGTATCCAAATTATCATGCATTTTAAGTCCAATAAACCAGAGCATAAGTGATACTTGAACTCAACAAGAAAATATATTCATTTCATTTGAGATTATCTGAACTTAGGCACCATAGTGTATTTAAGGTTTACAGGTTGTTAACAACACTCCTTTTTCAGCTTTGATCTACCTTTCTAACGTAAGACTGTAGATATTTATCCAACATTAGATGAGCTAAGGTCTGAATTTCCTACAGTAGAGCCAATCTACAAACAAGCAAAGTTTTATCCACAAATCAGTCAGTTTATTACTTTCACATTAATAGGCCTTATTGTTGTACATTTATAAATAGTAATTTAATTAGACGAGCTTTTAAAAATCAGGTAGTGTTCAAGAGACTTAATAACTTCTAGGTTAATAAACATTTTACTGATGGCTTTAATGTGCAGGCCTGCACACACAGTGTAATATAATATATATATATATATATATTATATACAGTACTGGCCAAATTATTAGGAATTTTTTTAAAAATTTCATTTTTTGGTATAAAATGTTAAATTAAACCAATTTTAAACGTTGAAAAGTTATATTTCTACACAAGAATACATGGTCATTATTTAGCAATAGTTTAGTACTTAGTTTGACCCCCTTAGCTGCCTTAAGGGCTGCGACACGCTTCGGCATGCCATGAATCAATTTTTTGCATAATTCCTTAATACGTGTAGAGTGAAACCAGACTTGAATAAGTCGCTCTATGAGTTGGTGTTTTGTTGTTATCGGCGTTTCATGGATTACGTCCTTTAAAATACACCATAAACTTTCGATTGGGTTCATGTCTGGAGAATTTCCAGCCCATGGGAGCAACCGAACACTATTTTCATGACACCATTTTTTAACCGACTTTGCCGTGTGGCATGGAGCTGAGTCTTGTTGAAAAATCCAACGTCTATTACCATACCATTCCCTTATTTGAGGCAGTAGACGTCTTCTTAGTACTTCTATATACTTGACTTGGTTCATATTCCCCTCAACAATGCTCAAACGACTAGTTCCATGCACAGAAATTGCTCCCCAAACCATGATCTTTTGTGGAAATTTCACCGTTTTCATCAGACACTCAGGCAAAAATCTTCTCCAGGCCTCCTTCTTACACTTTGAACACGATCGTCAAGCACGGCAATCGTTGACTCATCGGAGAACACCACCTGCAATCAAAGAAAGCCCTGTGAAAGAGTCAGTGCATAGCGTATGAAGTACAGCTAAAACGAAGTACAGTATGACTTGCTGCTTTACAGATATTTTTACTGCAGTTTTATCACGTACTGTAAATACACTTCTATGCATACTGTATTTAATGTATTAACATTCTATTTAATGTTAAATATTATTCTTACCTGTTCCCAATCCTCACTAGTCCAGTTAATGTGTTCCTTTGCCCATGCAAAACGTGCCTTCTTCATAGCCTCAGTGAGCCTGGGCTTCTTCCTTGGGCGGTAGGCTTTGAAGCCGGCAGTTAGAAGCCTCCTGTTGACTGTTCTACGACTAATATTGATGCCATCAGCCGCTAGACTACTGGAAATGTTTTTGCAAGTAGCTCTTCTATTTCTAAGAGACAAAATTGCAATCTGTCTATCAGTTCTTGGAGTCGTTACCCTTTTTCTGCCGCATCTTCCAACCCTTTTGGGGCCTACATTTTCTCCAAATACCATTTTTTTCTTAATACGAAGTACTGACTGTGGTGAAACATGGAGTTTGGCAGCGATTTCCTTTTGTTTTAAATGTAGAAGAAGTTAATAAAACCTGTATTTGCCCAATTTTCCGTGGACTCAAGTCATTCTTTCGCCCCATTTTCAAATTCACTTAAAAACTGTAACAAATAATTGCCGAAATTGGGTAAATACACTATTTAAATTAAACGGTAGTTACAATGACACGTAAAAGAAAGAGAAACACACCCGCATCGCACGACAACCAAACGACAACTGACGAACAAACACGTTTCGTTCGACTAAAGAATTATGCAAAAAATTGATTCATGGCATGCCGAAGCGTGTCGCAGCCATTATGGCAGCTAAGGTGGGTCAAACTAAGTACTAAAACTATTGCTAAATAATGACCATGTATTCTTGTGTAGAAATAAATAACTTTTCAACGTTTAAAATTGGTTTAATTTAACATTTTATACCAAAAAATGAAATTTTAAAAAAATTCCTAATAATTTGGCCAGTACTGTATATATATATATATATATATATATAATAGGACACATCACATGCTTAAAGTTGTACAATATACAGGGTGTCACATAAGTCCGGCATCATAGGAGAAATTCATATTTTTCCATTTCTACAAACCATAATTCATATTTTTCTCTTTCTACAGGCCATAATGTTTGTGAGCAAGGAAGAACGAATCCAGATAATTCTACTCATAGGAAATCAGAGTCAAGGAGAGGCCGCTGCTGAATTTAACAGACTGCATCCAGACCGCGAGCCAATAACACAGAGTTGTGTTAGCAGACTTGTTGCAAAGTTTAAGGAAACAGGATCCATAGAAGATAAACCACGCAGTGGACTTTCAAGGAGGTCCACTGACGATGATACAGCGACTGCTATCCTGGCTCATTTTAACAGAAGTCCCAATAAGTCTCTTCGGCGATTGTCCGCCGAGACAGGACTGTCGAAAAGTAGCATCCATCGCATTCTTCTGGCTCACAAATGGCATCCATATAAACTTCAGATCCTACAGAAATAAAGCGAAGATGATCTCGACCGGCGGATGGAATTTTGTGAATGGGATACGGAACAAACAATGGTGGACATATTGAGCACGTTCTGTAAATAAAAGCTTTTGTTTTCCCTTTTTTATTATTTTTCCTATGATGCCGGACTTATGGGACACCCTGTGGTATTAGTTGATACGTATTCATTTATTTCCTCTTAAATGGTTTTTAAGTACCTCTGAGATCAGCTAAATTTAGTAGTAAGTCAGAAAGGTTTCCAGTTGTGCTAAAACACGTTTTGATATGTGAACAGTGTAAGAGTCCCAGGGTATGAAAGTTATGTAGTTGTAGAAAGGGAAACCATTTGTGAGTTAGACTTTGTCATATGAACTTAGTGTGCAATTACAATGTTTAGGGGTATTTTAAAAATTATTTAGCAATATATTGGCTGAAAAGTTTTCCCCATTTTACCTCTGTGCTTTTGAAATAAAAGTCTCACTATTGAGTTTACATCACAAAATGGTTACGTACTGTTGTTGGTGGGCTAATAACATCCCCTTAATCTGGTTGTGTAAATAATTATCTAAGTAGGGATTAATTGCGTCTGTTGACTCATCATCTACCTTGAGAAAGCTTCTGCTAAGCATGAATCACTTTGTGCAAAGGAATTTGAACTTAATTTGGTAGCTAATAGAAAAAGAGAAATACTTTCTGAAGATTCAAAGATATTTGTTCCCATGGCCTTGTCCCTACTTTGCAAATGATAGAGGAAAAATATTTTCCAAGAGCTTTGGAAGAAAAATGTAGGCTGGGATGAAATATTATCAATCAAAGATCAATCTAATGTAAACTCTTCAGTGATTAGGAGAAAATAATTAGCTAGTAGGCTTATATTCAGTCCTCACTTGATGTAATGCAATTATGTGCATATTTATAGATCCTGAAAATAATATTCTCCATATTTCTGGTTTTTCTAATGACATGTTTGATGAAATGACTAGCAATGAAGTGACTAATGCAAGAAAGTGTAAAGATTGAGCTTAAATATAAGTTTAATTAGGATTAAATGAAAAGATTTGAATTTACAATGTGGTGTTTTGCTGTTTAATCATATTATGTAAACATTGCAACCTGTCTCTTACTAACTGTTTTCATTCCCTCTCTCTTGCTTTGGCTAAATTAGTCTGCTTTGTGATTTAAAAATTTTGATACTTAAGGGTGGATTCACCATTTGTAAGAGTTTAATATCTTTGCTCGGTTAGATACTAGAAAGCCTAGAGGATAGAATTAGGTCAAATAAATTGATAGGTATTATTAATAGGACTGTTAGCTACAAGAGTAGGTAGGGAAGTCATCTGTAATTTATATAATTCTTATGTTAGGCCTTGTTTAGAATACTATCGCACTCATTTAATGTTGCAATTGCACTAAATTTCGCTATGTGTATCAGCTAATTTGTAAAAAAGTCTTTGAGAAGAAGGTAGGCCTATTTAAGCTGGTCTGATACAACTGGGTACTGCAATGGAGCTATAAGCAATAAACCAAACAAACTCTGGATGTTGGAATTCCTCGGATCTTCTATAAAGAATCGAATCCTCCACCCCGATTTCCTTTTTGCATGAATTATAAATTATAATTTTACCCTCCAATAAAGTAAATTAAGTTTTAACGGTTGTAGTGTGTGTGTATATATATATACACGTTAGTTGTGAGATCCACGATACCTGCTTAAAAGGTATAATATAAGCGGATAAACTACGCCTACAATAAAGGATGCAGTATGCTATATAAGAGCATGATAAAGCCCAATAAGACCTGCTTAGGGTCTACATTTCTAAGTTTAACCATTATAGCTACGCTCCTTGAAATCTTTGCAGCGTTTTTTTATTTACATGAGTATTCCATTGCAGATTCTTAGCTAGCAATACACCCAGAAAATTTGTTAATTTATATGTATTCGGATAAATTAGATTGCTTTGTGAATTATAAAGCCTGATGCTTGACCTTTTTGTAAAGAGACAGGACCTACTACCCCATCATCAGGTGGTGGTGCTTTAAAACAAATAGTTAAATTTATCAACATCTGAAATATAGGCCTATGGTAAACATGGTAAAAAAATTTATAGTGGGCACACAAGGGGCCCTTTGGCCCACCTGGGTGGCTCCACTGTTAATATAAACAAACCACAAATACAGTTACATGCAAATGCAAAAAACTTCACTTTTCTACATGAAGGTCAAAATATGATAATAAAAACCCACTCTAATAGACAGAGTTTATTTCAACAACAGTTTCGATGCCCACTGACATCCTCTTCGGGTGGATACAGAAAAACGAATGAACCAAAAACAAGAGGGAAAACAGTCCAGGGACCATTAAGAAATTCGCACCTAGGTTAGATCCTGTTCTCCCGACAGCGGAAGGGCATTTTATTAAAGGGTCCCGCTTATAAGTACATTCGCACAAATTTAAACTATCTTCTTATTCTATACATACAGATTCTATTATTTTGACATAATTACTGCATTTATTATTGCATTTATTATTACATTTACGTTTATAACATTTATTATTATTACCTTTACATTTATTATTACATTTATTTTATTACCTTTATTATTACATTTATTATTATTGCATTTACACTTATTTCCACATTTATTACTTTTATTATTACAGTTACATTTACTACTATTACGTGTATTATTCGATTTATATTTTACCGAAAAAACGAATGAACCAAAAGCGAGTAAGGAAACAATCCAGAGACCTTTAAGAAATTCACATTTAGGTTAGACACCGTTCACCCGACACCGTAAGGGATTTTTTGACCAAGAATCTCATTAGAGGGTCCAGCTTATAAGTACCTTCGCACAAATTAAAATTATCCACTTGTTCTATCCATACAGATTCTATTATTTTTCGTTTGACATAATTATTGCATTTATAAAGTAACTTACTTGATTCCCAATCTATACCATGATCATTTTGGCTGGCGTGATAAAAAATGTAATCATAATGTAATAATAAATGCAATAATAAATACAGTAATTATGTCAAAATAATAGAATCTGTATGTATAGAACAAGAAGATAGTTTTAATTTGTGGGAATGTACTTATAAGCGGGACCCTTTAATAAAATGCCCTTCCGGTGTCGGAAGAACGGGATCTAACCTAGGTGCGAATTTCTTAATCGTCTCTGTATTGCTTCCTTCTCACCTTTTTCATTCGTTTTTTCGGTTTATAATTTCTGTAATAATAAACAACAATGTAATAATCAATGTAATAATAAATTCATAATTTCTGTAATAAATAATAATGCAATAATAAATTTAATAAATGTAATAATTATGTAAAAAAATAATAGAATATGTATGTATAGAACAAGAAGATAGTTTTAAGTTTGTGCGAATGTACTTATAAGCGGGACCCTTTAATAAAATGCCCTTCCGGTGTCGGAAGAACGGGATCTAACCTAGGTGCGAATTTCTTAATGGTCTCTGGATTGCTTCCTTCTCACCTTTTTCATTCGTTTTTTTCGGTTTATAATTTCTGTAATAATAAACAACAATGTAATAATCAATGTAATAATAAATTCATAATTTCTGTAATAAATAATAATGCAATAATAAATTTAATGAATGTAATAATTATGTAAAAAAATAATAGAATCTGTATGTATAGAACAAGAAGATAGTTTTAAGTTTGTGCGAATGTACTTATAAGCGGGACCCTTTAATAAAATGCCCTTCCGCTGTCGGGAGAACGGGATCTAACCTAGGTGCGAATTTCTTAATGGGCCCTGGACTGTTTTCCTTCTTGTTTTTGGTTCATTCGTTTTTCTGTATCCACCCGAAGAGGATGCCAGTGCGTATCGAAACTTGTGGAAATAAACTCTGTCTATTAGAGTGGGTTTTTATTATCATAGTTACATGCAAAATTAAGATACAATTGATCTCTGCAGCTTGCAGATTGTCACTCATCTGCGAGCTGTACATTAATTTTAAATCTTGGGAACCTGTGGATTATTCTTCAATACCACTAAGTTACTAATTTTAAACAACATATGATTATCTTATCTCAGGATGTTTTACATGAATCTGGAGGATCTTAGTCGCTGCTTGTCAACTACTTATATATATACAGTACCTTACAATAATTTTACAGACCCGAAGGACCAGGTTGTCTACTTTCACATAATATATATATATATATATATATATATATATATATATATATATAATAGGACACATCACATGCTTAAAGTTGTACATTGTAGTATTAGTTGATACGTATTCATTTATTTCCACTTCAATGGTTTTTAAGTACCTCTGAGATCAGTCGAATTTAGTATTAAGTCAGAAAGGGTTTCAGTTATGCTAAAATATGTTTTGTCGTTTTAGGGAAAACATGTTTAGGTACTCCAATCTCTCTTTGTAACTAAGGTGTCTTAAGCCTTGTCCACACTTGCTATATAACACGTGTTATTAACAATGTTATGTAACATGTTCGTGAATATTTAGTGAAATTTCATGTTATATAAAAAAAATTCAAGGTTTATAACATGTTAGGTGTTATCCGTTTGAAGTCGGAAAGATCAAAGGATGTTAAATAACTTGTTATAAAACATGTTATAATTGCGTCCAGACACAGGTTGTTCATAACCTTTTGTTTATCCTTTCAGTTTAGATACATTTCAGTATCGCTCGTGTGCTTAATGACATTTGCGAAGTGTAGACGTCATTGTTAGATAACATTTTGTTATATAACATTTTATATAACTTGTTAGCAACATTGATATATAACATGTTACCGAGTGTGGACAAGGCTTAAGGCACGATATCATCCTTGTGGTTATCGTTTGTACTTTTTCTATGCTGTCTTTGTCTTGCTCTAAATAAGGACTACTGAACTGAATGCAATACTCAAGAAAAGGCCTCACGTATGAAGTATAGAGCCTACTTACAATTTCTGGTGATTTATATTCTATATATTTTTGCATTAAGTTCAATCTAGCATTGGCCTTATTTACTAATTTCAGTACACTGATTTGTAGGTTTAAGACCATGATTCAAAATGACACCCCAAATCTCTCTCCTTTTTTTCTTTGTAGGCATAGTAAATACGTTATTTTGCTTTTATATATTGGCTTAAAATGTGTTTAATTTATATGTGTTTGGATAAATTAGTTTGCTTTGTAATTTAAAAAGTCTGATACTAGGCTCTAAGTGAGATGCCTTTGGTTAAAAGAGTGTAATGGTTGGAGCAAGGCCGGATTAAGCCCTAATAGACCTGGTAGGCTAATCGTAAAAGTGGCCTGTCATGTCTAAGCTCACGCTAACAGTTGCCTAGACATTCGGGTTTGGTAATTCTACAAAATAACCTATGGTATGTACACTCAATATTGGCAGCTACAACACTTGTTTACAACATAGTGTTGTTCAAGAAAAGACAATGAAACGAACAAATTTACTACTGTAGTCTGTACATGTGAGACAAAACCTTTTGATATACTTTGATTCAAAAGATTATGTAAAACATAAAAGGGGAAGGGATTTACCATTGTGAGTAAAAAACGTCCGAAAAGGTGTTTGAAACACCTTTTCGTTTTTTTGCTGGCATGTGCAGGATGTGTTCCGAAAAAGTGGCCTGATAGGCTATAGTTTACTTCAACCTATTGGTTAATCCGGCCCTGGGTTGGAGCTGTAATTATACATATATCTGATTAGTTTAGTGTATGCCTGCCTAGATTATGAGGAATATATATATATATTATACCGGTATATATATATATATATATATACATATATATATATATATATATATATATATATACCGGTATATATATTATATATATATATATATATATATATATATATATATATGTGTGTGGTGTATATGGAAATGAACTCAGAATGGTTCCCTGAGGTTTTTTATGATACACACAAACCGTGCATGGAACAAGGAACTCTTCTAGTAAAATTAAATCCACTATAGTCCGAATAAGTAATGGTAAATGACAAACACTATAGTTTTTTCTTTTTCATGATGTTAGCCCGACGTGGGGAACGGGTCACTCGCAAAGAGGTCCCCAAAATATAGCTTCCCTCACCAGCTATCTGCAAAGCAGATAGAATCCAGCTTTGGGACAGGATCTAGGGTTTAAAGCAGCCTAGCCCCGCTATATTTAGAACCTCAATATAAGTAAAAGACTCGCTGCCTTCACGTCGGATTGAATACATCAAAGAAAAAGGGGTAACTATTATATTTTTAGCCAAAAAACAAAACTTAAACCTCAACTGGCAGAATTGAGCGTCCACTTTTCAAGGCACATAACATGTCCGTTTCAGGATGGAAATGAACTCAGAATGGTTCCCTGAGGTTTTTTATGAGTGAGTGACCCGTTGCGAGTGACCCGTTGCCCACGTCGGGCTAACATCATGAAAAAGAAAAAACTATAGTGTTTGTCATTTACCATTACTTATTCGGACTATAGTGGATTTAATTTTCCTAGAAGAGTTCCTTGTTGCATGCACGGTCTGTGTGTATCATAAAAAACCTCAGGGAACCATTCTGAGTTCATTTCCATCATGAAACGGACATGTTATGTGCCTCATCAGAATTTCTTTGATAGGACGTATTGCCTCCTGCAGTTGATCGACGGCATCGTCTTCTTCATCCATTGAATCATCAGAGGCAAGTTCTTCCTGAAGAAGACGCAGAGCTTCTTCAATCTCAATTCCTTTATTTTTATAACTGTGCCATTTTATCTGTAAAATGAACAATATATATATATATATATATATTTATATATATATATATATATGCATACAACTGCAATGACCGCGCAGTATATAAATGAATAGAAACGACATAAGTACTAAGGAACGTTTCTGCACACGAGGAGGAGAGATAACGAATAAATGAAAAATGAGGCGAACCGCCCGGGAATCGAACCCAGGGCCTTCCAATTGCCGGTTGGACGCGCTACCATTATGCTACGGACCTCAATTAATCACAAATCGAAATTCTCCCACATAGGGCAGAAACCAATGCCCTGAGAAGGCACCCTCGCAAATCGTGAAATGCGCATACAACTGCAATGACCGCGCAGTATATAAATGAATAGAAACGACATAAGTACTAAGGAACGTTTCTGCACACGAGGAGGAGAGATAACGAATAAATGAAAAATGAGGAGAACCGCCCGGGAATCGAACCCAGGGCCTTCCAATTGCCGGTTTGGAAGGCCCTGGGTTCGATTCCCGGGCGGTTCGCCTCATTTTTCATTTATTCTTTATCTCTCCTCCTCGTGTGCAGAAACGTTCCTTAGTACTTATGTCGTTTCTATATATATATATATATATATATATATATATATATATATTTATATATAATATATATATATTTATATATATATATATATATATTTTATATATTTTATATATATATATATATTATATATATATATTATTATATATATATATTATATATATATATATATATATATATATTTTCTATATATATATATATTATATATATATAATATATACAGGGTGGGCCGTAAGTTTCCATACATAGGAAAAATAAACATTTTTTTATGGACAACCATTTTTATTTATATAATATGCTCTACATGGTTGCCATTGTTTTGAAAACACATTTCAATACGTGTTCCCCACTGTTGATGAACACGCATTAGCACAGTTGACGTTATGCTTGTAATGGCGTTGGTGATACGTTCCTTTAGATGATTTATGTCTCGTATCTTTTCCTGATACACCATGGCCTTCAAGTGCCCCCAAAGATAGAAATCAAGGGGGGTGAGATCTGGGGATCTGGGAGGCCACTCCACAGGACCACGCCGACCAATCCAAGCATCCGGAAACTGCTGATCCAAATACCGACGCACGTGAAGACCATAATGAGGTGGAGCTCCATCTTGCTGGAAGTAAACTGGGAAGTTACCTTCCTCGTTTAGCAGGGATGGGAAAATCTCTTCTTGCAACATGTTAAGATACCTTTCGGCATTAAGATTTCCACTGACAAAAATTGGT
This sequence comes from Bathynomus jamesi, assembly GCA_023014485.1. NCBI lineage: Eukaryota > Metazoa > Arthropoda > Malacostraca > Isopoda > Cirolanidae > Bathynomus > Bathynomus jamesi. Next base: position 580,839 of record JAJOZX010001397.1, on the reverse strand, counting down.
CAAATAATTCTGTCACCCCATATCCCGGCCCACACCATCACTTTACCGGCACCTTGCATCTTCGTCGGACTCAGCCAGTTAGGGTTAGCATTACTCCAATAACGTATGTTTTGCCGATTAACCTCTCCATTGACGTAAAAATTTGCTTCATCAGTAAACAAGATCTTAGTTGAAAAGTTTGCATCCTCGTTCACTTTGGTTAATGCCCATTCACAGAATTCCATCCGTCTATCCGGGTCGTCTTCACTCAAATGCTGTGCCATATGCAATTTGTATGGATGCCATTTGTTTGCTTTCAAAATGCGCCTGATACTCGATCTGCTGACACCACTTTCTGCAGACAACCGTCGTGTACTTTTTCTGGGACTCCGTGTAAGCGCTGTAAGTATCGTAGCTGTTGTGTCTTCATCGGTGGCTGTACGTCTTGGACCACTTCGCGGTTGATCTGCAACATTTCCAGTTTTCTGAAACTTGTTAATAAGTTTTGCCACAGTGTCGTGTGTGATGTTCGTTCCATGTTGTCTGTTAAAGTTCATTGCAACCATGCGACTGCTTCCCGACCCAGCCATCAGTATGATTTCAATTCGTTGCTCTTTCGTCAAACGCATATTCTTAGGGTATCTGAAACATAAAAACAAACGTTTAATTTTTCCTATGTATGGAAACTTACGGCCCACCCTGTATATATAATATATATATATATATATTATAGTAACTATCGACAGACTGAAACAAATGTCACGACAGATCCATCAATCAAGCACTCACCTCCTTTTATGATGCTGGGAAAAGGCACACTGACTTAAAATTTGAGTGGCTTCGGGCTGACAAGCAAACTAATAGTGTTATTATATCTCAAGTATTTTCTAGAATGTTCAAAACTAAGATGCCACATCTCAATTATCTTTTAGAATGTTCCAAAGGAATAGAGGAAAGAAACTGAATGAAAGGTCATTTTTGAACGCGTGGTCCTTATAGGTAGTAACCTACAAAATCTCTTGGAAATATAAAAAAAAGAAAAATCAAATATGGTATTATAATAATTTCAGAAATTTATGAAAAGTCATAAAAGGTCAGACCGATACCTTTTCTGTAGTTAATGTATCTATCACACACTTAAAAACTAAAAGCGGTCAAAAATGACCGCTTAGTACTTCTAGTGCTAACTTGCCCGAAATGTGACAGAGAGTACCTAATACGAAAAGATCAGAAGATATTTAGGTGAAATAACCAATATTAACCTGTTAGGTTAATTGAATGCCCGGTTATGTTAATTTAATGCCCAGTTACGTTACTTGAATGCCCAGTTACGTTACTTGAGTGCCCGGTTAGGTCAATTGAATGCCCGGTTAGGTCAACTGAGTGCCTGGTTAGGTCAACTGAATGCCCAGTTAGGTCAACTCTATACCCTTGATGATTGGTTAGGTTAATTCGTGATATTTTCGTTAGTTTAAATGAAAATGATGAGAGCAAACTTTTCTGGTTAATTTTTAGGTGTTTTGTACGAAACGGCCATCCGTTTCCTCTGCAAATACGTAGTTTTCAAGATGACGATATCTCGAAAACTACGCATTTGCACACGAAACGGATGGCAGATTCGTGCAAAACACCTCAAAATTGACTAGAAAAGTTTGTTCTCATCATAAAAACAGACTGGGTGTAAAAACGAATAATTACCAGATTTTGAATAGTGTACATCCTTAGATGTCGTGAAATCTCCAGTTTGTACAATGTGATAGGATTGGCCTATCAAAACTGAGATCATCCAGTTAAGTACTCGCGCTGTAAAAGTTCCCTTATACAAAATTAGTACACTTAACCTTGCCAGATTTAACCCAATTTAACTTCTACCTACCATAATTGGTGCTACTATAGCCCAATTACTTTTATATTGAAGTCAAATAACACTTAAAAGAATAATAAATCAGCGAATATTTTGCGGGCTCATAACTTTTCAACAGGTCGTTTTCATCAAGATTTTATCCTGAACACTGAGAAAACTTCGATGAACAATTAAGGACCCCCTTAAATAAAATTCCATTTTATTCATAAATGTGCATAGAAAACTGCATTACTTGGATAAACTATGCTAAATGCTTCTATAAATACTATTTCATAACATCACTGTGGAAACAAATTTAACTGTAAGTGTTAGTTAATTACTGTTTTTAGATAAATTTGTGTATTGAGATGGAAATTGCCTTAAACAGAAAACTGCATTACTTGGATAGACTATGCTAAATGCTTCTATAAATACTATTTCATAACACTACTGTGGAAACAAATTTAAATGTAAGCGTTAGTTAATTACTGTTTTTAGATAAATTTGTGTATTAAGATGGAAATTGCCTTAAATAGCTCGTTGTTTAGATTAAATCTTTGTAAAGAACGCTGTTTGAAGTGTATAAATCAATTGGTATGGGGTAAACAAAGTTATTTCATATATTTATTTAATCCTACCAATAAATATACATAAAGAGCCACAAATAAATAACTAAGAAGGATTGGTCTGACACAATTAAGGTAGGTAATACGTACATAATAAAGAACTTAATTATACGGAAAGTATAATTTCTCCATTAAATATATACAAATTAAATAAATAGCGCAGTCTGGCACCTAATCTTGTAGTCATATATATATATATATATATATATATATATATATATATATATATATATATACTTTTCAGTTTTTCCTATAGTGCCATAGAGCCCACCTTTGCCCACCTTTGCCATCACGGTCTCGCCCCTCGGCCCTCATCCCATTAAAAATTCGAACGCCCCCTCTAATTTCAATTCCTGGGGAACGCATTGTTGTAACCCTCTGCTAATATTGTTGCTAATATTGTCTTTAGTGGCGCTGAGATACACTGACTGAGGCGCATTGTGGTGGGCTGGCAGGGGGCGAACCACGAATGTAAACACTGACAAATCACGGTTAACTCCATTAGAATCAATAAGAGACACATACATTGGCGCCTATCAGCCAGAAAATGTTCAGTATATTTCCTTTATTGTTGTAAGATTTCAATTTACGGATTAATCTTCTAAGTGGTACAGCGACTTTTAACTAAAGCCTGGAATACACTACTATATATATTTGAAGTTTATTTGGTATGGTAAGCAAAGTTATATTTCTAAGTCAATTAAACTTCATTAGGTAACATCTCCAAATAATTAAATAGTAGCGTATGTATACGAAAAGTCCTAAACTCCGCCCCCTGTATGATCGATCAAAGGTCACGTGTCTTCTGCTACTACCTCTTCATATCTCCACCATCCGTGCTCAGTTGACCGCTGCAAGCCCTGGATCTCAAACGTGTATTTTCTCACGTAGACGAAAAATAGTGATGGCTACCTTTGATATTGCGTGTTCGACGTTTAGAAGTGGTATTCGGTAAAGACGGAAGATGTGGCGAATACTGAAAGACGCCCTAGCCCTCCCTCCTTTCCGACTTTGTAGGCTACATTGAACAGGGCGAAGCTTGAGGAACAAGATGTTTGAATAAAACCACGAAGGAAAGGAAACAGAATGGTGCTCAAGCGCTTTCGTCTAATGACATCCTCAGCGCTTGAGCACCATTCTGTGTTTCCTTTCCATCGTGGTTTTATTCATTATATATATATATATATATATATATATATACATATACATATGTTAACCTCTCCGTCTATGGCCTTAGTCGGTTCGAAGTTGACGGGGGTTCTGGCTAGGTGAATTTGTGCAAAACATTTAAAGATAAAACAAATATTTTATCTGTAGCAAGGTTTATACTGCTATTTTAGCTTTAGCAAGGTCTAGACTGCTAAGCAAGAGGAAGCCATATTTTTATTTTAAACAGCATATTAACAGTAGGGCTGAGCATCCGGGGTCCCCGAGGAAGTAAAGTAGACAGCTCATTTCCAAGGATTTCGATCCCGGGATTTTTCTGTATTCTATTTCCAGGGGAGACTTCTAAACAGTTTTATTTTGAGGTATATTTATAGTTTTTCTCTATACTACTCTCCGATTTTTTCTTGTAGTGGATCGGAGGATTCTGTGGAGCTTACCTAATTCTGTGAAGGTTCCCCGATTCTTCTTGTAATATCGGGAAATTATTTTTCTCTATTTAAGACTAAGTTCTCTGAAGAGAGCAAGGCAAGACAAAGATTTTTTCTTACTGTATTTTTACTGCTAAAATGTTACAAGTAATGCTCAGCCTCTAAGTTAGATCAGTCAATTCAGAATGAACATTGGAGAAATTTTATGAGTTTTTATACTGATTTTGTTACAGACATCATTATTATTTAATGCTGATCTGCTTTTTTTTTATTCTCAATAGGCTGATTTACTGTGCAAAACATTTAAAGATAAAACAAATATTTTAGCTGTAGCAAGGTTTACACTGCTATTTTAGCTTTAGCAAGGTCGAGACTGCTAAGCAAGAGGAAGCCATATTTTTATTTTAAACAGCATATTAACAGTAGGGCTGAACATCCGGGGTCCCCGAGGAAGTAAAGTACACAGCTTATTTCCAGGGATTTCGATCCCGGGATTTTTCTGTATTCTATTTCCAGGGGAGACTTCTAAACAGTTTTATTTTGAGGTATATTTATTTCATGCAAAGGCTTTTCACAATTGAAGTTTTCGTTCACCTGTTTTTTAAACTTTGAAAACCGTTTACGCTTGAGTATGGGGTGAAATAATATCCCGGGATCCCGGATACCCAGCCCTAATTGACAGATCTGATATTATCATGATTTGCCGAGTTAACTAAAAATGGAAATTGAAATATGCCTTCCCATCACGAATTAGAAACAAACATGCACATAGGCAAAAATTAAATGCTTAAGCTTCAAATTAAACGTTAAGCAAGACATGACTTCATCTTTTACAACGAAGAGAGAATGTATACAGGAAATGAACAAGATTACATTATTAAGCTAGTTATTAATAGTTATATTAATATTTTTTTGTAATAAGGTTTAAAGATATATTGGTGTCTTAAAGATAAATTTGTATTGAAACAAAATAATTGGCCAAAAGAGGAAAAATTAATAAGTTACTCCGAAATAGAATCTAGTTGGGCGAAAGACAAGAAATGGAATAGTTATCCCGAAATACAATCTATTTTTAATATAAAATCATATTAATGCTTTTTATGTCATAGCTTAAGGATAAAATTGTATATTATCGTGGAAATTTGCTTTGGCATTAAACTTAGTTTATCTTATTCGATTTTTGTATAAAAGATCGTCCCCCCCCCAAACGTGAAATTGGCCTCGTGGTGGAATTCACCACGAGACCTTGTTGGTCTACCCCTTGGCCCGATAAGCGTATTTGTTTATGTTTAATAGCTCTGTCTATTGGATCGTATTTAGAGACCTTGTCGGTCTACCAGGATTTGGTAAGTAAAGCGGTGGTTGTGGTGTTTTTTGTGTGGTGGTTACGCTCGTATATTTTGCTATTGGGGCTTTACATGCATCTGTTTATATATATATATATATATATCGTAAAGAACGACGCTTGTATAGGAGATATTCCGCGCAAGACGAGAGAGAGAAAACGGAACAAATGAAAAAATGAAGTACCACCTGGGAATCGAACCCGGGATCTTCCGATTGCCGGTCAGACGCGATACCATTACACCATGGACTTCACTCTTCCAAATGCCGTAATTCTTCTACATACTCGCAGAAACCAATGCCCCAAGGGGGCACCTCCCGCATGCCGTAACATTATATACATTCAACTGCAAAGAACACGCAGTATAAATAACGTAAAGAACGACGCTTGTATAGGAGATATTCCGCGCAAGACGAGAGAGAGAAAACGGAACAAATGAAAAAATGAAGTACCACCTGGGAATCGAACCCGGGATCTTCCGATTGCCGGTCAGACGCGATACCATTATACCATGGACTTCACTCTTCCAAATGCCGTAATTCTTCTACATACTCGCAGAAACCAATGCCCCAAGGGGGCACCTCCCGCATGCCGTAACATTATATACATTCAACTGCAAAGAACACGCAGTATAAATAACGTAAAGAACGACGCTTGTATAGGAGATATTCCGCGCAAGACGAGAGAGAGAAAACGGAACAAATGAAAAAATGAAGTACCACCTGGGAATCGAACCCGGGATCTTCCTATTGCCGGTCAGACGCGATACCATTACACCATGGACTTCACTCTTCCAAATGCCGTAATTCTTCTACATACTCGCAGAAACCAATGCCCCAAGGGGGCACCTCCCGCATGCCGTAACATTATATACATTCAACTGCAAAGAACACGCAGTATAAATAACGTAAAGAACGACGCTTGTATAGGAGATATTCCGCGCAAGACGAGAGAGAGAAAACGGAACAAATGAAAAAATGAAGTACCACCTGGGAATCGAACCCGGGATCTTCCGATTGCCGGTCAGACGCGATACCATTACACCATGGACTTCACTCTTCCAAATGCCGTAATTCTTCTACATACTCGCAGAAACCAATGCCCCAAGGGGGCACCTCCCGCATGCCGTAACATTATATACATTCAACTGCAAAGAACACGCAGTATAAATAACGTAAAGAACGACGCTTGTATAGGAGATATTCCGCGCAAGACGAGAGAGAGAAAACGGAACAAATGAAAAAATGAAGTACCACCTGGGAATCGAACCCGGGATCTTCCGATTGCCGGGGGCATTGGTTTCTGCGAGTATGTAGAAGAATTACGGCATTTGGAAGAGTGAAGTCCATGGTGTAATGGTATCGCGTCTGACCGGCAATCGGAAGATCCCGGGTTCGATTCCCAGGTGGTACTTCATTTTTTCATTTGTTCCGTTTTCTCTCTCTCGTCTTGCGCGGAATATCTCCTATACAAGCGTCGTTCTTTACGTTATTTATACTGCGTGTTCTTTGCAGTTGAATGTATATAATGTTACGGCATGCGGGAGGTGCCCCCTTGGGGCATTGGTTTCTGCGAGTATGTAGAAGAATTACGGCATTTGGAAGAGTGAAGTCCATGGTGTAATGGTATCGCGTCTGACCGGCAATCGGAAGATCCCGGGTTCGATTCCCAGGTGGTACTTCATTTTTTCATTTGTTCCGTTTTCTCTCTCTCGTCTTGCGCGGAATATCTCCTATACAAGCGTCGTTCTTTACGTTATTTATACTGCGTGTTCTTTGCAGTTGAATGTATATAATGTTACGGCATGCGGGAGGTGCCCCCTTGGGGCATTGGTTTCTGCGAGTATGTAGAAGAATTACGGCATTTGGAAGAGTGAAGTCCATGGTGTAATGGTATCGCGTCTGACCGGCAATCGGAAGATCCCGGGTTCGATTCCCAGGTGGTACTTCATTTTTTCATTTGTTCCGTTTTCTCTCTCTCGTCTTGCGCGGAATATCTCCTATACAAGCGTCGTTCTTTACGTTATTTATACTGCGTGTTCTTTGCAGTTGAATGTATATAATGTTACGGCATGCGGGAGGTGCCCCCTTGGGGCATTGGTTTCTGCGAGTATGTAGAAGAATTACGGCATTTGGAAGAGTGAAGTCCATGGTGTAATGGTATCGCGTCTGACCGGCAATCGGAAGATCCCGGGTTCGATTCCCAGGTGGTACTTCATTTTTTCATTTGTTCCGTTTTCTCTCTCTCGTCTTGCGCGGAATATCTCCTATACAAGCGTCGTTCTTTACGTTATTTATACTGCGTGTTCTTTGCAGTTGAATGTATATAATGTTACGGCATGCGGGAGGTGCCCCCTTGGGTCATTGGTTTCTGCGAGTATGTAGAAGAATTACGGCATTTGGAAGAGTGAAGTCCATGGTGTAATGGTATCGCGTCTGACCGGCAATCGGAAGATCCCGGGTTCGATTCCCAGGTGGTACTTCATTTTTTCATTTGTTCCGTTTTCTCTCTCTCGTCTTGCGCGGAATATCTCCTATACAAGCGTCGTTCTTTACGTTATTTATACTGCGTGTTCTTTGCAGTTGAATGTATATAATGTTACGGCATGCGGGAGGTGCCCCCTTGGGGCATTGGTTTCTGCGAGTATGTAGAAGAATTACGGCATTTGGAAGAGTGAAGTCCATGGTGTAATGGTATCGCGTCTGACCGGCAATCGGAAGATCCCGGGTTCGATTCCCAGGTGGTATTTCATTTTTTCATTTGTTCCGTTTTCTCTCTCTCGTCTTGCGCGGAATATCTCCTATACAAGCGTCGTTCTTTACGTTATTTATACTGCGTGTTCTTTGCAGTTGAATGTATATATATATATATAGATAGATATAGTGTGTGTGTGTGGTAATAGGGGCTCTATGGGCGTATACTCGGGGAGTGTATGTGCGTTTGTGTGCGCTTTCAATTCGTTCGAAGGTTATTAATATATGCAAGCCATTTATGCCTTCTAAGTCAACTGGCGGATTAAGCCAACTGGCTGAGTAGGACCTTATAAGACAGCGGGCGCTCGGCTGGATGCTCTCTTCCTCTCTCTCTCTCTCTCTTAGACTAGGTATGCCCCTTTGGGGGGTGAGGCCGTCCCAACTTATCCCCCAAAGACCCTCCTCCTTCTCCGTTCTCTCTTAGGCCATACTACTGGAACTACCAATTTTATTACTGCTTCCATTCTCTATGAAAAGAAGAGCTTTGAAATTGCTATTTTTTCTTCATTTCAAACCAGTTGGTTTACTTCACTTACGAGTGAAGTAAAATGCACTTTCTTTAGTACCTTCTCGGAAGCATCGCTGGATGAATTATAAAAAGGTCCTGGCAGAACCTTAAATTTGTTTCATAACAGATCTTTCAGGCTTCTACATAAGTTACCACCATTAGTGAAGCTGAGCAAATGTATGTTAACCACATTGTCTCAAGCCTCCAGAGTTAAGATATGTTCAATTCAGTCGGAGCAAGTTTAGTTTACGTCCCCCTGACGCAAAAGGGGACACAAACTACACTAGGTCAAAGTTGGGGAACGTAAACTACTCTAGGATCTTTAGGAGACATTTTTTAAATGAATCCATCAAATATAATGTTAAAACTACCGAAAATATTACGACTTAACCTAACCAATCATCAATATATATGTATACAGGGTGGGCCGTAAGTTTCCATACATAGGAAAATTTAAATTATGGTCTTCACGTGCGTCGGTATTTGGATCAGCAGTTTCCGGATGCTTGGATTGGTCGGCGTGGTCCTGTGGAGTGGCCTCCCAGATCCCCAGATCTCACCCCCCTTGATTTCTATCTTTGGGGGCACTTGAAGGCCATGGTGTATCAGGAAAAGATACGAGACATAAATCATCTAAAGGAACGTATCACCAACGCCATTACAAGCATAACGTCAACTGTGCTAATGCGTGTTCATCAACAGTGGGGAACACGTATTGAAATGTGTTTTCAAAACAATGGCAACCATGTAGAGCATATTATATAAATAAAAATGGTTGTCCATAAAAAAATGTTTATTTTTCCTATGTATGGAAACTTACGGCCCACCCTGTATATATGTATATATATATATATATATATATGAAAATTATTTCACGAAAGTAACACGTGAAAAATATTTATGATGAATAAAACCACGAAGGAAAGGAAACAGAATGGTGCTCAAGCGCTTTCGTCTAATGACATCCTCAGCGCTTGAGCACCATTCTGTGTTTCCTTTCCATCGTGGTTTTATTCATTTATATATATATATATATATATATATATACATATACATATGTTAACCTCTCCGTCTATGGCCTTAGTCGGTTCGAAGTTGACGGGGGTTCTGGCTAGGTGAATTTGTGCAAAACATTTAAAGATAAAACAAATATTTTATCTGTAGCAAGGTTTACACTGCTATTTTAGCTTTAGCAAGGTCTAGACTGCTAAGCAAGAGGAAGCCATATTTTTATTTTAAACAGCATATTAACAGTAGGGCTGAGCATCCGGGGTCCCCGAGGAAGTAAAGTAGACAGCTCATTTCCAAGGATTTCGATCCCGGGATTTTTCTGTATTCTATTTCCAGGGGAGACTTCTAAACAGTTTTATTTTGAGGTATATTTATAGTTTTCTTCTATACTACTCTCCGATTTTTTCTTGTAGTGGATCGGAGGATTCTGTGGAGCTTACCTAATTCTGTGAAGGTTCCCCGATTCTTCTTGTAATATCGGGAAATTATTTTTCTCTATTTAAGACTAAGTTCTCTGAAGAGAGCAAGGCAAGACAAAGATTTTTTCTTACTGTATTTTTACTGCTAAAATGTTACAAGTAATGCTCAGCCTCTAAGTTAGATCAGTCAATTCAGAATGAACATTGGAGAAATTTTATGAGTTTTTATACTGATTTTGTTACAGACATCATTATTATTTAATGCTGATCTGCTTTTTTTTTATTCTCAATAGGCTGATTTACTGTGCAAAACATTTAAAGATAAAACAAATATTTTAGCTGTAGCAAGGTTTACACTGCTATTTTAGCTTTAGCAAGGTCGAGACTGCTAAGCAAGAGGAAGCCATATTTTTATTTTAAACAGCATATTAACAGTAGGGCTGAACATCCGGGGTCCCCGAGGAAGTAAAGTACACAGCTTATTTCCAGGGATTTCGATCCCGGGATTTTTCTGTATTCTATTTCCAGGGGAGACTTCTAAACAGTTTTATTTTGAGGTATATTTATTTCATGCAAAGGCTTTTCACAATTGAAGTTTTCGTTCACCTGTTTTTTAAACTTTGAAAACCGTTTACGCTTGAGTATGGGGTGAAATAATATCCCGGGATCCCGGATACCCAGCCCTAATTGACAGATCTGATATTATCATGATTTGCCGAGTTAACTAAAAATGGAAATTGAAATATGCCTTCCCATCACGAATTAGAAACAAACATGCACATAGGCAAAAATTAAATGCTTAAGCTTCAAATTAAACGTTAAGCAAGACATGACTTCATCTTTTACAACGAAGAGAGAATGTATACAGGAAATGAACAAGATTACATTATTAAGCTAAATCTGAAAAAAATTATTAAGTAGTTTAAAAAGAAATAATTCATCAATTGTAAAATAAAAGCAAATCAAAAATTTATCCAAACTTGTGTCAGCGTTACGCGATTTTGCGCTCTATGTAAAAATGAATATATGAATATAAATGTATACAAATATAAGTATTATATAAATATAATGAACATAAGGATTATATAAATATAAGGATTGATATAAATATATGAATTATATAAGAATTACACGAATGAATATATTAATATAGGAATTATTCATTGTTCATTTTTACATATATATTTTGACGATTGGTTAGGTTAAGTCGTAATATTTTCGTTAGTTTTAAGGTTTTATTTGATTAGGTATACGCGGACAAAGTTGGCGAACGCAAACTAGACTAGGATAATGTAGGTGAACGTAAACTACACTCGGCACCACAGAGTGACGTAAACTACACTTGCTCTATTCAGTCAAATGCCAAAATTAAAATCAGCCAACCCAATTATCTAAGCCATTCAACAGTCCTGCCATATGTTATCTAAGCTATGAACTTCATGGTATGAGAACATTTAGGAGATTCATAATGTTTGAGTTAAAACTTTTGTGTTAATTATCCTAGTGCTCACTGGGTAAAACAATTTTTATAGATACCAGGTTCAGCTGACTGAATGTTTTGCCAATAATATAAAATGTAGTTTAGCTAAAGTTGATAGTTTTTGGATAAGTATTTTAATAAATTGAGGAATCTAAGACTTTATCAGATTTTTCACTTGACCACAGCACTGTTTACTACTTTTTCCCTCTTTTTCACTCGAATACTCTAAAATTTGTATGATTGTAACAAACATTTTATTAATAAAGAGTTCTTTCCTCCTTCATTAAATGAATAAGAGATTAATTGAAAAATCAAATGAAATCAATATCTTTCCTGTTTTCCCCTTTTCAAGTCAGGAAATTATTATTTCCGATTTTGAACTGAATACTATTTAGACTATGAATTATTTTGATGATATATGAACTACTATTTGTGCCAATTTGCTTCTGGAGCAAGGGCTTAAAACATTTATAGAAATGCCGGTGAAGGGTATATATATATATATATATATATGTTATGTAGGAAGAATGGGCCAAGGGCGAACGCTTGCAAAAGTGCCTCCCCCCCTTAGAAGAAGAAGAGAGCCAAAATCAAGGTCCATGGTTTTCGAGATGCCAAGATATCCTGCGTTTGAAAGGTTGAAAGTCATAGACATGGGGAAAGATGAATTGAGGAAGATTGTTCCAGAGTTCACCGGTTGAGTAGATGAAAGACTGGAAATACCGATTCACCCTTGCGTTCGAAAGTTAGACAGAAAAGTAATGAGAAAGTGTAGAAAGTCTGGTCCTACGTGCTCTCCTTAAAGGAGGAGGCATGCAGTTAGAGAGTTCAGCGGAGCAATGTCCGTTATATTAGCGATAGTAAAAAGTGAGACAACATTGCGGAGAAGAGAGAGGGATTGAAGACAGTCAGTAAGAGGGGGAAATTGATGAGACGAAAAGTCTTTGATTCCATCCGATCAAGTACTGCTGTATGGGTTGAGCCAGCCACCCAACACATGAAAAGCATACTCCATACGGGAGCGGACAAGACCCTTGTACAGAGGCAGCAACTGAGTGAGGGTGAAGAAACTGCGAAGCCGGTACAGCAACCTAACTTCTTGGAAGTTGTTTTGGAAAGAGAATATATGTGATCCCTCCAGGAAAGATCATTAGAAAAGGAAACGCCAAGAATGTTAAGAATGCTATACATATATATATATATATATATATATATATATAAGTACCGTGTGCGTGTGTGGTGCGTGTGTTGGTGCTTGAAACCCACAATTTGATTTTGATAAGGTATACACCTGCATATTTCTCAAATTTAAAAAATATCTATGCCGAGTTATAAGTACAGAATGAAGGTTAGGAAAAATTAAGTCTAGGAAAGAAAGTGAATAAAACATAAAAGAAAGACAAAGGAGAAGCCACATCTTCGCTTATATAAAGGCTTTACAGTAAAATGTTGCGAGTCGGTAAATGATGAGAATTATTAAAACAATCTCGAATGTTCCTTTCACATTTCTTGTCTTTTGCCCTTTCTTCGTTCGATTTAAAAGCGACTTCATGCGTCTGTCGATGTGGTGCAGAAGCTTGACGCAGTTTTAAAATAACTTTTCGTAAGTTCAAAAGCAACGTTTATGCTTTTTTTGTTCTTTGCCAATAGACTAAACAATGAAAAGTTATTATTTTTGCGAAGAGAATGTTTCCTTTTTTGTATATTCTGCGAAAATAAATTTGCTGAAAAAAATTCAATAAACCGCCATGAATGAAAATTAAATGAAAATTAAAAGTTTATGGCACAAGAAAAAAATCTTTCAAAATACGGCCATTAATAATAAAAACTAAACGCAAAAATAAAAATAAAAATTTACAAAATACGAGTAATGAAGTAAGTAATGAAAATAAAAATTAAATACAAAAATAAGACTAAAAATAAAATTACGAGCAATGAAAATAGAGTAAAATACGCTCATAATGCGAGGTTACGTTCCGAAACACCACCGCGATTTTGCGATCCGTGTTATTTAATGATATAATAGACACGTAAATGCAAATAAAGTAATAAAATGTAATATATAACGGTGCCACGTTGAGCAACCCATCACTCACTCAGTCTCAAAATCTCATCTCGCGTCCGCCCGCGGTTGCTGTACGCTTGGTTTGAATTTTGCCTCTTCAGCTTTAAAAATATCGCGTTAATCGCGTATTCACGTGTAATGAAAAATAATTGTCCTATATTTCCTTGCCGTGTTATTCGCGTATAGCAATATTAAATGCAGCTTTATTAGCGTAATCTACTGTATTGTACCAACAACGATGTTATATGGAGTTACAGATGTTGTATATTGGTTTTTAATAAGAAATTTAATAAAATTATTAAATTGTATGAAATTAAGATGTAAAATGAAATTGTTTGAAATATAAAATATTAGTTGCCACCATTCGAAATACGTTGAGGAGCCGGACGCGTATGATACCCAAAAGGTAGAAGCCAGTCTTCGGGTGTGATGTATTTGAAGAAGGTCGGTTTTGTGCTAAAATGTAATTTTGCAATTTTAAATTTACTTAACATAAGCTCTCTACTCTCTCCACGATCAAAATGTTAAATTATAAATTCCCGCTCGCTTATCCCCGTTATGTTCATTGTTTCAATTAAAATTAAAATCGGAAAATAGTGCTAAATTGTCGTCAGTCAGAAGTACGGCCGCAAAATGGGAGAGTGCAATTGCAATGTTGATCAATATTGCAAAATGGGGAGGGGTTATGCAACAAGGAGGATGAGAGGTAACCTCCAAGTTTCATGAAGTGGTAGGGGTAATAGGGAGGGAGTTATGCAACAAGTGGGTGGGGTTAACTCCATCTTGTATGAAAGGGGAGCTTTGGGGAGAGAGTGAGGATGACATCCCCCCAAAGGGGATGATCCTAACCTAAGAAGGTAAATACTATCTTTGGTGGAGAAGGGAGGAGGGCCTCTCCCCCAAAAGGGGTATCCCTAACCTAAGAAAGTAAACCTTAACCTAAGAGACGGGGGAGAGAGAGCATCCTTCCGACTGGAGCGCCAGACGCATAATAAAACTCTTGGCCTTTGCATTTGGCTTAGAAGGTATTAATCAGTCAGGTGGCTTAATCAGCCAGTTGGCTTAGACGGCTTAATCTGGCTTAGAAGGCGTAAATGGCTTGTTTAGTTATATATATATATATATATATATATATATATTATTAACTTTTGAGTTGCAAGATTGCTCTATTTATTTAATTAAATATGTTCTTGACAGTTCGCTTAGAAGTCTAAAGCAACCAGTTGGCTTAGTGTATATATATATATATATATATATATATATATAATAAAGGTGCAGTTTATATATAATCCCATCACCCCAGTTTTTCCTTAATATTGTTTTTATATATATATATACACACACCCAGGAAAGCATTTATTGGATAATAAAACACAACTACATCATTTTGTTTAATTAGACGAATTATTGGGAATAATTTCATGAAATATGTAGAAAATAAATATACAATCAAAATAGGTCAGAAGAAATCTATACACAATTTAAACGATATATATATATTATATATATATATATATATATTCTTAAATTACTATATAAACATCAAAATTAGTACAGGTGAAATCTATATAAACATCTATATTAAATAATAAAATTGTGACATATATAGAAAATAAATATACATTCAAAAATTATATATATATGAAATTACTATATAAACATTAAATTACTATATAAACATCAAAAATAGTACAGGTGAAATCTATATACACATTTATATTCTTCCTCAGCATAATTAATCCCATTTTTATATGGGGTCGCTGTTTAAGGTGAGTCGCCTCCATCTTGGTTCTTGACTCATCTCATTTGGTTGTGGCGTGGGTTTTTACGGCCGGATGCCCTTCCTGACACCAACCCTCCCCCTTTATCCGGGCTTGGGACCGTCCGGAGAATAAGCTGACTATCTTTGCCTCCGGTTGCTGTTGAGACATTAGGAGTAGTCTCGTAATACCTTCCGAAAATCTACTTTTGGAAATAATCTCCTCTGGAGTCATGAACTTAATTTCCATATGGATAAAAGTTGTTGAAAATAGGCTATTTATTGTCTATGTTCTTTTTATAGTTTATATCAGGGTAAAAGTTGTTGTTTCGATATCTGTTTTTGTCGTTGATTAAATTATTTGAGATCTAATAGGCATTTCGTTTCTGTTTGTTTCGACGTTTTCTTGTGTTTTAAATTTTCATGTAGTGAATCAGTAAAATAAAGGTGCATAATATCTTCGATCGTCTGAATTGCTAAACCCTTGTTTGCACGTTATGTTTCTCAGATAATCGGAAGTCTTCTGTAGTTCTGTAGAACTGTAGTTCTTAGTCTATATCCTGAAAATGTGTTAAAGAATGGGAAATATCGTCAGTGTTTCATCTTGGCTTACTTGGCTTACACATTTATATTAAATAATAAAATTTTAACAAATATATAGAAAATAAATGTACATTCAAAAATTAATATATAAACATCAAAATAATAATAGTACAGGAGAATTCTATACACACACACATTTCTATTAAATAATAATAATAAAATTTTAAGAAATATATAGAAAATAAATATCCTGCAAAATAATATACATCAAAATACATACACTTTATATTCTACGCTTAACTAAAATAATAAACTCGCACGTGATCGAGTTTACAGTTACATCATTGTTGCTTTGTACTATGCAATAAATACGATTTAACATTAATTCACCGCTCAAGGTATGCGGTGCCTATATTCGATGTAAAGCGGCTTCAATTCGTTCAATACTATTTTTGTGCCCATTTTACATTCGGTTGGCAAGTTTTCACTCTTTAAACACGGACAACACAATTAAAAGCACGCACAAAGAGGGCATTTTTAGCCACAACATTATTATTAAATTCAAATTTATCAGCACCCTTTTCCAATCGAAGGTCTATTCTTACCGATCCGCGCTTTTTAACAGTGAACTCTTCTTCACAATGCATATCGGCAGTTGAAATAATCTAAGTCGTAGCGACAAATGCTCATTATATAAAGAAACAGTCCTTCAAGGTGAACGGTGTAGGTGAGCTCTACACTGTACCGCTCAAGTCCTTTGTGCTTAAATAAGCATCCAGTTCTAGACCATTCTCGCCATGGTCATTCCTACACTCGGTAAACCCGTCGAGCAGAGCGGTGTATACGTATTCGAGAACCGTATCAAAATAAACCATATCCGTAACACGTGCGTCTAATATAGGCTTTACCTTGCGGAAACTGACGATTTCAAACATTCTGTCGAGGATGAAGCGGTTTCGCGTAGGGGCAAGAACGTTATTATCAGATGCATTCTTCCACATTAATCGTATGCAAGGCTGATGGTTATTTATACATAACGTACAAACAATGGCATATGAGGGGGGCTTCACTAATCTGTTCTCTTGTACTTACACCTGCAGGTATTTTATAACGATCCTCACTCTACTTCTCAACTATCACGAAGACTCTATTCAGCTCCTCAACACTTAAATAAATAACATTCCGTTTACCAGAGATTGTTTGTCTACAATTCGTTTCAAGTACATAGTTGACGGCACCAGTTTTACGCCTGAACACACGCAATGACTTCGTAACGGACACATCTTATACGGCATTGAGAATGCTGCTCGACGGAAGTTCCATCGTATTCTATTGTTAGAAGTGCACGTCCAATCGGTCAAGCTCTGGGATGACTATGAGCAGCCAGTGCGCGGTTTTGCACAGAGACAGGTGTGGGAAACGAGTTACACCATAAGTTAATGAATCGTGTACAGTGTTGTTCCAACGTGAAAGAGTCATGTGAATCGAATACCTGTACCCCATTTTACTGGCCAATCGTTTAGAGAATTTTTCCATCTGTGACACACGAAGTAATATCGGCTTTAATGTTTTATCACTCCCGCTCCCCAAAATGCGCACCAGACATTTTTGTATTTTCACGAACTAAACATTTTATTAACACTCCGGCGCATTATTTGAGAGAAAGATGTGGCCATATTTATCCTTTTTGCCTAGCAAGCGATACTCGTCCCTAAATTCTATTAAAAACTCACACAGGCCCTTAGCCATAACCTCACTGCAAACCTCCTCATGATATATATGAATGTAATGATAAAAATACTTCAGATTGTCCATTATAACAAGATTTACATTCGCAGCCGCAGGTACGAGTACTCGGTATGATGCAGCATAACATAATACCGCTTGTCACACCACTCATCAAAAAGACACTAACCATACCCGTGTTGTTTCTTTCACGTCACGGTATATGTAAGCTTTTACACAGTTTAGTCCTACAACATAGTCCATTACATCGTTTGTGCCACGAAATCCTGTATTCCTCGAGCCAGAATAGCCGTAGAGTATTTGAACCTCTTGTTCCTCAAGCTTGCCACATTTCAATGTAGCCTTAAAAGTCTCAAAGGAGGGAGAACAAGGGAGTTTTTCCGTATCCACCACATCTGTAGACTTTACCGAATACCACTTCATAAACGTCGAGCACGCAATATCAAAGGTAGCCATCACTATTTTTCGTCTACGTGAGAATTTTTCAAATACACGTCTGAGATCCAGGGCTTGCAGTGGTCAACTGAGCAGGCAGGGGTAGAGATATGCCCAGGTAGTAGAAGGAGTCACGTGACCTTTGATCGATCATACAGCGGGAGGAGCTTAGGACTTTTCCTGTACACACACACACACACACACACACACACACACAGGAGAAAATGAAACGCTAATTAAAATTCGTTTTATTTAATAAACATATCGAATTATTCAAGATATATATATATATATTCAAATACGTGTAATAAATAAAATAAACATCGTTAACAAGTAAATAGACATATATATATATATATATACACACACACACACACAGTGTATATATATATATATATGTGTGTGTATATATGTATATATATATATATATATATATAATATATATATATATGTTAACCCCTCCGTCTATGGTCCTGGGTTGGTTCGGAGTCGACGGGGGTTCTGGTTAGGAGGCAGCAACGGATATTTCTCGCGATGATTTTCTTCTATAACATTCTAATTTTTTTTTCTCTCGCTATAGGGTCTACAGTTGTTAATTCTTCTCTTTCTATAATACTCTGATGTTTTCTCTGATACTAAACTTATCGACTTTACTGACTGAGTTCTCGGACGAGGGCACGGCTCGAACGAAAAGATAAAAAACTTCTTTTACTGTAGTTTACTTCTAAAAATGTACAAGTAGTGCTCTGAATTTACAGGGGTAGAGGTTCGACCTCTTTCGACCATGGCTCAGGCCGGAATCTAAATTTATGGAGGCAAGGGGCTTCTGCCCTCTCCTCGCTGAGAGGCTGCTAACAAGGGAGTGAAGTCGAAGTAAAAGTCGGAGTGAGGAAGAATTGACATTATTTCACAATTACATGATTTATATACAATCTAAATTTTTTGCGGATTACAGTTTGAAGGTTAAGTTTCCCCCCTTTTAAACACATGATCAGAGGAAAGATTCCAAATAAAAATTTAAAAAATAAAAATAAAAAATAATCGTATTTCCGCCGAGTATATATTTCTAAAGGCGACATAATTTCGGAGTAGTACATGAGTACAATTTAAGTACATTACTGAGTACATTTTAATTTTGGTTTATTACAATTATGATTACTATTATGGATTAATTCACATTTCCTTAGTATCGTTTAGTTACAATTCCTTTTAAAGTACATTATTACATTATATATGAAATTATTATCGTTTAATTAAAGTTTCATTAAAGTACATTACGTCGTTTACAATTCTTACAGTGTTTTTATATTTATATATTGTTGTTATACAACACAATGTACATGGGCACATACGATATATATTTTTATACATGACACACATGATAATATTTTTTTATTATTATTATTAAAGAATTTACCATACATTGAACATGAAAACTATCCACATACCAAATGGGTGATTCAGTAGTTACGGTATGGAAAACGTGAAGAGAATTTAGTTACTTTATGACGTCATAGTTATTTACTTCATACGTACAGTATAACCTGTATAAGTCATTATTGTGAGGATTCCAAAGAACGAATTAGAGAAAGAATGGGTATTAAGGAATAAGAAGTACAACTACGGGTTCCAATCCTGTTATATGCAATGTGTATGCAAGACAAGGGTGAGATGCAAGACAACCATAATTAATTATATCTAGACACGGTTCTAGAGCGCCGTAAAAGCAGGCTTAAATGAATGGAAAGCGAAATGTTATCTCTATTACACAGTGAAAAGTGATCTGATGAGAAAAGAATCTTATACCAAGAAGCTCTGCAGAAATTTTTTCATAAGTACGAAAATGAGAAAATTAGAAGAATCCGACAAAGATTCCCGTGGTTATTAGACACAGCGCAGACAACGATGAGCATGGCGACATAGGACCTGCGGCCGACGTTAGAGCTGACCAACCAAAGAATAACGGGTAGGTCCCACAACATATCGAGCATGTATTAAAAAGCAGCATCCCACACACATTGAGGAAAAAAGGTTTAAGTGTATATAATCTACTGAATAAGGATCAAGAAAGAGAAAAATGTACCTGGTAAAATGGCTAAGATACCCAAAAAGCTTCAACAGCTATATAAAAGCTGATGCAATAATGAAACTTAAATAGTGTTGAACATGGCGCCTAACCACTTCTACGTCACACTACCGTCTTCGTATGAGGTGGGAATATGCGAAATTCAGCTGGACACCCTCTTTTTAAGTTTTGATTATAAAGAAACCGTTTTTACGGGTCTTAGAGACCTTGATGAGTGTGAAAAATCCGGGGTAACTCGGGATGAAACCATGCGTATCGCCCGGAGTGGGGATGCACGGTATTACACTACAGTAGTAACACTAGGCCCGGGCCGTTATGTTGCGGCCTAGGATGTTGTGAGAGACTTAGACGTTACTTTAAAAAGCTCAAATCTTACGGCTGATTTAGTATACGAAATCGTAAACAAAGAATCCCCTGCACACACACTGACCGTAAGATCACAAGCTAACAGAAACATGAAAGACAAAGGACTGTTCAAAATTATAACCTAGGGACGATATGGAGCAGCCTTCAAGAGAGATACCTTTCACGAAGTACAACAGGATTTTTCCAGCCGAATGTATCAGCTGAAATTGGAGAAATTGGGTGATGGTTATCCATCCCCAGACACGTGCCATATCGCGCCTGCTTTGTGTAGCTCACATTCCCAATCATAGCGGACAGAGCTTGAGCATTACATATGACAAACCTCATTATGTGAATGTCGCGACTAATTTGTTGAACAATATCTCAATATATATAAGAACGATTGAGGAGAAAAGTTTCCCATTCGGTGATGGGAACTTAACAGTGAAGTTCCACTTTCGTCGCACTGAGTTATAATGGGCCGAAAGCCTTTCAGTCTATCGAGGTGTGAGATACCAGCGTGGGAGTGGGCTTGGATCCATTTTTTAACAATATTGCGCACGGCTGTCCACTTGCTGAAGAAGGGTGGCAGATATCTCGGGAGGAAGGCGTTACAATCAGGTTTTAACACGGTAGAAGACATAATGACGGGGACTAGACCTAAAGAAGCTCTAAAAATGCACTTAAAGCGTACACGGGTCGAAATCATTAAAGATGGAAAAAGAAAAATGCGTCGTGGTGGGAAGAAGAAGAGTGCTGTATGGAAGAAGAAGAAGGGGTTACCAGCACGTGGCGTTACGTTAAACGTAAAAGGACATCAAAAAAGATAAAGTGCTCTAAGCGAGTGAAACCTATGGTTGATAATTTTTTTCACTGATATAAGCTAAGGACATTACTCTCATGAATAATAGCTTCCTTGCTACTTGTCGACAGAGGTGGCACTATTTCTCACTCGTCATGGCACGTTTCATCCATCCGTGCAGTCGAAAATGTTGTAAATCGGATCTGTCCCTCTTTGACATGCCCCGAACACAAGTTTCTATTGAGCACAATGACTTTATTATGATTAACACGTTAAACACAATTAGTTCCCGAAGTGCTCCTATAGAATTCGTGATCCTCAGCTCCGGCCCTTACATTTTTGATCCAAGCTGCGTGCACTACATATAGTGCTAAACTACATATAGCACATTCAGATAGAAAGGATTGCGATGACAAGTACGCTTTATTTCCCGAAACAAACTTTCTACATTCCATATTCAGTTTAGAAAATTTAATTCAGTTCAACATCTCGGTAGGAACGGGCTACTACCACTTACGAGCCTATCTTGAAAATGTGCTCAACTTTTCAAAAGAAGCGAAAGACACCTTTTTAACTGCCGAGGGCTATTATCAGCCTAAATAGATTTCACATTCCAGGTGAAGCTGCTTGTAAATGGGGTCGATATGAAAATAAAGCTCACTCGCACGAATCCTAAGATCTGCATAAATCTGGGAGCTGATCAAGAAGAGGGCACAAAGCCTGTTGTGATTCATATTATGGAAACATACCTTCGCGTAAGCAGTCTGAAATTAAGTTCGCCTAAACAGTTAGAAATTGAAAAAAATTTACTACATGCCACAGTAAAATACCCAATTAACATAGTATAGATCAAACTATACACGGTGCCCGCAGGGTTGGCATCGAAACAGAGAAAACATCGCCCTTGGAGCTCTACCTAAAAGATTTTTAATTGGAATGTAGGATCACGTTTCTCTGAATGGGAAATATAAAAAGGACGCCTTTAAATTCGAGAATTTCTGTCTTAAAAATATTACTTTATTCGTCAATGGCATAGCGTTTGGGGGTTAGAAACGGATTGTTCATCAGACGCTGTGTTCTCGCTTTGCTCGAGAACTTATAGTAATCTTGCACAAAACACCGGTGCTTGTGATGAATTAGGAATTGGTGTAACGCAGAACGAATTCATCGACCAATTTAACCTTAATCCGTTTGACATCACTCCTGATTTATCTGCTAGTGTAAACATACACTTAAGTCCACAGCAGAGTGGAAAAATTTCAGTCAGACTGGAATTTTCCAAACTAGTATACCTCGAATCACAGGCCCTAATAGAGATCGACTGACTCAGGAGTGTAGTCACTGACTTTTAAAATGGATGCCAATACACTCCAGAGAGTAATGAATCGTGACCGAATCACACGCTCCAAATTTATCGGTGTGTGCGAAAAATGAAACATTGAAGAGCCCGGATACGAGAGACTGGCGCAATTATTCTGAACGCAGATGTTATTGGTGGCAAATGGATTCATTGGATAGCCATCTATTTTAAAAATAGGGAAAGAATGTACTATTTTAACTCGCTTGGGGATCATCCTTCGAACGACGCTGTTATTTTTAAAATTCGCGAACAGAGATACTTTAGTAATACTTGCGGTATGTACTGCCTTTCATTTCTCTTTCACATGGCACGTGTAAAGGAATTTACAAATTTTTAAAAATTATTCGACCCGTGTCACACTCAGTGGAATGATGAAATGGTATGCAGGCAAATAAAAAAACGGTTCCCGTTTGTGCGCACTCGATGTATCGTGTGATATTTTACGCGTATATATATATATATATATATATATAAATATATAATTGTAACGAGTAATTGCAATAAATTGTGTAAAATATAAATTGCCTCCAATAATGTTAGTCTTGTGTTCTGCAGCTTATTTAAAATGTAATGGATTCTAATTCTGTAACTAATTTAAGTTGAATATAAAAATTGTACTGTTTTATAAAACATTCCTTATGATTCCACCATTTAATAAATTGCTGAAAATACACTGCGTCTTGTTCTTACCCGAAGCACAAGGAAAAGAAAAAAAAGCTTACATTGCTTCATCGATGATACGACAATCACCGTGCTGCGATATTTCAACCTCCCTATGGAAGTCACTGTCAACGACTTGCGTTTCTTCAAAACTATTACGAAAAGATTCTAAACACGATTCAGTTCTTCATGGGTCCTTTAAGGAGAAAGGATACGGATGTAGACAGAATTTTTTTTAATTAATTTGATTAGTTCATATATTTTTCTGAATCTTTTTTAATAATAATAAAAATCCATTTGTTTTTCATAAAAAATACACAGTATATATATATATATATATATATATATATATATATATATATATATATATATATATACACACCTTACTTTACCTTACAACCTTACAAAGGTTCCGCGCGATGATTTCTCACTTCGCGAAGGTCAAGCTTGTCGCCCCTCCTCTCGAGTTGGCCTGGTGAAGTAGTGAGTTGGATTTTTGCGCTCTCCACCTCACATAGCCAGGTACGCCAGGCTCATCGGGGATTGTTCTGAGCCAGGGGTCTAGTCTTCTTTTGAAGATTTCCACTGCAACTCCCTTCGTGTTTCTTAGGTCTTTGGGCATCTGATTAAACAGTTTTGGTCCTCTCACTACAAAACTATTTTCTTTCAGGGTTAAGGATGTTCCCTGTCTCGCCTTCAATTTAGGAATACGACACAGTCTACCGCTTCTACTTTCCACCGTTGTTTGGGGAGTTATGGGATTCAGAGTAAGATTAGGGACTAGTTTCTCCATTATTTTCCAAGTGTAAATAATGGTGTATCTCTCTCTTCTCCTTTCCAGTGAATATAAGTCTAGTTCTCGTAACCTTTCCCAGTAATTTAGTTCTTTGCATCCATCGATCTTGGCTGTGAAGCTTCTTTGGATCCCCTCCAGCTGTCTAATGTCTTCTTTTTTATATGGGGATGTTAGGACCAAGCAGTACTCTAATTTGAGTATTATCAGGGTTTTCAGTAGAGGAATCATTACATTTCTATCCCTTCGTTTAAAGGTTCTCAATATCTGACCCGTTATTCTCTTTGCTCTGTTTACTGCTATCTTATTTTGTGTTTCAAATTTCGCAGCATCTGTCATTACAACCCCTAAATCTTTTGCTCTGGAATTTCTCTGAATTTCCTGTCCATTTGGGGTATAATATTCCATGGACTTTAGGTCTTCTCTTTTTCCGTACCGTAATAGCTGAAATTTCTCGGTGTTAAACTTCATATTGTTGTCTTCCGTCCACTTGTAGGTTTTGTTTATGTCGGTTTGTAGAGATCCTATGTCTTCTGGGTTTCTTATTTCTCTACTGATCTTTGTGTCATCCGCAAAGGATGTTACTGTGCTGTCTCTGGTAACGTCCTCATCTATGTCAGTTAGCATGATTATGAAGAGTAGTGGAGCTAATACTGTTCCTTGTGGTACCGAGCTGAGGACCTCTGATTCTGATGAAGATACTCCTTGTACTGTAACGACTAGCCTCCGCTCACTAAGGAAATTATATATCCATTTCCCTACTTTTCCTGTTATTCCCATATATTTCAGTTCATGTATTATGATTCCGTGGTCACAATTGTCGAACGCTTTAGCAAAGTCTGTGTATAGTACATCATAGTTTTCATTACTTTCAAGTGAATCAATAATGTTGTTGTAGTGTTCCATTAGTTGTGATAGGCATGATCTGCCTGATCGAAACCCGTGTTGGTTATCATTGAATTTTTCATTGAGTTTCCAAAAAGTCATAAATTTTCTGTCTAACTATTCTTTCAAATATTTTAGTGAGATTAGATGTAAGCGACACTGGCCTATAGTTTTTGGCCTCGGATCGATCTCCTATATACAGTATATTGGGACTATGTTCGCGCTCTTCAGGATGCCCGGTATTTCTCCCGTGTCTAATGATCGTCTCCATATCCAGTATAGGGGCTCACCGATTGCATTCTTGCAGTTTTTGATCAGTGTGGCATTCCCTTTATCCGGTCCTGCGCTGTGTGTGTTTTTAGTTTCCCTATGGCTTGTGTAATATCCTACGTCGTAAAGTCGTATTGTCAGGGTTTTCAGTAGAGGAATCATTACATTCCTATCCCTTCGTTTAAAGGTTATCAATATCTGACCCGTTATTCTCTTTGCTCTGTTTACTGCTATCTTATTATATATATATATATTTATGTCGACGCGGCTATATTGTTCGAGTTACTTGAAATAAAATCGGAATATATACGTAAAGTAGAAATTTGAGTCTCCTTTAAGAGAAAATGTAGAATAATAGTAAGCGGTAAGTCTATTCATCACATATACTCTGATACATTCTTTATTGTGAGGACAGATGAATAGCTGGGCACAGGGCACAGCCTGCCGACACTGGGACCCGAGCCTCTGACAAATAGCTTCACACTTCAAAATGTGATTATTATGGATTTTATAAAAATAATTAACACTTGCAAAAGCATCTTGATTATTATAATATTTAGTATGATTCCCGTTCTTTTTCTATAACATATACTTCCATAAATATATATATATATATATATATATATATATATATATATATATATAGAGGAGAGAGTTAGGAGGAGTTACAAGGTGAAGCCTCAAATACCTTCGAAGCACTCAGGGAAGTTCGTGGTTTGTGGCCCAATAAAGAGAAAATGACGAATAACTTCACATTTCAAAATGAAGTTCTTGTGGATTTTTATAAAATTAATTAGCACTTGCAAAGGAATTTTGATTGTTATAAGGTAAAAAATTCAACGATTTTGGATGAATAGAAATATAGAAATATCAAAACAGGACTTTTACCATAACATTGAAGGTCTTTTTTAAAATATTAATTAATGATATTAATTAGTTATTACTAATTTAAACTAATGTATAATTTATAAATGAGGACACCTGTTATTTTCATGAAACATTCTACAAGTATAATGAGTTGAAAATATATTATTACAGTCCATCCATAACATATATATATATATATATATATATATATATATATATATATATATATATATATTAGGCTGACCATACGTACCGTTTTGTATGGGTTTTTGTATGGGTTCTGTCACTGAAGAATAATTGTAAGCTCAATATGTTTATGTACTTACTTTTTCACGAATACAGAATATTACATAACCCCCGTCCCTTTTTTGCCATCCCAATGTCCCGTTTTTGTCTCAAGGAAATATGGTCAGCCTAATATATATACACTACCAGTCAAAAGTTTAAGTACACCCAATAATTTCCAATGTTTTGCTGCTTAGCTCATGACATAAACTTCAAATGTAAACTTAACAGGTACTAGAGATGAATTTGCTTACCTGGCTTTCATATTATATGTTTCAGTGCATCTGCCCTATGCAGTGTGTTGTAACACAGAAGCTTCTTCCAAATGTGTTAATTTACATCTAGCATGCCGCCTAAAATTAATGCCATTAGCTCTGCACAAAGGTCCAAAAACAGTTTAAAAGTCTTTATTGGGGTAGTGTTTCTTCAAGAGTATGTTAATACATGTGTTCAGTTATTAACATGCGCTGCAGGTCTTTACATATACAATCCTTGCAGAGGAGCTAACTGTGTAGTTTAAGGTATATTTCTTTGTTTCTGAAAGGAAAAATGGGTGCCAAAGCTCAATTAACAACAGAAAAAATACAGTCGATTGTAACTTTGAAAAATAAGGGCCAATCACTGATGCAAATTGCAAAAAACTTAAAAGTTTCTGTGAATGCGGTTGCCTGTGCCATTAAACGGTACGAAGAAACTGGTCAAAATAAGGACAGAAAAAGGTCAGGGCGACCAAGAACCACAACAGAATCAGAGGACAAGTATATCCGAGTCACACGTCTGCGCAACAGACGCCTCACAGCACCTGAAATGAAAGCCCAGCTGAACAATTCCAGAAGTACAACAGTTTCAACATCAACTGTTCAGAGAAGACTAAGAGAGGCAGGCTTAAAAGGACGAACTGCAGCAAAGAAACCAAGGCTGAGACTCCAGAACAAAAAGTAAAGGGTATCCTTGGCTAAAAACAAGGTTGGCACCAAAGTGAGTGACCCGGTTTTCCCCACCTGGGTTTAAAGAAAAACTTGGTAAAAACCCCGCTATTTTGCCCACTTAACTGTTTTTTTTTCAAATATTGCTTTTAATCACAAATATTCAGGTTCCCCTCGGCCTCAGAACTCTTATAATGACCTGTTCCTGCTGATGTTGATGGCTGGATGTCATCCATGCCAGAGCAGCCAGAGAGCAATGATAGGTCATCATCAGACTGTTCTGCCAGATTTGATGAGGCCGATGATAAACTTACGCTCCTTTTAGTTTTAACTCAAGTCTTTTTCTACATTTGCTTAAATGGACTTTAATTCTCTCAATTTTGGCACTAATTTCAGCATTACAGTGCTTGCAATTTACTTTGCTGCTGTCTTCTACTGCTGTCACTTCACTCCATTCATTTGTTTTCTTTCTACCACCCTGGTGTACGAGGCATGTTTCAGATAACAGTATTGCACTACAGCAGAAGTACAACTTTCTTCTCCCACTGCCTGAAGTCTACTGATCTTCTCATAAGATTATGCCAGGCTCTCCCCAGTTACATATTGAAATAGGTCCAACAGTGTAACAAGTTTGAAGAGGTCCCACACTGTAACAGCCCAATTGCTGATGTCTATTCTTCCTGTTGAATATAGTTCGTGAAAAACAATCATCTTGCACGTTATAAGCATATGTAATCTTATATTAAGAAGCTATTGTGATGTTTTATTTGGAAAAACCCAGTTTAAGTTTAATAATTTGTAAAAATAATGATTGATACACTCTGTTGATTATAGTAAGTGAAAATCAATCATCATTAACATTTATAGAGCATATAATTTTATCATTATTTGCTTTTATACTATTATATGATACAAGTCTGAAAACCCCCAGTTTTGACAGGGTTTTTCACAAAAAAAACGAAAAAACCGGGTGGGTTGGGCTTTATAAAAAGGTGAGTTTTTTCCAACCCTCGCTAAAAAACACCAAAAATGGACTGTTAAGCAGAGGAAATGTGTCCTTTGGACTGACGAATTAAAGTTCGAAGTTTTTTGATCCAAACGCAGAGTATTTGTGCGCACAGAGCGGGTGAAAGAATGACACAGCAGTATGTTGTGCCAACAGTGAAGCACGGTGGAGAAAGTGCGATGGTCTGGGGATGTTTTGCAGCGGAGCAAGTTGGAGATCTCCACAAAGTCACTGGAATACTGAACCAACGTGGCTATCACAGCATTCTACAGCGCCATGCCATCCCATCTGGACTGCGATAGTTGGCCAACAGTTTATAATGCAGCAAGACAACGATCCTAAACACACTTCCAAGCTGTGTCAAAATTACCTGAAGCAGAAAGAACGGCAACGTCAGCTCACAGTTATTGAATGGCCAGCACAGTCCCCTGAGCGGAAACCCCATCGAGCTAGTGTGGGATGAACTGGATCGACGAGTTCGAATTTGTTGTTGTGTAATTGCTGCTAGAGGAGGCTATTTTGATGAATCTAAAATTTAGACTTTGCTTTTGGTAAATTGTCCTGATTTGTTGTTAAGTTCCCATGTTTGTACTTATAAATTTGTGTGATGTTAACTTAGTTAATAAATGAAAAACTTGAAACAAAATTTGAAATTTATGAATATTTGAGGGTGTACTTAAACTTTTGACTGGTAGTGTATATATATGATGAAATAACCCCGAAGGAAGCACTGAATAGTGTTCAAGAGCTTTCGCCTAACGACATCCTCGGGAACACTAAAATAAATAACAAGTTCGCGACTAAATATAGGACACAAAAAATAAAATAGAAATACATGTACATAAAATTTTTACACTCACATTTCAACTGTAGAATCTTCGGCTGGTTCAAACGGATCGTCATTGCAGATGTCAGCAACGGTTTGCGTTGAAAATAAATAAATCGCTCCGATCGGATGCTTTAAAAACACTAATTGTAGCCACCGCGTCAGCGTCTCCATCTTCATATAGCTCCGGTAAACTGTAGAGTTGTTGTTGTGACTGACTGTAAGTGTTCATGACGGAGGGAATATATGATTATTCGCTGGTAAAATAACTGCTGTGAGTTCCAGCTGAAAATACTTTCTTTTATATGCATGATTCCCGACTGTAGCAGCCCATAAACTTGCTGATTTGATGTGAATGTAACTGGGCGTTCCTATGTCATATGAGTGTGCCAATCAGTTATCGTAGAGCCAAAATATCGGACCAACGCTTTGGGCATTGAAGTTCTGATTGGACATCTTCACGAATAATGATGGTGTGTCCTTATCAAATTTGGCTTATTCACTCCGTAGATTTGTTCACTGTTTTCAAGACGCTCTGAATGTATTTATTATTATTACATAAGATTTTTATAAAGAAAAAAAGAATGATATATTGTTCGATGGTTGTTTAATCTCTTTCGTAACAACTATAAGCTTATATGATGCAAAGAAACTTTAGCGTTATGTGGAAATCTCAACCACGGGTCGCTACATCATCTGTTTGAGGACGACGATCAACCATCGAACTATTACCCAGACCTTAACCTCGCTGAGAGAGAGAATGCTTGAATTTCAGATAATATATAGTTCAATATAACTATGAGAGTAAGCACGCGTGTATATATACTTACATAATCCGATTAAATGAAGAAGAAAATCTAGTTTAAGTAGATTTTAAAGCCTAAAAAATCCAAATAAATATTTAATTCTTTTACTAGACTTTTTATTTGAAAGAATTCCAGAACGCAAATATTCTGTACAGGGTGTGTTATAGGTCAGATTAGGGCTTCATTTAATCATTATCCTATACTGACGGTTGCAAGGCTTTCATGTCAGATGACTACGACCCATTGTTCTAATTCCCGAATTATTATTATCATTATTACCAGCACTATCTTGAGTTGAGGCCTTCCCGATAGCTTAGCGGTTTCTGTGCTTGACTCTGGGCTGTGATGCTCTGGCTCGCCCCCGAATGCTGGCGCCTGGGTTGGGTTGGGTCGAACACTCACCCTGTTACAACTCGATGATTTTAAAAGTGTAGAGCCGAAATCATACAGCTTTTTTAAAATATACTATTTGCCTTTTTTAAAATAATCAAATAAATAATTCGTACTTTCATGTTAGTATACTAACATTGACAATAAACATTATATACATTCTATGGGAATAATTATTTAGAGTAAAATCTTATTAGTTCAATGAGAATAAATTGGAGAGTGATGCTTAAGAGTTAAATTTATTTGAGCTTTGTGTTTAGACAAAATATGAAAACCGTTTAGGGTAGGCGGATAAGAGCGTGATTGCCCTTCATGATGATGAGGAATTAGTGGAAGCTAAAAGCCGTGATGTACCACAATATGATAATTATCTACGAGCTGTGTACTTCCAGGAAGTCGTGTTTTAAATGAATAAACTGAAGTAAAATGGTTTATTATCTTTTACCTGTGATAATATATATACATATGTATATATATTAGAAGTTATACAGTGTGTGTGTGTGTGTGTGTGTGTGTGTGTGTGTGGTTTATCGAGATTTACTTTTAACTGAAAATAGTATTTTTCCTACTTTAGGAAAGTTATTAAGGTAAATAATAATAATGGTATTAATAATTGTAATAGCAACAATAATTCACGGTTGTGAGGAAGAAAAACCTTACTAGAATATAAAGAGCAACACTTAAAATTCTATTATATTTTGTAAATGTTCCACTTAGGAGTGTGACGTGTTAGAGAAAATTTAAGAAGGTTATTCGTAGTTTGTCGAGAATCATTTTTAACTGAAAATAGTATTTTTCGTACTTTGTTAAATTCCAAAAAGTTTATTTAAATCCGCTAATTGTCGCTCCTTCGTGGTTAGAAAAGCGTTGTCGCGCCCAATGTATCATCGACTCTTCACAGCGAGATTTGAGCTGTTGAACAGCGTTGGATCTGTTGAGTTGATATATGGGTGACCCCTATCTCCCACGTTTAGATGATATAACGGCTCGTAGAGAGCTGGACCCAAATAAAGCTGTAGGTCCTCTCTACCACATGACCTTTGTCGTTACGAAGGAGAATAAACAGTCCCAGAACTTTTTTAATGCATGAAGGATGGGCGAAGGCGACTTAATGTAGTAAGCTGAGGTTATTAATAGCCCCGAAAATTATAAAAAGTTTAAAAAATCTCTAATTAGTAATGAGTGAAATTTTAATAGAGATAACTGACGTGAGTACATTAAGATTAAATTCTTTTGGATGTGAAATGCTTTTTGATTTATTAAACAAATGTGTTTGTACAAATTAAATGAAGAGTTTATGGAGATTTAAATGAAATTTAATTGAAGTGAAACAATTACATCCGTGCAAGTCGTGTTTTAAATGAATAAACTGAAGTAAAATGGTTTATTATCTTTTACCTGTGATAATATATATACATATGTATATATATTAGACGTTATACAGTGTGTGTGTGTGTGTGTGTGTGTGCGTGTGCGCGCGTGGTTTATCGAGATTTGCTTTTAACTGAAAATAGTATTTTTCCTACTTTAGGAAAGTTATTAAGGTAAATAATAATAGTGGTATTAATAATTGTAATAGCAACGATAATTCACGGTTGTCCAATCAGCCCCGGGTTCGAGACCCGACGGCAGCTGGCGCGCAGCAAAACCCAGCTGTTCATCCTTCCACACAATCAAGAAAGTGGTTGGTAGATAAATGGGTACCCTAGGTGGCCTAGTGGTTAAGACGCTGTGCTGCTGATTGGGCGTGGTTCGGATTCCACGTTAAACTGTAGGACTGAGGTGGAGTGAAAATCTTGACCTTCGTCAGAATGAATAATTCGGGCAGAAGCTAACCAAAGGTTATATATACGTAAGAATCACTTTCATATGAGAAAGTTTATTGTGTCCTATACTCAAACATGTAAATTGCATTAACGAAATGTTAGCTGAAAGGTGTGTGCGTTCAGCAACCGCTAAGGCTGGAAACGTACATGTAAAATTCATTAACGAAGTGAACGGAATGACCGCAATCCAAATTATGTAAAATAAATAGTAGAGAATTGCTCAATTCATTGTAAAATGAAAGTATTTATTTTTGAATGTGTATTTATTTTCTATTATATACGGCTGGAAACGATTCTTTATAAACTATTTGACCATTCCTGCAGCTGGTGGCATTACCGGCGCTCCTGTCCAAACATTTCCAACGATTGTACGGGTATATAAACGACGAAATATCAATGAGTTCATTGATTTTTATATATAAGGGATAACTGAACATTTCTAATATGGAGCAATTGAATTACTCCCTTAATACTGCCTTCAATAATATATATATATTAGGGTGACAACTTCTTATAGGGATAAAATTTGAAATTCAAAAAAATTTGCCGGCCATTTGTCCAATGCTGCCACCCTATGAGGAAACACCGTAGACGAAATCTCATGGAATTCGGAAAGCATTTAGGGGTGCCTCGAGTCACATGAATGAAACTGTCGCGCGGAAGAAATTTCAAGAATGAACTAGTTTCGACAACGTTTCAAAAACAAAAATGTTTCGAGAATGCAAGTGTATTATATAATTTAATAGAATTGTTTCCTTTATTTCATACTATAGATTACGCAAATCGATTAATTTATTTCATTAATTAAAATTTTCATAAATAAATCGTTAAATAATATGATGTGTATCAATCTTTGGATGATCAGCTTTTGGTGCTTCAAGTTCATTTTGCATACGACTGCCTGACTGAAAATAACGCTTAGAAGTTCTCTCCCGATTCTTTTAAGATATCTAAGGTAATATTTTTTATTTTGATACATTGATTATATTATTATTGGAAATTGTTCTAGAAAAGTTTCATTAATTGTTGGCATAGATTGATGTTTAAATTATATAAATTTGGAACTGAATTTGATTTCCTATGATAATATATATACGAGTATATAAATATATATACCGGGCCGTCGAGAGGGGGCTGGAATCTATATCTGACAAAACATCAGCCGAGGGATGATTACCGTGAATTCTTGGAGTTGTCGATTACAATCCTTGGAGGTAATTTACCTAACTTTAGGTTTCGGCGACCTGGAGCACTTCACCGAGCACGTTGGGTGGCAAAAGTAATTTATTCATTAAAAATCCTGCTGCTTTCCCATCAGTTCAGACTTACAACTCGTGAAATGTCTGGCTTAAAACGATTTGTATTTTTTGCCCTGGAGTTATATGTCAGCGCGTGGTTCACGGCCAGCAGTCCTTCATCTGCTCCCGCGAACGATTTGAAGCTTCTTCAAGACCTAGCAAAGTACCACGATGAAAAGAGCTCAGCATCCTGCCTTAGTGTCCTCGGTCGTCACTTATGGTACCTCAGCTAGTACTTGATTGGTCTCGCACTCTTTGATAAAGGTATCAATGCAACGACGAAAAAGAATATCGCTCGATCAATCCTCGAAAAAGAAGCTGCTGAAGATCCTCCAAAGCGAGCCCCAATACCTGCTGTTTCTTCCATTTCAACAAAGCAGCTCTCGGACTTTGCCTCGAAAGGATCAAAGCTTCTCTTTGAACTTCTAAAAATTAATGATGGTTTCTTGTCCAAGGAACCAGAGACCTGGCCGGACGACGAAGATTTCAAGACTGGTTTGACTATAGTTGAAGGACTAAAAGTCGTCAATGACATGGCAGAGAGGGGAATTGCCTTGATCCAGGCCTTCAATACAAAGATTACGAAGAATGAAGAACAGCGCCAACATCTCTTGCAGGCTGTTGAGGATCATAGGAAGTCTCAGCCTGGTACATTGAAAAAGGGGTATGGCTTGAGGAAAAGCAAGAATTAATGGGTGGTCTACTATTGAATGAAAGACACCCTGGAATATATTTGTAAATATATTATTTACTTATTACGATTGGAGTACGCCTGCACTTAAACCTTATGAACTAAAACTAACGTTTATTTACATTAATTAAAAAAAATATTAATTTATTTTTACTAGGTAATGAATAATTAATTTTTGTTATAAGGAGAATTATTTACTTCACTTGAGACACCCTTAAATATTATCTGAATGACCTAATATTTACAGTACATTGTTTTCTCATGTAGTAGCAGCATTGAACAAATGGCCAATAAAAAACTCCAAATTTCGATTTTTATTGTCACCCTAATATATATATATATATATATATATATATATATAATATATAATATATATATATATACGGCTTCTAAGTCAGTTAAACTTCATTGGGTAACAGATCTCTAAATAATTAAATGGCGCTATCTGGCAACCCCTCCATATATAAATAATTAAAATAAATAGTGCAATCTGTCAACCCCTTCATATATAAATAAATAAAATAAATAGCGCTATCTGGCAACCCCTCCCTATATAAATAATTATAATAAATAGTGCTATCTGACAAACCCCTCTAAACCAAAAGCCTGCCAACCAGCTGATGCTGAGCCATTATCCGTCTGGCGGTCCAGGCGAAAGGATGCTCTGTATCTCCTCTCTTAGGTTAAGGTTTACCTTCTTAGGTTAGGGATACCCCTTTGGGGGGAGGCCCTCCTCCCTTCTCCCCCAAAGTTGGGGTTTACCTTCTTAGGTCAGGGTCATCCCCTTTGGGGGGATGTCATCCTCCCTTTCCCCCCAAAGCTCCCCCTTCATGCAACTTGGGGTTACCCCCACCCTTTGTTGCATAAGCCCCCTCCCTAATTTCCCCCACCCCCATTCATGCAACTTGGGGGTGCCCCTTTTTGCAAACCTCCTCCCCTTTGCAACATTAACCCCACCCCGTTTGCAGCATTGATCAACATTGCAATTGCACTTCCCATTTTGTGGCCATACTACTGACGTCATTTTCCCACTCCCTCACTTTGTTAAATAAATGTCGGCTGCGGACTCGATGTTAATTGAAAACTGGCCGCGTTACCCGTTAATAAAATACTGAAATCAGTGTAAAAGAGTAGACAGAGTGCAGATAACGTCAGACTAAAGAAAAGTAAATACAAATACATATTTTCATGACACAGACAAACATTTTCATACCGTGAAACCCGTAGTTTAGAACAGCGTTCCTCAACCTTTTTGTACTGCGGACCCCTTATTAAAATCTTGATATTTTGGGGCCCCTTTCCCAAAAATTATCTTTTGCATTATAATAAAGTAGCATATAGACAAATTGAGGTATCCAGATTAGTATAGTTTTTTTAGTCTTGATTTATACGTCAAAGTTGGAGTAAAAATGTAATAAAAATGGTAAAACTTACTGCTATTCTGTTTACATAAAAAAAAACAGCATAAAAAGAGAGAAGGGGCTCATTTGTGCCAAAAACTCACAGTTCATGAATTGGAAACATAAGATGGTCTTAAAAAAATAACATTTATAAAAAAACTTTATAGTTTCAAGTGATCGAAAATGTTATCGGTTAGAGTTCAAAGTTAGCCACCACAAAAAAAAAGGAAAAAAAATTGTTTAACTGAATATAATCTAGTCAACTTACGAACCGCTTAAACACAACTCACGGACCCCTAGGGGTCCGCAGACCCCCTGCTGAGAACCGCTGGTTTAGAAGACATAAAGCACCACTGATGAATATCTTGGATAAATGGATTGTTTGAATTTTTAATCCTTTGTACTAAGCTGTACTGAGAATCATGTTTGCTTTAGCACAGAAACTGCGATATTGTTTTCTAATGTTTGAATCGTTACAAAAGGAGCAGGTGATAATTTGATCCAGTTACTATACTTAAATTCTTGTACTTGTTCTATAGGTTCGCTTCTCATTTTGAATATAAAATTAGCTGTGTTATTGTAGCTTTTGCAATGCAAATGCATAACTTTAGTTTTAGTAACATTAAAATGAATATCATGGTTTTGGGAATATAAATTACTAACATTTTAAGGCAAAATTTTCCTCCAAAATAGTAAAATTATAAACGATAGTAATAATAGTAATATTTTAATATTTATTTTTCCTGTTTAATTTAGATTTTTAGCTTTAGGTTTTACTGGGCTCTCTCATATTAATAAGATAAAACAAACATTTCAGTGGTAGTTATGATTAAGGAATATATAAATATAATGGTTAGTTATTATTATGATTCATTATAAAATAAAACAGACGCTTGAAAGATAGTTGTGATTATGTGATATATAAATATTATGATTAATAATAGGGTAAAACAGACGCTTCATAGGTAGTTTTTAGGACACATAAACGAACTTTTAACCACGTGGCCACGTCCCAGAGGACCAAAGAGTACAGGCTTGGAAAGAAATATAAATACGCTACACTGTATGCTCCAATTAATATGGATGCATCCAATATGTTAGTATGTATCCAATATGTATGCTCCGATAAATAATTCTTTGAACATTCAAAATTACATTTTTTAGTCAAGATATTATTTTCAATTAAAGAAACAAACAATTAATACAGTTTATTTAGAAGATATGCCTTTAATTGTTCATTTACCTCATTACCTCTCAATACTATAAGAAATCTAATATGGCACCTTACATTTTACTCCCAACACCGTCTGTTAGCAATATACATTAAATCTTAAATTCAATGTAATAGGTATGAAACCTACGGTACTAAGAATTATTAATAAATATAAGAACTGGGACAAGACTACAGTATAAACATTTAATTCCTAAATGTATTAGTATAAATTATTATCATTATTCCCTTATTAAAATAATTTCAACTTGTCTTCAAACGCACTTAAGTTATAACATGTTAGAAATGTGTACGAAAATAACTCATTTTTGAAATGAAGACAATCTAAGTTGAGTAGTATGAGTGAATTGTTTCATGAGTTAGTACATTTATTTACCCACTCGAGGTTAATAATTTTATTAAACATTTGCAAATAAAAATAAAATGTACCAATTTGATTATGCCCTTGATCTTGAATAATTTTAACTGTATGGACTCTTATGATCAAGAAAATCTTATTGCTCACTTTTGAATAATAAAGATATTGCCTAATGTATTGTCAACGGAAATTCCCCATGCATGCAAGATTGCGCGCATCATATAAGGAAGAACATTTAATATTTTCAATGATTTTATCCCCAGAAATGTAGATACGAGTATCTGTATATATTTTAATGTAAAAGAAATTATTTTTACGTTACTTCTATATTCTACATTCATTCCTCCTTGTTTATCGAACTTCATACCTTTCAAAAACTTCATCCGCTTTGTCAACAGAAATCTATTTACGAGGGCCACTCAGTATATTTTGCCCCACCTTTTTTTTTTTTCCAAATTTCCTTGTAAGTTCTAAATTTTTGTACGCAAGTAGTTACATACATACCTTTTTTACAAATTTTTATTTTTCCACATAGTCTCCATCCTTTTCTACGGCTTTCCTCCACCTCGAAACAAGGAACTTCATTCCTTGCTGGTAAAAGTCTGCTGGGTCCCGCTGGAGCCACCTCTTAACCTCCTCAACAACCTCATCGTCACTCTGAAACTTTCTTCCACGAATAGCATCCTTCATTGGCCCAAACAAATGGAAGTCTGAAGGTGCCAGATCTGGGCTCTATGAAGGTGGGGTAGCACAGTCAAGTGCATTTTTGTGATGGCTTCTCTTGTTTGCAAACTGTTGTGTGGTGTTGCGTTATCGTGCAAAAGAAGGACGTGTTCCAGTTTTCTCTCCGTTCGAACTCGCTTTATACGTCTCTGGAGTCTCTGTAGGGTAGAAATATATGCTTCTGAGTTGATTGTTTGTCCTTTCTTCATAATGTCCACCAGAATCACCCCTTTCATGTCCCAGTCACAATTCGTGAAAGGAAGTCATCCCCTTCTGTCTCGTATCGAACCAATGACTCAGAAGCAATTTCTTTTCTTTGGGTTTTGTGATCTTCAGTCATTTCGCGAGGAACAAACCGTGAACACACCTTTGAGTATCCCAGTTGCTGAATTATCGTATTCACACTTCCTTTATTAATTCCTAGCTCCAGTGCTCCTTGTATGTGACGCGCCGATTTGATCGAATGATGCTGTTAGCACGTTGCACAGTAGCGTGTAGCGTCATGAGCGATCTGGAGGCACATTTCAGGTTTTGTACAATCAACCTTGCTGATTTCAGAAAAGAAATCAAAAATTTTCTGCAACAAGCAGAACACCTTTTTCGCATGTAAAATATACAAAATTCTTGTTAATTACAGTTGGCAACACTGACTGACATGGTACTTCTGGCAGCTTTCTAATTATTCTCAGTGAGTCATCCCCTGGAATTTCTTAGTTCTACGGTAGCTCGCTTGAGAGAAACAAGTGTTTTTTCTGTGGATGGAGTGTTCAAAAACCCCAAGGTACTAACGAAAGGTGCGTTTTGTGATATATATACATTATACACATTTCTTTGTTTTGTGTTTTACATTGTTTATAAGTTTGTTATATGTCTTAGGGTGTATATATATACCTATGGATATTTATATACATAATACATATATGTGTGTGTGTATTTATATATATATATTGGTAAACTTATTGTTTACCAATAAACCAAGCCTTATATATATATATATACTCATAATCATATATATTTTTTATTTGTACGTTTGCGTTTTTGTTTCAGTGTTCGTGTGTGATACTTGTTGAGTTTTGCTGGTACAATGAGCACGAAAAGAACACGGGGATCTGCCAGCCACATTGTCTTTGGTTCTCCACTATCAGAGCTTCCTCTGTCTGAACTTCCAACCCGTATATAAGTTGCAAGGCATTTCCTCTTCTTGAAGGAGAACAAGTACACCAGCAACAGGGAGATTCTTCCGGAGGTATGCCAAACACTCATTGACCTTTGGAATCGTACTAACATTCCATCACAGCCAATCAAGAATGTGAAGACCAAGCTGCTCCGATTGATGGAAAAAGGCTCACAAGCATCGAAGCAAGGCAAGCAGGCCACAAAAACCAAGAAGTTCGAGGAAAGCCTGAATCGTTTGACATAGCTGTTTGCCAATGCGATGATCTGTCTGCATGCCACTGTGAAAAAGAAATGAAAGTTCCACGACGATAGCATGCCTTTCTGATCGACCAGAGAACCACGCGGATCATGCAGATCAGTCGGGTGGATACGAATGTGACTCAGATGATGGAGAGAAGGAAGTCAAGAGAGGATCGGATGCAAGAAAGACAAAAAGAAGAGAATAGAAGAAAAACGGAACGGCAAGAGGTAGCACCCTCTGCAGATGTGATCGAATCAGCTCAAGCAGAAGCAGACTCCAGTGGTGAAAGTGTTGGTGATGAGTGGATGGGTGATAGTGCCCAGGAGGACAGGAACATCATACCGATTCCACTGTTGCTTTGGAAGCTGACCGGTATGGTGTATCGAACAGGGCTGCTGCAGCTATCAGCACTGCAACATTGGTTGACTATGGCTTCATTAGTTCTGATGAACTGATAAACGTAATTGACCACCACAAAGTATGGAGAGCACGGCAGAAGGTACGGAGGGATCTGAAGGAAGCAGTAACTTACCACGATGTGGAAGTCACTGCTTTATTTTTTGATGGGCGGAAAGACATGACACTTGTCAAAGAGAAAAAGGGGAACAAATGGTACAGAACAAAGAAAGTTGAGGACCACTATGTGCTGGTCGGAGAGCCTGGAACCTTCTATCTAAGTCATCTGACACTGGAACGAGGAACTGGCACTGCCATTGCGGATGGACTTCAAAATGCGATTGAAGAAATGGGTATTGCAGACAAGATAATTGCAGTGGGAGCCGACAGCACAGCCACAAACACAGGGCACAGAAGTGGAGCAATACACCTGCTAGAGTGCCGCCTGGGTCGCCCTTTGCACTAGTTCATCTGTAGTCTGCATTTAAATGAACTCCCACTGCGCCACTTGTGCAAGGAACTCATCGGCCCAACAGAATCTGCAACTCAATGGAAAGGACCAATTGGCAAAGCTTTGGCCACATGTGAAAGTTTGCCACTTTCCTCTAGAGCAGAGCTTTCCAAACTCTTCACGTTGGCGACACACTATTTAAGCATAAAAATTTTTACGACACATTAATTAATTTTTGATATCAAATATCAGATAATTTTTCAGTAGGTGGTTTATCTTGTAGCCGATTTTGTTGATAGAAAAATCAAAATTTTCAAAATACAAAAAACACTAATGTGTCGCGACACACAGTTTGGAAAGCTCTGCTCTAGAGGAATTCAATGTATTGCTGATGGCCACACACTCCCGGATGTTGACCTTACTGAATTGAGTCGTGACCAAGCCTACCTCTACAGAATGATGAAAGCGATAAGAACTGGTGTCATTAATGAAGATCTTCTACGAGAGAAGCCTGGACCAATCTCCCATGCAAGATGGGTTACAACTGCCAGCAGAATTTGTCGGCTATATGTAGCGATGGCGCAGCCAAGTGATGAACTGTCTTCACTCACACAGTTTGTCGTGTGCCACTATGGACCCATGTGGTTTAGCATCAAGTGCCATCCAAGGTGCACAGATGGCCCAAAACATTTCCTGGAGCAAATCAAGCTGCTACGATTACTGCCACCAGCTAGCAAGACTGTCACATGGCCTGTGATCCAAAGAAATGCATATTGGGCTCACCTTGAAAATGTTCTACTGGCAATGCTTGCAGATGCAGATCAAGCAAACCGGAAATTGGCCATCGATGTAATCAAGACCATTCGACGAGCTCCCAAACCTGCTTAACAGCAAGTCAGAGAATTTCGGCCACCAAAGATCAAACAAAGTGCTCAGAATTTGAAAGATTTACTTCCACCAGTGGAGGAGTGCACAATGGAACCACCACTCACGAAGCAGTTCTCTGTCGAACAACTCGATAAGATCACTGAAGAGCCCCTTGTTGTCCGGATACCATGTCACTCCCAAGGTGTAGAACGCTGTGTTAGGATGGTAATTGAAGCGTCTGGGGCAGTGTATGGAAAGGATTCAAGAGATGGTTATATTAGAGCAGTACTTAAATCCCGTGACTTTATGCCGTCATCAAAACTAAACAAGATTTTAATGTATCATTTACTAAATAAAACTATCTAGTCTACCTACCTACCTACCTACCTACCTACCTACAGTGTATATGTTTATTCCAAAAATAAATTTTTCTATTTTTCCTGAAAAGCAGTATATTAAGGGGTCAAATGATAACTCAAACCCTAGGAAAGCAAGTGTCCAAAAGTTATGGGTAACTAGCAATTTCACGATTTTCACATGCACTTGTCACAAAAAAATTTTGTTTTCATTTTTGAATTGAGGGAGGCCAATTGTACAAAACCTGAAATGTGCCTCTTGATCCGTTACACTTTGTCCAATGACGCTACACGCTATTGCACAGTGTGAGATGTCACAGCCGATGCCGGGCGACCGCTGCGTGGCTCATCATCGAGGCTGGCTCTCCCTCTCCAATGATCTCATACGTTTAGACCAGCGTCCAACTGTGCTTCGATCAACAACAGCATCTCTGTAAACCATCGGTTTTATACAAGGGCGTTTAAAAGTGGTTTTATACAAGGAGGGGAGGTTCAAACTGGAAAAATCCGGTTATGTGAAGCGCAAAAAGTTCAAACTTACGGCCCAAAAGACATTTCAGCCCATGGCCTACTTTTAGCTAAGAAAAAGGGTGAGGCAAAATATATTGAGTGCCTCTAGTAGTTACTCTAAAAATAACTGACATCTTTTTTCTTCCTTTTTTTTTTGGCAACTTCTAATTTAAATTACGATCCCGATATCCCTTGAAATTTTATGCTTTTTAACTTCCTTATCTCATGCACGCTCTGAAGTCCTAATTACACCACTTTACATGGAAGTGTTATATCCGTACACAATCCCACCTCCCATTAAGGATTACTGCCCAAACCCCTGATGCTGGAGAGAGAGACACGTTACTTCCTCCGTTAAAAATCTTTCTTACTCGCTGATTTTGTGTTGACTAAAAATGTTTTGTATTCATGAATTGTCTCGCATTCTGATTACGTATAACTGGGTCAGCATTATCGCAAGTTATATCTTATTAAATGTCATTGATATAACCTCCACTTTGTTTCGTAGCGACAGAAATAATCGAAAAATGCAAGAAGGTAATGAATTTTATAGATTTAGGTTGAAACCTTTTAATCGGTTCAAGTAACGAGTGTCTTTTTTCCTTCCTTCCAGAATGCCACTGAGCCTGGAGTGTTGGGGTAAGGGCTGGGCTCAGCGCAACTGCGAGGAAATTTACATACCCGATCTTCCTTACAAGAAGATAACTCTCGTACCCTATACCCGACACGCCATTCGTCTCAAATTAACTCCCAGAGTAGTGACGCCCGTGAATGTCGGCATGGGCATCGCGGATAACGATTATGAACCATCAAATTCCGTTCCACTCTTTTCGAAACCGAATGCAACCGAGATCAAAGGAGAAAACAAAGATTTCAGCGGTTTCTCCGCCGAAGCGAAAGATCATTCTGACACAAGGTGAAGTCACATTGTTGTTTTATCTTCTGTAACCATTCCATGATCATCATTGTCATTACTGTAATCATCGTAACTGTTTGTGTTGTCAAAAATGAAAAAAATATAAATATCGTAGTTTCCTCGTATCTTGTTTTGAGTAATCGTTTTAATTACTTCTGATTTTAAAAGGAAGTAATTTAATTAGTTCTTTTTCATATTTTCATGTCCTTTGATAAAACTAATATGTTTCACGCCATTACTTACTGTATACCAACACAATTCTCCGTCGTTTAATATATTTCTGAGTGAAACTGAAAAATAAAGTTTTAAGAGTTATGAAACTTTAAATTGTCGAATGAAGATGATGGTACAGTAAAACACCAAATTTGTGCGTTTCCATTTCCTTAATCTGGAATATCGCATTAGCTAATTTAAATACAAAATTTAATGAAGTAAACAGAACTTAATGATCATGGGAATTATATATATATATATATATATATATATATATATATATATATATATATATATATATATTCAGAGGATGGCGTAAAAGTAGTGCGCCAGAAGGTAAATTAGTGAGTATTTGAACTGGTGATCATTAACTTGAAAACACTTTCTGATTCGCTATAAATAGGATATTTGCTAAGTATTAATTATTATTTCTTGTCGCTTACGTTGAGCGTCCTAGAGACATAGAGCAATTGAAGAGAATAAGGTTCGAGTGTGCCAAAATCAACATCAGCGTGCTGAGAAGTGTTCAGACATCATGGGTACAGCGAACTCAAAAATGTTTTCAAATTAATAGCCATCAGTTCAAATACTGATTGTAATTTACTTTCTGCTGCGCGACTTTTGTGACACTATGGAAAAATATATATATAAAATAATAATTACAACATATATATATATATATATATATATATATATATATATATACACACAGTGTGTGTGTGTATATATGTGTATATATATATATATATATATATATATATATATATATATATATATACAGTGTGTGTGCGTGTATATATATATATATATATTATATAATACAGTGTGTGTGCGTGTATATATATATATATATATATATATATATATATACACACACAGTGTGCGTGTATATATATATATATATATACACACACAGTGTGCGTGTATATATATATATATATGTTAACCCCTCCGTCTATGGCCCTGGGTTGGTTCGGATCGACGGGGGTTCTAGTTACGGAGGCAAGCAACGGATATTTCTTCCATATACTTTTCTTCTATAACTTTCTAATTCTTTTCTCTCGCTTTATGGGGTCGACACTCTGTTAATTCTTTTCTTTCAATAATACTCTGATACTTCTACTTTACTGACTAAATTCCTCTGAAGATAGCCCAACTCGAGGGGGAAAATAAAAAGTTTCTCTTACTGTAATTTTCTTCTTAAAAATTTACAGGTAGTGGTCTGAATTTTACAGGGGTAGAGGTTCGACCTCTTTCGACCATAGCTCAGGCCGGAATCTAAAAATATTAAGGAGGCAAGGGGCCTCTGCCCCCTCCCCGCAGCGAGGCTGCTAACAAGGGGAGTCTCTTAGCAGTGACCAAAGCAGAGAGCCGTAATGAAGTGTCCTTCATTTTACAAATACATGTATAATATATGCCTGAATGTTGGGGGATGGCAGTTGGAGATTAAGTTTCCCCCCTTTTAAACACGATCAGGTGTTTGAAAGTTTCCAATAAAGATTTAAAAAAAAAATAAATAAAAATAAAAACTAATCTTT
The DNA here is from genome assembly GCA_023014485.1 of Bathynomus jamesi. Classification (NCBI taxonomy): domain Eukaryota; kingdom Metazoa; phylum Arthropoda; class Malacostraca; order Isopoda; family Cirolanidae; genus Bathynomus; species Bathynomus jamesi. The sequence continues at coordinate 536,234 of JAJOZX010001397.1, read as the reverse complement.
TTTTTTTTGGCCGAATCTTCATTTCTGAAGGCGATATCATTTCATAGTCGTACACAAGTACAATTGAAGTACACGACTGAGTACATTTTTGTTTTGGTTTATTACAATTATGATTTCGATTATGGATTACTTCCCATTCGCTTATGATTGTCCCTTACAGTTCTATTAAAGTACATTCTTCATTATATATAAAGTCATTACATTCAATTACAGTTTCATTGAAGTACATTACGTCGTTTACCATTCTTAGTGTTTTTATATAATTATATATGGTTATTAGCATAACACAAGTACATGCACATACAAGATAATTTATATACAACATAACATGTTACATTATATTATATGTTATAAATTTGGATCAGAGCGAATGGAGATGTTTATAGAAACGTTCGGTTTTGCTGATTCGCGAATTCGAGCACCCAACTACTGTAAGCCTAATGAATGCCTTGTGAGGGTTGAACGCACTTGAAAAAAAAATAATAAAAAAAATATATGTGGACGTATTTTACATGTACGTAATCCAATAGGTTGTGTGCGTAATATAGAGACGCGTAAAATATGGACTGATAGGTTGATAGGTATCAGTAGACAATAGGTAGGAAACAACATAAATAATGATATATAGAGAATGAAGTTTTTTTCTTTTTATTATTATTATTATTATTATTATTATTAAGGAATTTACCATACATTCAATACGGAAGATGTCCAAATACTAAACACGTGATTCAGTGTTCAAGGTATGGAAAACGTGAAGAGAATTAAGTTACTTTATGACGTCATAGTTATTCACATTGTCATACGTACAGTATAACTGTAAGTCATTATTTGGGAGGACCTAAAAGAAACGAATTAAAGACAGAGTGGGTATCAAGGACTAAGAAGCACAACTACGGGTTCCAATCCTCTTATATGCAATGCGTATGTATAATCTAGGGTCGAGGGTGAGATGCAAGACAATCATAATTAATTATAATAACTTCTATAACAAATGGAAACTGGATACGACTAAACCATAGATATGGTAGATCGTAGGGTTGTGACACGAACAAAAAAATAGGAAGCTACAAGTAAAATTATTATCCAAACTCGCGTTAAGCGATTTTGGTTCTTATGTAAAAATGAATATTGATTATTCATTTCATTTTTACATTGCTCTCCCCTTTTTTAAAAAAAAAAACGATATTTATACAATAATCTAATAGGGTACCATTAATACAATACAAATGAGAAAATAACATCCTAACTACTTCAAGTTAGATGACGAATTTTTCTTTACATTACAAATTTTTATACAGAACAAGTGAGTTCGGTGGTTGCGTACAATGGAGAGTAATCAAATCTTTAAAATGACACTTGCTTATAAAATATAAAAAATTCAAAGATTAATACTTTAATTTATGTAAACAGAATAAAAGGATTAATACATTAATTTGGACAAACAATTAAGTTAGACAAAGAATGATATTGTTAATTTAAAAAAAAAATTCTGTCGCGAAAATTACATACATAATGAATAGTAGGTAAAAGGGAAAAATATAAATTATTTTCCAAAGTTACCCTGATCGTGCAGTCTATAACTAATTTTATTGACTATTGTAGGTAAAAATCGAATTACGTAATGGATGATGTATAGACCTGTGGTCTAGTGTGTATTTGTGTGTATTAGATACAAAGTGTGTACCTTATAACTTTGAGGGACAGATTAGCTGAGAGGATTTTTAAATTAACTGAATAAACGCCTGAGCAAAAATTTATATATAGTAAGCAAAAATGCGTAGGACTATATAAATAGCATAGTTAGCACTTACACGCTATGAAATAGTTTATTGTGACATCCAATGATTTTAGCATAAGGTTTGTATATATAGTATATATAGTGTGCATACATGCATTTTTATTGACTGTTGTAGGTACAAATCGAATTACGTAGTGGATGATGTATAGACCTGTGGTCAAATGTGTAGGGATTTGGAAGGTTTTTGAATTAACAAAGTTTAAAAATAATGTATAATAATTTAAGATGGGTTTAGGGTTATAAAATCTTTTAAGTTTAAGTCAGTTATTGTTATTATTATTATCATTATTATTATTATTATAAAATCCTTTAAGCTCAAGGTCAGTTATTATAAAATTCTAAATTACAGGTAAATTTTACATTTAAAATTATTTTTATATAATAAAAAAAATATTAAAAAAGTTTAATAATTTTTTGCATGTTAAGTAGAAAAATCATACTCTTTCGTTAAATGTTGATAGAATTTGAATTATTTGATATTTTAGTCAGAAAACTTGTTTGCATATGATAAATACATATGTTTTATTGTGTAGAAGTTTTATTAAAATTAAATGACAAAAAAGAATAAACACAACTGAAATTTAGGGTATGTGCGGTCCTACGGGTAAATTTCCCGACCATACAGAGCAAGATAAATTAGGTACATGATCGATTAATTATTACACTATTTCTGTCATCATATAATCGCAATAATTATAAAACTCGTTACCAACATTTGTAAAACGGTTTTGGTTGCCAACAATAAAATATGTCATTTTACCTATATATTTTTATACGCAACAATGGCATGAAAAAGAAAAGACAAATCGGTCCATTTCCTTCTTACAACAAAACAAAGAAAGGTTAACTAAAGACGCAACCCGGTCAATTCAGGTTGAATTAAATTCTCTTTTACAACACAAAAAAAAGGTTGAATTAAATTCTTAAATTACATTTTCTTAAATTAAATTCTCTTAACTTACAAAGAAAAAGTTGAATCCAATTGACTGCATTGAAATGACTTGGGACTTAAAAACTGACTTCTTAAAAACTGACTTCTTCAAAACTAACTTCTTCAAAACTAACTGCTTCCAAACTAACTGCTTCCAAACTAACTGCTTCCAAACTAACTGCTTCCAAACTAACTGCTTCCAAACTAACTGCTTCCAAACTAACTGCTTCCAAACTAACTGCTTCCAAACTAACTGCTTCCAAACTGGCTTCTTCAAAACTGGCTTCTTCAAAACTGGCTTCTTCAAAACTGGCTTCTTCAAAACTGGCTTCTTCAAAACTGGCTTCTTCAAAACTGGCTTCTTCAAAACTGACTTCTGTAATCTCTGGGGCGGTTGTCCCTCTTGGCGCAACCTTCTGACTTGACCTCTTGTCAAGTATTTCTATAAATCTCTGGGGGCGGTTGTCCATCTTGGCGCAACCTTCTGACTTGAACTCTTGTCAAGTATTTCTATAAGTCTCTGGGGGCGGTTGTCCATCTTGGCGCAACCTTCTGACTTGACCTCTTGCCAAGTATTTCTATAAGTCTCTGGGGGCGGTTGTCCATCTTGGCGCAACCTTCTGACTTGACCTCTTGTCAAGTATTTCTATAAATCTCTGGGGTCGGTTGTCCATCTTGGCGCAACCTTCTGACTTGACCTCTTGTCAAGTATTTCTATAAGTCTCTGGGGGCGGTTGTCCATCTTGGCGCAACCTTCTGACTTGACCTCTTGTCAAGTATTTATATAAATCTCTGGGGGCGGTTGTCCATCTTGGCGCAACCTTCTGACTTCAAAACTTATTTGCAATTGCAACGAAAACTGACTTGCAACTTATTTGCAACGAAAACTGACTTGCAACTTATTTGCAACGAAAACTGACTTGCAACTTTTTGCAACGAAAACTGACTTGCAACTTATTTGCAACGAAAACTGACTTGCAACTTATTTGCAACGAAAACTGACTTGCAACTTATTTGCAACGAAAACTGACTTGCAACTTATTTGCAACGAAAACTGACTTGCAACTTATTTGCAACGAAAACTGACTTGCAACTTATTTGCAACGAAAACTGACTTGCAACTTATTTGCAACGAAAACTGACTACTTGCAACTTATTTGCAACGAAAACTGACTTGCAACTTATTTGCAACGAAAACTGACTTGCAACTTATTTGCAACGAAAACTGACTTGCAACTTATTTGCAACGAAAACTGACTTGCAACTTATTTGCAACGAAAACTGACTTGCAACTTATTTGCAACGAAAACTGACTTGCAACTTATTTGCAACGAAAACTGACTTCAAAACTGACTTCAAAACTGACTTGCAACTTATTTGCAACTAAACTGACTTCAAAACTGACTTGCAACTTCTTTGCAACTAAAACTGACTTCAAAACTGACTTGCAACTTATTTGCAACTAAAACTGACTTCAAAACTGACTTGCAACTTCTTTGCAACTAAAACTGACTTCAAAACTGACTTGCAACTTATTTGCAACGAAAACTGACTTCAAAACTGACTTGCAACTTATTTGCAACGAAAACTGACTTCAAAACTGACTTGCAACTTATTTGCAACGAAAACTGACTTCAAAACTGACTTCAAATATCTCTCTAAATCTATAAACTCTCTATAAACACTCTCTCTCTTAATTTGCAAGTCAATTCAATTCAATAAATTGAAAAAAATTGTAAACAAAAATAAAAAATGTAAACAACATTTCACTCGAATGTACGCGAAGGTATATAAAATAGAATTATTCTATACTGAATATAACAGTGAAAATAACTCTTGAAATTAACTCTCTTTGAAATTAACTCTCTTTGAAATTAACTCTCTTTGAAATTAACTCTCTTTGAAATTAACTCTCTTTGAAATTAACTCTCTCTTACATTTAACTTCTCTTACATTTAACTTCTCTTAGTAATTTTCACAGAAGTTAAATGTGTTTCACTAAAAAAAATGTATCACTAGTGTCTGAAATGTTCACTGTTTCTTGTAAATTCTGACTTGATACTCATTATTAACTGTTAATAATACTGACTTTTCAAGTGTTTATAAATTACTTAAAAAAACAAAATGTACTTAACAAAAGTTCTACTGGCAAAATCCTCAGAGACGTGTCCTGAAGACGTCTTGCTGGCTACTTCTTCTTGGATGAAAACTAGGCGTGGAGAACTTGGAGTCGTGACACCCCGTTTCAAGGGTGGATGTTACGAACTAGAAGTCGTGACACGCCGGTCAACTGGTTTTATCCTGATGCAGGGTAATTTCTATCTTGGCCAAAGAGTGGCCTCTTCTTAAAATCTTCTTCTTAAAGTAAGCTTCTTCTTAAAGTAATCTTCTTCTTAAAGTAATCTTCTTCTTAAAGTAATCTTCTTAAAGTAATCTTCTTCTTAAAATCTGTTAAGATCCTGGTAAAGGGTCCAGTCTTGTTATCTTCCTTCTTCTTTGTGTTTATCCTGGCTATAGGGTCGCCAGTCTGTTAGACCCTTCCTTCTTCTATGTGTTTATCCTGGCTATAGGGTCGCCAGTCTGTTAACCCCTCCGTCTATGGCCCTGGGTTGGTTCGGATCGACGGGGGTTCTAGTTACGGAGGCAAGCAACGGATATTTCTTCTATATACTTTTCTTCTATAACTTTCTAATTCTTTTCTCTCGCTTTATGAGGTCGACACTCTGTTAATTCTTTTCTTTCAATAATACTCTGATACTTCTACTTTACTGACTAAATTCCTCTGAAGATAGCCCAACTCGAGGGGGAAAATAAAAAGTTTCTCTTACTGTAATTTTCTTCTTAAAAATTTACAGGTAGTGGTCTGAATTTTACAGGGTAGAGGTTCGACCTCTTTCGACCATAGCTCAGGCCGGAATCTAAAAATATTAAGGAGGCAAGGGGCCTCTGCCCCCTCCCCGCAGCGAGGCTGCTAACAAGGGGAGTCTCTTAGCAGTGACCAAAGCAGAGAGCCGTAATGAAGTGTCCTTCATTTTACAAATACATGTATAATATATGCCTGAATGTTGGGGGATGGCAGTTGGAGGTTAAGTTTCCCCCCTTTTAAACACGATCAGGTGTTTGAAAGTTTCCAATAAAGATTTAAAAAAAAATAAATAAAAATAAAAACATCTTATTTTTTTTGGCCGAATCTTCATTTCTGAAGGCGATATCATTTCATAGTCGTACACAAGTACAATTGAAGTACACGACTGAGTACATTTTTGTTTTGGTTTATTACAATTATGATTTCGATTATGGATTACTTCCCATTCGCTTATGATTGTCCCTTACAGTTCTATTAAAGTACATTCTTCATTATATATAAAGTCATTACATTCAATTACAGTTTCATTGAAGTACATTACGTCGTTTACCATTCTTACAGTGTTTTTATATATTTATATATGGTTATTAGCATAACACAAGTACATGCACATACAAGATAATTTATATACAACATAACATGTTACATTATATTATATGTTATAAATTTGGATCAGAGCGAAAGGAGATGTTTATAGAAACGTTCGGTTTTGCTGATTCGCGAATTCGAGCACCCAACTACTGTAAGCCTAATGAATGCCTTGTGAGGGTTGAACGCACTTGAAAAAAAAAAATAAAAAAAATATATGTGGACGTATTTTACATGTACGTAATCCAATAGGTTGTGTGCGTAATATAGAGACGCGTAAAATATGGACTGATAGGTTGATAGGTATCAGTAGACAATAGGTAGGAAACAACATAAATAATGATATATAGAGAATGAAGTTTTTTTTCCTTTTTATTATTATTATTATTATTATCATTTTTATTATTAAGGAATTTACCATACATTCAATACGGAAGATGTCCAAATACTAAACACGTGATTCAGTGTTCAAGGTATGGAAAACGTGAAGAGAATTAAGTTACTTTATGACGTCATAGTTATTCACATTATGTCATACGTACAGTATAACTGTAAGTCATTATTTGGGAGGACCTAAAAGAAACGAATTAAAGACAGAGTGGCCTCTTATATGCAATGCGTATGTATAATCTAGGGTCGAGGGTGAGATGCAAGACAATCATAATTAATTATAATAACTTCTATAACAAATGGAAACTGGATACGACTAAACCATAGATATGGTAGATCGTAGGGTTGTGACACGAACAAAAAAAATAGGAAGCTACAAGTAAAATTATTATCCAAACTCGCGTTAATCGATTTTGGTTCTTATGTAAAAATGAATATTGATTATTCATTTCATTTTTACACATATATATTATATATATATATATATATATATATATAGAGAGAGAGAGAGAGAGAGAGAGAGAGAGAGAGAGAGAGAGATTTGCAGAAATTTGAAACCGCTGTCATTTCAAAATATGCACACCAGGGAACAAAAAACACATCAATGGTTTTGAAACACTTACTGATATTACTAAAGTAGTACCCCCGGAAAAATATAGAGTGGGGAGCAGAGGGGGTAGGGTGAGCCATAAATTCAAAATTGGGGGTAAGGGGACTTGGGGGGGATGAGAGATGCAGAACTGTAGAGTGTTTATGAAGGGGGTTGGGGGGAGAAGGGAAGTGCATATACTGTATATATAAATGTGTAGTGGTTATAAAGGGGGGAGGAGAGAAGTGTGTATATATATATATATAAATGTATAGTGGTTATAAAGGGGGTAGGGGCTGTAGAGTGTCATCATACATTTACGTTTGTGTATGTATTTGAACCGAATAACTAACATCCTATCATCATGACTTCATGAAGCAAACTGCGAGGTCCTGTGGCTGTCAGCCAGGAACAACAGAATAAAGGGGGGTAAAGAATACAAATACGTAGAGGCAGCTAACTGTCAGCCAGGAAACACAGAATAAATGGGATGAGGTTTCCAAAGGATTAAGATAAGCCGTTTATGTTTTTTTTTGTGATATGTCTAGGCACACGTAGTCTGAGAGGAATGATTGTTATCAAGGATTGGTACCTTCTCTGGGATTTTTAAGGAAAAATATAAAAATCTGGGGGGTGGTCCAAGTAATTTTAGAATCCACTCTAACTACTTTATTTAAAAACCAGAATATACAAGACCTATTTTATATATATATATATATATATATATATATATAGGGTGTACATAAAGTCAGGATCTATTTTTGTGAAGCACTTGGAAATTATATGGAATTCAATCATAAAATGATAAAGTGGTAACATTTATTAAATAATTAAGAGTAGGATTCGACGTGACGGCCATCAGTATCCCTGCACAGCTCAAATCGTTCCGCAGCATTTCTAAACACATTCTGGAACATTTGCGGGGTTATGTTATCTGCAGCAGTTCGTATACGTGTACGTAAGTTTTCAAGACTCGTAATCTTCGTCTGATAGACGTGCGATTTGATAAAACCCCATGCAAAGAAATCTAAAGGGGTTAAATCTGGTGATCTCGCTGGCCAAGGTCTGTTGCTTCCGCGTCCGATCCAGCGATTTGGAAAACGTCCATTTAGATAATCCTGAACAATTTTGGCAAAGTGACAAGGAGCACCATCATGTTGATAGACGACGGGGATAGGATTGATAGTACCGTCGTCTATCAACATGATGGTGCTCCTTGTCACTATGCCAAAAAATAGATCCTGACTTTATGTACACCCTGTATATATATATATATATATATACACACCTTACCTTACCTTACAACCTTACAAAGGTTCCGCGCGATGATTTCTCATTTCGCGAAGGTCAAGCTTGTCGCCCCTCCTCTCGAGTTGGCCTGGTGAAGTAGTGAGTTGGATTCTTGCGCTCTCCACCTCACATAGCCAGGTACGCCCGGCTCATCGGGGATTGTTCTGAGCCAGGCGTCTAGTCTTCTTTTGAAGATTTCCACTGCAACTCCCTTCGTGTTTCTTAGGTCTTTGGGCAACTGATTAAACAGTTTTGGTCCTCTCACTACAAAACTATTTTCTTTCAGGGTTAAGGATGTTCCCTGTCTCGCCTTCAATTTGGGAATACGACACAGTCTACCGCTTCTACTTTCCATCGTTGTTTGGGGAGTTATGGGATTCAGAGTAAGATTAGGGACTAGTTTCTCCATTATTTTCCAAGTGTAAATAATGGTGTATCTCTCTCTTCTCCTTTCCAGTGAATATAGGTCTAGTTCTCGTAACCTTTCCCAGTAATTTAGTTCTTTGCACCCATTGATCTTGGCTGTGAAGCTTCTTTGGATCCCCTCCAGCTGTCTAATGTCTTCTTTTTTATATGGGGAAGTTAGGACCGAGCAGTATTCTAATTTGGGTATGATCAGGGTTTTCAGTAGAGGAATCATTACATTCCTATCCCTTCGTTTAAAGGTTCTCAATATCTGACCCGTTATTCTCTTTGCTCTGTTTACTGCTATCTTATTTTGTGTTTCAAATTTCGCATCATCTGTCATTACAACCCCTAAATCTTTTGCTCTGGAATTTCTCTGAATTTCCTGTCCATTTGGGGTATAATATTCCATGCACTTTAGGTCTTCTCTTTTTCCGTACCGTAATAGCTGAAATTTCTCGGTGTTAAACTTCATATTGTTGTCTTCAGTCCACTTGTAGATTTTGTTTATGTCGGTTTGTAGAGATCCTATGTCTTCTGGGTTTCTTATTTTTCTACTGATCTTTGTGTCATCCGCAAAGGATGTTACTGTGCTGTCTCTGGTAACGTCCTCATCTATGTCAGTTAGCATGATTATGAAGAGTAGTGGAGCTAATACTGTTCCTTGTGGTACTGAGCTGAGGACCTCTGATTCTGATGAAGATACTCCTTGTACTGTAACGACTTGCCTCCGCTCACTAAGGAAATTATATATCCATTTCCCTACTTTTCCTGTTATTCCCATATATTTCAGTTTATGTATTATGATTCCGTGGTCACACTTGTCGAACGCTTTAGCAAAGTCTGTGTATAGTACATCATAGTTTTCATTACTTTCAAGTGAATCAATAATGTTGTTGTAGTGTTCCATTAGTTGTGATAGGCATGATCTGCCTGATCGAAACCCGTGTTGGTTATCATTGAATTTTTTCTGAGTTTCCAAAAAGTCATAGATTTTCTGTCTAACTATTCTTTCAAATATTTTAGTGAGATGAGATGTAAGCGACACTGGCCTATAGTTTTTGGCCTGGGATCGATCTCCTCCTTTATATATTGGGACTATGTTCGCGCTCTTCAGGATGCCCGGTATTTCTCCCGTGTCTAATGATCGTCTCCATATCCAGTATAGGGGCTCAGCGATTGCATTCTTGCAGTTTTTGATCAGTGTGGCATTCCATTTATCCGGTCCTGCCGCTGAGTGTGTTTTTAGTTTCCCTATGGCTTGTGTAATATCATCCGTCGTAAAGTCGAAATCCGTTATACTTTCCCCTTGTGGTTCTTCTTCAAAGAACGCGTTTCTATCGCAAATCAATTTGTCAGTTTTTGGGATACTGAAAGATGATTCATACTGAGCTTTTAATATTTCAGATACTTCTGTTAGATCATCAGATAAATCACTGTTCTCATTTTTTAAAGGTCCGATAGTCGCTTGGTTTTTCGACTTTCTTTTTGCGAAATTATAGAAGTACTTTGAGTTAACCTTTATCGCTTCTATAGCGTCATCTTCTTCTTTTTCTGTATGCTTCTCGATTTGTTCCTGTATGACGACATCGATACTTTGTAGTTTATCATTTAATATTTTTCTGATGTTGTTATCTTTACAATTACTTAATTTTGCAGTCACTCTTTTTCTCTTTCGGAACAATGCCCTCTTTTGTCTTTCGAACCTGCTTCTCTTTCCTCTTTGTTGTATCTTTGGGACATGTTTTTCCACAATTTCTAACGTCTTCTCCTCTAACGTCATTAGCATCTCTTCCGTTGTCTTGGCCTCGAAAATGGTTTTCCAATCTATTACTTCCATGCTGGATGTCACATCTTCCCAGTTTATAGCTTTGGAGTGAAAATTAAAAATTTCGAATTTGCTTCGTTCTGTTGTGCGTGTTCTTTCCTTTCCTGTTGCCTTTATATTAGTTGTTATTTCAATGATATTGTGGTCTGATATCATAGTTGGGGAGATTTCTACATTATCAATTAGATTACTGTTGTTTGTGAATACCAAATCTAGGCAGTTGTTTTTTCTTGTGTTTTCTGTTATTTCTTGCGTTAACATAAATTCATCAGCTAAAGCTAGTAGCATTTTTACCTGCTCCTGGTCTTCTCGTGTGCCCCCCTTGTCCTGGTGGATACATATATTTTTTCCTATCCTTTTATATTTCATGAATGGGAAATTAAAATCACCACAGAGAAAAATATTTGGGGTTGGAGAGTGTAGATCTTTTACTAAGTTTCTTACCTCTGTAATGGAATCTGAAAATTTTGAGGTTGGCGTGTTTGGGGGTCTGTACATTACAATTAGTACCATATTTAATTTTTCAATTTTTGCTGCTACACATTCTACGTAGTTGTTTGAGGTACTTATAACCATTTCTGCTATGTGCCTTTCGCGTGTGTAAATAGCACATCCTCCTTTACGTCTCACTGTTCTGTCGGCTCGGAGGATGTTATAGTTGTCAATTTGTATTTCTTTTTTGTCAATACAGGACTCACAATTTTCACAGTTCGCCTGGCAGTCCTTTAGATGAGTTTCCGTGAGGCATGCAAAGTCTGCTCCGGCTTCTTGCATGAGTCCTTTCAGGTATGCAACTTTGTTCGTGGACTGGTTTGATTTAAGGCCCTGTATGTTGGCTAGGATTATTTTTATTTTTTCTCTTTCTTTTTCGCATACAGGTGGTTCCGCTTTGTTTTCCGATGGGGGTGCCGGTTTCGTTGCCTTGTGGTCCTCCGAGAATTTACCTCTTTTTATCTTTGTCGGTACCTGTTGTCCCGATAACGCATGAAGTGTCTTTGTTCGTACTTCTGTCCGGCTCTCGGATTTCTATATTTATATTTGTCAGCTGGTTTTGTAATTGCTGGAGAGTATTTAGCAGCTGAAATGTGTTGGCTGCGTCTAAAAAATTTCCACTCTTCTTTGATGTTCGTTTTTTCTGTTCCCTCGGTGCGTTCCTTTGAGGGTGGTGGTATCGGCATTTTTTTCCGTATTTGCAACTCCCATATCTTTCATAAGTGTTGCAGACCGTAAGATGGTGGAACATGCATTTCTTATCAAACTTGCAATATCCACTTGTGTAATGCATTTTGCATAATGTGGGATGTGCATATATGCATTGCCCATCCCGATATCTGCAGTTTCCTTTCGCGTAGTATTTGCATACGATATTTTCTACGCTTCTGCTTTCTTTCTTATTATTTACCAAGTTCTTAGTTTTGGCATTATCATTATTTTTCTTTGGCTGTTTATTTTCTACGTTTTTAGTTATTATCTTTTTATCATTTCGCTCGTTGGACCGTTTGTCTACTTCGCCACTTTTACTTATTTATTTCCTTTCATCTATGTCTTCCTTCCGTGTTGCGTTGTTTATATCGTTATTTGTTATTAAATTGTTGTTCGTTATTATGCTGTTAATCGTAATTTCGTCTTCTCTCTCATCCACCCTGTTTTTCGTTGGGACCCTTTCGGACACATGCGTCCCCATTATTTCATTCTTTTTTGTAACTTTCGAGTCTGCTATCTCCATTTCTTTAAAGACCGCGAAAGAATTTACAGTCTGTGTACATGCGCCACATAGAAATTTGATCCCCACGACTTGTTTCGCGTTCGAGACAAGAGTTATTTCCCGATCATTCCAATTCATGCAGTTAAAGTCGTTTAATCGTTGGCAGAAATCACACGTAATCGCTAGGCTTTCCGTTGTTACTAAATTGCACAAATTACCGATTAAGTGAGAATTTGGACCCATATCCATGATATTCCTTAATTAGCTTAAGAGAAATACCCACACAAATTCTTTATTTATTTTTATTTTTTATTTCTGTTTCTTTCCTTTCGATGGTCGAGGGTATTTCGAGGGTTTTCTGACCTTTGTGTTTTATGACCTTTTTCCTGCTTTGTTTCAAACTTTCTCGAATGCCAACCGTATTTCGTTTGGAATATATACGTTAAAATTGGTGATAAATTATGTAAACTATATTGCACTTTCTTTATTTTAATGAAATTCACTTTATAATTTATATGCACGGATTCACTGATACTTTATACACTTTTGGGTGCAAACAGAATAAACCGCCGAGTAGATTATTCCCTTCTAATTTGGGTGTTAAATAGAGAGAGCAAAACAACACGTCCATTCACCACAGGGTACAAGCAACTATATATATATATATATCAGATTATGGAAACACATGTCCCTTTTTATTTTAAAATAATTATCTCTCTTTTTATCCTGTGAAAATAAGAATGAATGTTTGATATGAAGACTCGCGTTTAATTCCGTCAAAACTGACCGTGACAATTAATTCGATCATTCCACCCAAAAAAAAAAAAGAAAAGTTCCTCGATACATCTGATATCTCACCCATATTATAGAAGCATAGCTGTATTTAGCACCAAATTAAGTTCGAGATAGCGTCATAGCTGGCCACGACGTTTAAAACAATATATCGTATAGCACAGCTCATGTAATCTCTACACCGAATATATTGTAAACTGAACTGTGACAATTATTTCAAGATACAGCCCCCAGAAACAGCCGATAATTTTAAGGCAGGAACTACCTCCCCCCTACACACACCCACACACACAGGTGCTTTATCCGTGCATTTCTGATAACTCGCCCATATTATAGAAGCACAGCTGCACACTAATTTAACACCAAATTTAATTCGAGATAAAGTCGAAATGACATTTAATTCAAGATATAGCCTCCCAGAGACAGCCAACACTTTTAAAGGAAGGAACCACACACGCAGGTGTTTTAATCTCCCACTTTTCATATCTCCCTGTTTTCACACACTAGTGTAAAATATGCATATAGTACGGCACGCGCTTTGTGGAATATTCTTCTCTCTCTCTCTCTCTCTCTCTCTCTCTCTCTCTCTCTCATCTCTCTCTCTCTCTCTCTCTCTCTCTCTCTCTCTCTCTCTCGACTTTCAGAAAGCCTTTGATAAGGTACCTCACCGCCGGCTAATGGCGAAAGTGCGCGCGCTGGGTATCGGTGGGGAAATAGGTAGGTGGATTGAAAACTGGCTGAGGAATAGGCGGCAGAGGGTGGTAATTAAAGGGGCTAGTTCGGGTTGGGCCTCGGTCACTAGTGGGGTTCCTCAGGGTTCCGTTTTGGGGCCGCTGTTGTTTACCATTTACATAAATGATATCGACGGTGGCATCGTCAGTCGGATCGCCAAATTCGCTGATGACACCAAGCTTGGGGCCAATGTTGGGACGCCCGAAGCGATCGAGGAACTGCGTGCGGACCTAGTAGGATAGGAGAGTGGTCCGAAAAATGGCAAATGCCGTTTAACTTGGGTAAATGCAAAGTGATGCACATTGGCTACGCCAATCCCAAGTCGGACTACTCGATGTTGGGCAGTAATATCGAGGTGACTGATTTAGAAAAGGACTTGGGTGTGCTAATTAGCAGCGACCTTAAGTTTACGAAACAGTGTGTAGAGGTGGAAAAGAAAGCCCAGAAACTATTGGGTTATATCAGAAGGCAATTTCAGTTTCGGAACAAGGAGATTGTGCTCTCACTGTACAATTCCCTTGTTCGGCCGTACCTGGAGTATGCTGTGCAGTTCTGGTCGCCCACCCTCAGGAAAGATATTGAGAGGCTGGAGCGAGTGCAGGCGAGGGCCACAAAGTTGATCCCTTCCGTTAGGCATATGGGCTACAATCGACGGTTACGCGCCCTGAACTTGTTTTCGCTTGAAACTCGGAGGCTGCGCGGTCAACTGATCGAGGTTTTCAAGCTCTTACGAGGGTTCAACGATGTCGATTTTAGAAGTATGTTTAGTTTAAATGATAACCCAACTCGCAACAATGGTTGGAAGTTGGATTTGAAACGGTTTAGGACTAGTGTGTGTGGGAATTACGTTACGTACAAGATCTGTGACACATGGAACAGGTTACCTTCGGAAGTTGTGAACAGTTCCTCTGTGGATCAGTTCAAGAAAAGGTTAGACGAAATCTTGCACACTATTTGAGTGTGTAAAGACATTTAGGACCTCAGTCTACGGAAATTTCTTTTCCTATAAAATAGTTAATATCTGGAACCAACTTCCCTCAGAGGTTGTTTCCAGTCAAAATGTAAATCTGTTTAAAAATAGGCTAGACAAAGTACTGAACACACTCATAGTTTAAGATTAAAACCTCAGAAACCTCTGCAGGAGTTTGCTTGCTCGGTCACTGTGAGCAAGCTAAATATAGAGCTATTTATATATTCTCCACTTTCCTGTAAAATTTCCTTGGCTACTTTTCCAGGGTCAAGGTATTTTCTTCAACCTTTTTCTGTACCTGCCTCTGGCAGGGAGGGAGCGGAGGGTGGGGAGAGAGCCTTCTACTTTTCTATCCAGTTTTCTACTATTGCTAGGATAGTTGAAAAGAAAAAAACTTTCACAAAATTTTCCCTGGCACCCGTTGCCATTGGTACCTCCTCGGTATGGGCCGCAAGGCCTTTTGAGGTACTTCTTTTCCTTGTAACTCCTTGTAACTCTCTCTCTCTCTCTCTTCTCTCTCTCTCTCTCTGTTTCGCAAAGACCGCACCCGTGGGGAGGGGTACTAATATACGTGAGGGACACGTTGAGTCCGGTTGACTGCCAGTTCCGGTCGGAACGGGAGCTGCTTGGCGTCGATCTGAACGTGGGAGGGACGAACTATAGGTTAATCTTGGTGTACAGACCTCCGCATCTCCTCCTCAAGGAGGATACAGCCCTGTACACCAAACTCCGTAGCCTGCTAGGGGATAGGGTGTGTGTAGTTTTAGGAGATTTCAACTGTCGCGGCATAAAGTGGGAAGACAGGACTGCTGATGCTGAACGGAGGAGGCTAGTTGACTTTGCTGATGAGAACTTCCTCACTCAGTGGGTCAATGAGCCTACACGAGGCGAAAGCGTTCTAGACTTAGTATTCACGACCGAAGACAACCTCGTCACTGGCCTCGCCGTTGACGAATCGTTGGGCGGGAGTGATCACGGTCTGATTAGGTTCCGTGTGTGTGTCCCTCGGGTGAAGCGTAGTAACTCGATAGGCAGTAAGCTCGATCTCCGGCGGGCGGACTTTGTTAGCCTCCGGGATAGCGTAGGTGAGATGGGGTTAGAGGTCGGCGGCGATGTTGAGGGAGTGTGGAGTGCATTCCGGGACGAGTTTATGGTGCTGCAGTCTGCTACCATACCCTCAAAACCGGTCAGCCCTGCTTCAACGCAGCCTAAGTGATTCAATCGTGACATCGCTTCGGCTAACCGAAATAGGAAAGTAGCGTATAGGAGGGCGAAGGCCAATCGTTCCCATGAGAACACTGAAGCATATGTCCGCCTGTGTAGGGAAGTGAAGGCGAAGGTTAGGCTAGCGAAACGTAAAGAAGAACTACGGGTGGCAAGCCTCTGCAAGGGGAACCCTAAGGAGTTCTTCAGTTATGTTAATAGTAGAAAGCCCATTAGAAGTATGATAAGTCCGTTAAAGGACCCCAGCGGCGTTCTGCGGACCTCCGACGCGGACATCGCCAATGTGCTTAATGAGTACTTTGCGGGAGTGTTCACCAGGGAGGACACCCGCATCATTCCCGAGCCAGGCGTCAAGCACGAAGGTGCTGGCCTGGATAGTTTTCGATGTACCGCGACAGTCGTTGCCGATAGAACAGACAAACTGAGCGCGTTTAAGGCTCCTGGGCCAGACCAGTTTCTCCCCAGAGTGTTGCGAGAAGTGCGCGACCAGGTGGCTCCCCACCTGGCTACAGTCTTCAACAAATCGTTGGAGACGGGCCAGGTGCCTGGTGACTGGAGGGAAGCCAACGTGACCCCTATCTTTAAGAAAGGGGATCACGAAAGTCCAGGGAACTATCGTCCCATTAGTCTCACTTCAGTTGTAGGTAAATTATTAGAGGAGATAATAGCGGATAGGATCGTTGACCATTTGGATTCCTACAAGCTGCTTGGGGACTCCCAACATGGGTTTAGACGGCATAGGTCGTGTCTCACCAACTTGCTCGAGTTTTTCCACGTCATGTTGAGTGAGTATGATAAGAGTAGGGCGATTGATATACTTTATCTCGACTTTAAGAAAGCTTTTGATAAGGTACCTCACCGCCAGCTAATGGCGAAAGTGCGCGCGCTGGGTAACGGTGGGGAAATACGTAAGTGGATTCAAAATTGGCTGAAGAATAGGCGGCAGAGGGTTGTCATTAAAGGGGCTAGTTCGGGTTGGGCCTCGGTCACTAGTGGGGTTCCTCAGGGTTCCGTTTTGGGGCCACTGTTGTTTATCATTTACATAAATGATATCGACGGTGGCATCGTCAGTCGGATCGCCAAATTTGCTGATGACACCAAGCTTGGGGCCAATGTTGGGACGCCAGAAGCGATCGAGGAACTGCGTGCGGACCTAGGTAGGATAGGAGAGTGGTCCGAAAAATGGCAAATGCCGTTTAACTTGGGTAAATGCAAAGTGATGCACATTGGCTACGCCAATCCCAAGTCGGAATACTCGATGTTGGGGAGTCATATCGAGGTGACTGATTTAGAAAAGGACTTGGTGTTCTAATTAGCAGCAACCTTAGGTTTACGAAACAGTGCGTAGAGGTGGAAAAAAGCCCAGAAACTATTGGGTTATATCAGGAGGCAATTTCAGTTTCGGAACAAGGAGATTGTGCTCTCTCTGTACAATTCCCTGGTTCGGCCGCACCTGGAACATGCTGTGCAGTTCTGGTCGCCCACCCTCAGGAAAGATATTGAGAGGCTGGAGCAAGTGCAAGCGAGGGCCACAAAGTTAATCCCTTCCGTTAGGCATATGGGCTACAATCGACGGTTACGCGCCCTGAACTTGTTTTCGCTGGAAACTCGGAGGCTGCGCGGTCAACTGTTCGAGGTTTTCAATCCCTTACGCTGGTTCAACGATGTTGATTTTAGAAGTATGTTTAGTTTAAATGATAACCCAACTCGCAACAATGGTTGGAAGTTGGATTTGAAATGGTTTAGGACTAGTGTGTGTGGGAATTACTTTACGTATAAGATCTGTGACACATGGAACAGGTTACCTTCAGAAGTTGTGAACAGTTCCTCTGTGGATCATTTAAGAAAAGGTTAGACCAAATCTTGCACACTATTTGAGTGTGTAGAAAATTTTCCGTGGCACCCGTTGCCATTGGTACCTCTTCGGTGTGGGCCGCAAGGCCTTTTGAGGTACTTCTTTTCCTCGTAACTCTCTCTCTCTCTCTCTCTCTCTCTCTCTCTCTCTCTCTCTCTCTCTCTCTCTCTCTCTCTCTCTCTGACACTAATATATGAATTCAAAAGTTTTAACGACAGACCATAGTGTATCTGACAAATATTAATAATACAATGACAGTTCACTTTCTAAGAATAAAAATATATACAATTAATTAGAAATATTATCATAACTGTTATTCAATTACCAGCTTAAAACCCCAGACATTATTTTCCAAACTCGACTCCAGTTATAAGATGAATTTAAAAACAGTTTTATAATGCGTAGACCATTAAACACGAAATATAATATTTCCCATAGAATTAAAATTAAAACTATAATATCTATAAACGTGTTTATTTTAAAATGGTATACATATGCATATGATATGTGTTGATAGAACCCACAGATTCAGTTTAGCAGCGTTACCCAAAGTAACGCAAAGGCCATTTTTTATGCAAATTTGTAATACAGAAAATGTAATTTTATTTAGTGGGGGCTAAATTAAATATGTTTATTTTTGTTCATTCTATAAAATCTCTCTCTCTCTCTCTCTCTCTCTCTCTCTCTCTCTCTCTCTCTCTCTCTCTCTCTCTCTCTGGCACTAACATATGAAAAGCTTATTGACAAACAGTAGCCTACACGACAAATATTAACCTATACAGGGTGTATGATAAGTCACTACCTATCTTTAAATGGTTGTAGTAATTTTATTTTTGAACTGAGTTTAATGAAACAAACTGTAAATGATACAGTATCCAATAAGGTTTTATGTACAACACTTTAACACTAGAAGTACTATGCGGTCATTTTTGACCGCTTTTAGTTTTTAAATGTGTGATACATTAACTACAGAAAAGGTAGCGGTCTGACCTTTTGACTTTTCATAAATTTCTGCCATTATTATAATACCATATTTGATTTTTTTTTTTTTTCATTTCCAAGAGATTTTGTAGGTTACTACCTATAAGGACCACGCGTTCAAAAATGACCTTTCATTCAGTTTCTTTCCTCTATTCCTTTGGAACATTCTAGAAGATAATTGAGATGTGGCATCTTAGTTTTAAACATTCTAGAAAATACTTGAGATATGATAACACTGTATTAGTTTGCTTCTCAGCCCGAAGCCACTCAAATTTTAAGTCAGTGTGCCTTTTCCCAGCATCATAAAAGGAGGTGAGTGCTTGATTTATGGATCTGTCGTGACATTTGTTTCATTCTGCCGATTGTATTACTATAATATATATATATATATATATATATATATATATATATATATATATATATATATATATATATGTATGTTCCTTATGAACCTTATGTTGTTTCGTGCGTTGGTCTCTCTTCACACGGAGGTCAAGCTGGTGGCCCCGCCTCTACCTGGTGGCCCAGGTGTGTATATATATATATATATATATATATATTGTTCATTTTACAGCTAAAATGGCACAGTGTTATAGAAATAAAGGAATTGAAATTGAAGAAGCTCTGCGTCTTCTTCGGGAAGAACTTGCCTCAGATGATTCAATGGATGAAGAAGACGATGCCGTCGATCAACTGCAGGAGGCAATACGTCCTATCGAAGAAATGAATGATTCTGATGAGACGGAGGAAGATGAGCCTTTAGTTCTTCAAAATGAGGCTCCATTCAGTAGCATGAACAACACTTTACCTTCTCGTGCGGGTGTCTTATGGACAAAAATTTCAGGTGAAAGAGAGAGAGTTTGAACTCCTACTGAAAATGTATTCAAGCAGAAAAGTGGTTCTACACCATATGCATACCAAGGTATTGAAGAAAATAGACCTCTTAGTGCATTTCGACTGCTTATTGATGAACCTATGTTACGATCAATTCGAAACTACACTGAAATTCATGGGAAACTAAACGACTGAAGTTTCAGCATTCTTCTTGAAGATTTGGAAAAGTTTTTAGGCCTCCAAATTGCTCGTGGTGTCTTAGTTGCAAAGAACACACCCGTGAAACAATTATGGAATTATGGAATCAAGACTGGGGTCCACCTATATTTCATAAAACAATGAGTAGGAATAAGTTTGAATTGATCATGAAGCACATGAGATTTGACAATATTGCCAGCCGCAGAGAAAGAAAAAAGGCAGATAAATTTTGTCTAATTTCTGAAATTTGGAACTCTTTCATAATGAACTGCCAAAAGTGCTATGTACCAAACTTTGATCTTACTATTGATAAACAACTCTTTCCATACAAATCTCCTCGATGTCCATTTATTTCGTACATGGCATCAAAGCCAGATAAATTTGGAGTAAAATTTTGGCTTCTTCTGGACGCAACGTCGAAATACCTTTGCAATGGAAAACCATATTTGGGTAAAGATCCTACTCGTAATGCTGCTGCTGCACATGATCTGCCAGCTGATATTTGTTTATCACTCATGAAGCCATACTTGAAGAAGGGTTATCATGTAACCACGGATAACTTTTTTACCAGTTTACAATTGGCTGAGAAATTCAAAGCTGAAAAAACAACTCTTCTTGGTACTATCAGAAGACAGAGACGGGAAGTTCCTGATGGAGAAGCTATATTGAAAGGAAAGCCACTTTATTCATCTGAGATATATAGATCACCATCGGACTGCACTCTGACCATTTATTAAGGTAAAAGATCCAAAAATGTTTATCTTCTTAGTTCAATGCACAAATCCGTTGAAATAGATGAATCTCACCGCAAAAAGCTACCAGAGACAGTGTAGTACTATAATTCAAGCAAAGTATGTGTAGATATTCTTGACCAAATGGCCCGGTACCACACCAGCAAAACTGGATCTAGGCGATGGCCAATGGCGATTTGGTTCAATATTCTTGACTTGGCTTGCATAAATGCATGGATTGTATACCGTGAAGTTACTGGAGCCAGAGTCCCACGTCGACAGTTTCTGCTTGATCTAATAACTGAAATGTGCAAGACAAAGGCAGCCGTAGGTTATGATGAAATGGAGCTTGGCGAACCAGAGCAAGTTGCTCAGAGACCAGCGCCTAAACGCCGTCAATGTCAAGTGGAATCCTGCAGAAACAAATCCACGTACAAATGCAGAGCATGCAGAGCAGAGCATGTGGCACTCATTCAGGACAAAGAAAAAGTCACTGTTGTAAGGTGCACGAATTGTATGTAAAATGTTTCAAATAAATGTTCTGTTCAAGTGTACCAATTGTATGTAGAATGTTCTAAATAAATGTTTTGGTTGTAAAATGTTTCAAATAAATGTTCCTTGTAAAATGTTTCAAATAAAGCTATGATTTTTATAAAAATAAAAAATAAATTAAAATGAATATAAATAATAAAAATCAATAAATAAAAATGAATAAAAAATAATAAGTAAAAAAAATCCTGCTTAGCGGTCAAAACTGACCGCAAGGTCTTTCTTGGTAAACGGAATTCATGGTACTTCTAGTGTGAAATTTCCACATATGCTCCTGCACTGTCAACACATTTCCTTAATCGAACTGGAACGTTCGCTACTGTTGATCGCAATATGTTTTCAGGAATATTAGTAAGAACAGTGATTATTCTCTCCTCCAGTTCATGCAGGTTTTTTGGTTTCGTGCGATAAATTTCTTCCTTGGCCCACCCCTACAGGAAAGAGTCACAAGGTGTGAAGCCTGGGCTGCGAGGAGGCCATTCATGAACGCCACTTCTCCCAATCCATCTTCAGGGAAATGATCGTGCAGCCATGCGCGGACACCATTTGCGAAATGAGGGGGTGCGCCATCTTGCATGAAATGAAGTGCTGCGATGTTTTCACACTGAGAGATGACTGGCCACACAAGATTTTGTAATATTTCGAGGTATCTTGCACCTTTCACTGTGTCCCTCAAAATGAAAGGTCCAACAACTGTGGCGGATGTGATACCACACCAGAATGTTACCTGGACAACTCTGAGCCTTTTCCACACAATGGTCAGGGATGTCTGCTGCCCAGTAATGACAGTTGGGTCGATTCACGAACCCGTCAACGTGAAACACTGCCTCATCACTCCACAGAATGTTCTCAAACAACTTTGGCCAGTCATCATTCCAACCCAAAATGGTTTCTGCGAATTCCATGTTTCTGTCACAGGCATCAGGACACAGCTGATGCACGTAATGGGGTTTCCAAAGTTTGAAATACAGGTCTTTTCTGAGAATTGTCTACACTGAGTAATATGTTAGTCCACTTTCACGTGCACCTGCACGCACTGATTTAAGGCGGCGGCTTCTTGTGAACATCTCATTTACTGTGGCGATGTACTCGAGAGTCCGCGAGGTTGATGGTCGTCCAGATCTTTTCTTGTCTGTGACATAGCCTGTTATCATTAACTTTTGGTGGGAGTTCTTGATTGTTCGTGCATTCATTGTTGCATTAACTCCATGTTCAGCCCTCCCCCACCTTTGAACTCACTCGCATCACTGATCCCTAAACCTTGTAACGGGCTGCGATTTTGGCCCTCTCTTGCAAACTCATAAATGGAGGCATTATTCACCTGGAAAAAGAAAGTCATGTTAATTTCTTAAAACCTTATTGGATAATCTATCATATACAATTTGCTTCATTAAAATCAGTTCAAAAATAAAATTACTACAACCATTTAAAAATAGGTAGTGACTTATCATACACCCTGTATATATAATCATAATTAAAGTTCTGTTAGGGAAAAAGTTAATATATTAAATTATAAATTCTCTCTCTCTCTCTCTCTCTCTCTCTCTCCGCAGGGGGTATAAAGGTTATGCACGTTCCTTCTGGGTGTAGTAAACTTTATAATTGGGGTGTGACAGCCCTCCGGTCCCGAGTCGTGGGATTCTAGAGAAATTGTCTGCCAATTCCGTTAGGTTCTCTCTCTTTCGGGAGGGCGGGTGAAGTCTGTTGTACAAACCTGTCCCTTGGGTTACTAGGACCCCTTCCCATCCCTACTCTGTCCTTTTAGCTTAGGTTAAGGATGCTCTCCTCTGACTGCAAAAAGAAAAAAAAAGAACTTTTAGTATTATTAAGTCTTTTTCTCTACTCTTACGATTAGGACCCTACTGCTACCTCATGCGTGGGAAGAGAGGCTTTGGAACCTCTATAAATAACACCATTTCACTTCAGTTGTAGGTAAATAATTAGAGGGGATAATAGCGGGTAGGATTGTTGACCATTTGGATTCCTACAAGCTACTTGGGGACTCCAACATGGGTTTAGACGGCATAGGTCGCGTCTCACCAACTTCCTCGAGTTTTTCCACGTCATGTTGAGTGAGTATGATAAGAGTAGGGCGATTTATGAGAAAGCCTTTGATAAGGTACCTCACCGCCGGCTAATGGCCAAAGTGCTCGCGCTGGGTATTGGTGGGGAAGTAGGTAGGTGGATTGAAAACTGGCTGAAGAATGCCACAAAGTTAATCCCTTCCGTTAGGCATATGGGCTACAATCGACGTTTACGTGACGCGGGTTCAAAGATGTCGATTTTAGAAGCATGTTTAGTTTAAATGATAACCCAACTCGCAACAATGGTTGGAAGTTGGATTTGAAACGGTTTAGGACTAGTGTGTGTGAATTACTTTACGTATAATATCTGTGACACGTGGAACAGGTTGAAAAGTTCCTCTGTGGATCAGTTCAAGAAAAGGTTAGACCAAATCTTGCACACTATTTGAGGGTGTAGGAAATTTTCCCTGGCACTCGTTGCCCTTTAAAAAGGAACCTCCTCGGTATGGACCGCAAGGCCTTTTGAGGTACTTCTTTTCCTTGTAACTCCTTGTAACTCTCTCTCTCTCTCTCGGCTTCGTAAAAACTTAAGGACCGCCAACTAAAGTTCGTTCAGAGACCGACAACTAAAACTCGTTCAGCCAATGACTGTTTTGCTTTCTGAAAGTGTGGGGAGGGTAAGTCTTTTCTCCAGCATACCCCATTCTAGGGGGCCCTTCTCCCCTGTCCTATAAAAGCTGTAGCAGTGACATACGCGAACCATTTACTGTTGGTGAAGCCTTTCAGTTGTTGCATACAAGCTTATAAACAAGAATGCAGTCTGATGATTACCCAGTATCATTCTGTAAGTTATTTTACCTCGTATATTATTGTGTTCTACACAGCTAGTCTTATTCAATAGTGCTCTGAGAGAAATATATAGAATTTAATGCTCCTGTACCAGCATTATATGTAGAAATGTGTTTTTGTGAAGTTTTCGTGATTATCTGATTTTTGTGCACAATTTTAATCTATTTTATCTGAAAGGGCCGACTCTTCTATACACGAGTGTCTATCCGAATATGCGTCACCACCAGTATATCTCTGTAGTGATTCTGTGTGAGTAGCTATTTTTATCTATATATTTCCGCTATATATAAATATATATATTTCCCATTCACTACGTATACATCATTATTTTACAGAGCTAATGCGTGGGTTCATTTGATGGGATGCTTGGGCAATGGCCGTGTATTTGCGAGTCAGACTCTACTGGAAATGGCGTTACAAGATCCGCAACTCGAGACTGGCACTCACACCACTCGAGCGGCGACGATTATGTCATGTAAGCAATATGTAAATCGAAAGCAATCTATTGTTTAAGGGTGTGCCTCAAAAACACATGTAACTTTTCTCTTACATAAAACGGCTTTTGAAATGAATGGCGCAGTAGTTTGTATTTTTTCTACTTTAAAGGCCTGACTAGATTCTGCTTCGTTGCATGCTACAGTATGAGCGTACGTTGGAAACCACCGGCCTTGTCGGGTAAGAATCTGTTTTTATTTTAAAATAATTATCTCTCTCTTTATCCCGTGAAAAGTAATAATAATAATAATAATAATAATGAAGCGCGTTTACAATAATACTTTTTCTTTTAGTGATGATCCGGGTGTATTATACGAAAATATTTCCGGAAGCAAGGAATGCGAGATTGTCGGGAAAACGATGTAAGTTTTATCCTTGTACAGTGCTCACAAGAAGTCTCACGCCTCTGTCTCGTCCCAAGCTCGTCTGTTAGGTATAAAATGGGCAGTCCTTATGGCAGCGAAGGTGTGTTCGGATTGGTGCACATAACTGCTCTAACCCAATCAGTGACGTCCATTATTACGTCACTTCTGCTACATTTTAGTGTTTAAAATACAAATGATTAAAAAGCAGAATGAGCAAGTTTCGGGATGTTGGGATGGTTATGGAGCAATCCTAGTCATCATAATATAAGCCGGGCATTACATTATACCGTCTCAATATATACTGTAGACTATAGAGAACGACTAATTCGACAAATATCCCAAATCATGGCATGATACCCAAAGTATTTTGACGCAGGTCTAAATTATTTGCTCAAATGCAATTATTGATATTAAGTAATTGTTGGGAATTGTTGTCAATATTGTTGCTTGTGATACATATCCTACGTGAAGAATCTAATGACCAAATTCCTCAGTGAACCTCTCACGTGCTCGCATTATGAGGAAGTCACGGTCGTCTCACTAATAGATAGTTTATCCATTGTTTTAAGTGGTAACCTATTCCATCTTATGAAAGTCATTAGTCTAAAGCAAGACTGGTGGGCCGTGAATCAGAGAAATTTACATTTGATTTGTTCATCGTAATTATTACGTAATATAGTATACTGTATATAGTATTATATAAGAGTCTATTGGTAGCATATCATATGACAATTCCCATAAACATATGATGGCCTCGATGTTGCCAGTTTTTTTTTTTTCCTGAAACTATTACCTTCTCATAGTTTGTTTCAACAATGCATATATTATCATCTCCACGAGCGTAGACATTGCAAGAAAAGGTTCTAACTAAGGATAAGTAAAGTTCTTTCATGGTCACAATATATACTTTTATAGATGTCAAACATAAAAATATAATAAAATTCTATATTAACATAAATATATATTCGATACACATTTACGTCATGGCTTTAACATCAGTATTTCGTATAGCTTCCGCTGGCTTCAATAATTTCTGGCAATCGTTGCGGCATAGAAGAGGCCAGATTGTAGGGAATGTTTGGTGTTCGGCGTAAGCTCTCCCAACTATTCCTCGTGTGAGCTAAAAGTGCTTCAAATGTTCTTTCATTGCGTTGCTCCCATTCGTTAATCATAATTGCCCAAAGGTTTTCAATCTGATTCATATCAGGAGAACGTGGTGGCAGAATTAGATTAATAATCTCTGGGTGATCTTCGTACCACGCTCTCACAACGTTACTCCTATGAATGGGACTGTTATCTTCCATTAAGTAAAATGGTTCCGGCGCTGGAACCAGATACGCAAGAACGCTGGGTAGCGGCACCTCTTCCAGTATCTGGCAATATTGCTGTCCAGTAAAGCGTTCATCTACTTGAGTCAATTCTCCGACACCATAGCCAGACATCCAGCCCCACACACCGAGATTGATGTGACCACTACGTTTGCTCGGGAAAACATTTCCTTCTTCATAGCGTTTTCCGCGCTGCCTCCAACAATGCAGGGAACCATGAATATCCGTTGAAAATGTTTTTTCGTCACAGTACACAACTTTCTCCAGAATTCTTCCTCCTGCGGCAAGTATTGAAGGCAAATCCCATCCGCGCCTCTTTATGCTCAATCGTCAATGCAGGTTTTATAGCTGGACGGCGAGAAAAATACCCTGCCTCGTGAAGTCTGTTGTTCACTGTATTTGCGCTACAACGAAGGTTCAGGTGTCTGTAAATATGCGTCGCTGGAACAAACGGATGCTCTCTGGCATGATTAACAATCGCAGCATCTTCCTCTTGAGATGTTGAACGCGGAGGACCAGACCTCGGCAAAGTAGCGATTGAGTTTTCTGCTTCATACCGATGAATCCACCGTTCCACAGTGCTTCGATGAACGTCTAGTCGTCTTGATATTTCTCTTATTGGCACACCATATTCATGCAATGTCACCATTCCTCCCCGCATTGCCTGGGTCGTCTCGTGGTGCACAGACGGCCTTTCCATCTTTGTGTAAATGGCTTATGTGAAGCGTGCTGGGACGATAAAGGAAACGAGGATACCATGCATTCCTTCTGAAATTGATTTCGGTTGTGAAGGGTACCAACCCTTCGAATGGTAATAATAATCAGCCAATTTCCTATTTTGTTGAACATATGCATAAAAAATTCGTCTTAAAAGCCAAGGATCCAAAGATTGTCAGCAATAGTTTATACCCCAACTGAATATAGTCAGCCATCAACAATATAATCATATTTTATTTCCATAACTACTCATGACTACTCTGTCATAGTAAATAACCTTATTATGAATTAGGTAGTAGTGGTAATTCTGAGTGGCGGCCTCTAGCCACATACGTTAAACCTATCAGTGCGTCTAAGACCAGACTCTTCTGTTTCTGTCAATTCTTTGTTACTGTAGTTTAAGGTATTTTGCTCTTTGTCTTTCTAGGTTTAGGGCATTAAAATAAATATTTGAGTTTGTGTTTAGCATTTCATATGAATTTCTCTCCTCTTCCTTAACACATCCCCGCGTTCATTTTAGCCCCCTCTCTCCCTTTCCTACTCCCTTCGTAATTCCCCACCCAACCTCGTTTCCTACGACATAGCAACGCTTACCTCCATCCTCATTCCACTTCCTTCATTAAACTATTATTGCTTTTACTGTCCCTTCCTTCCATCCTTCAATGCCAGCGTTCTTAAACCTAGCACATAAATTATATAATATGGAATCTAACACCTTAGATCTCTACGCATTCATGTTACTTGAAGACGCCTGTGTCTTAGGGGAATCTAAATGTTGAGAGTGGGCTTGAGGGGTAGTCTATAGATTATTACAGATGACCTTGAACGCTCCAACTATTTAAAAATGATTATTTATTACGCACATCATATGGCATAATACACATATGAATTTAAGTATCTCTTACACTATAGGAATGGAATTGAATCCTACCAGAGTTAAAAAGTCGCAAAATATGATAAATTAGTTTGTATTAAGATGTTACTAGAGAAAAGGATTTGTGATAGAGCGGAAGGCAGAGAGTATATTTTCCCTGAGTTTCGGCTATTATTAACGTTATATGGATACATTGCCGATGTCCCTGCTGAAGACCTCTGATGGGATACGGTGTGATCAGAGAGAGAGAGAGAGAGCTTTTAAATCACACCTTTTAAATGGTTTCTGGGTAAGGGCTTCACGTATGTTATTTTAGTCCAGGGTAGTTTACGTGGAGGTGTTAACGTAACTTGCACTTGGGACTGTTAATTGTAAGACAACTACCATAGCTGGGACTGAGACACGCACCAATCCGAACACACCTCCGCTGCCATAAGGACCGCCCATTTTATACCTAACAGACTAGCTTGGGACGAGACAGAGGCGTGAGACTTCTTGTAAGCACTGTACCTGTGTGTGTGTGTGTGTGTGTGTGTGTGTGTGTGTGTGTGTGTTTGCTGAATAAACCGGATATTTTCAAAATTTTATTAATTAATAAAGCTAAGGTTTTAGTCTGTATTTAAAAAGGTATATCTGATACATTTATAATTTGATTGTGGCACAGTTATCAATACATAATTTCATTTAGCGTATACGTCACATTTTTACATAATATATATCTTCTAATTTACCAGCTCATAAAACTATATATATATATATATATATATATATATATATATATATAAAAATAACCTTTAGTTAACCTTTGGTTAGCTTCCGCCCGAATTGTTCATTCTGACAAAGGGCAAGCTTTTCACTCCACTTAGACCTACAGTTTAACGTGGAATCCAAACCACGCCCCACCAGTAGCCCAGCGTCTTAACCACTAGGCCACCCAGGGTACATATTTATCTTCCAACCACTTTCTTTATTACGTGGAAGGATGAGCTGGGTTCTGCTGCGTGCCGGCTTCCGTCACCGGGTCTCGAACCCAAGGCCGATGAATTTGTAGACAGCGACGCTAACCACTACACCACCGAGGTGTATATAATATATATATATATATATATATATATATATATATATATATGATGAACAAAACCACGAAGGAAAGGAAACAGATGGTGCTCAAGCGCTTTCGTCTAATGACATCCTCAGGAACACTGAAGTACATAAAGAATTACAGCCTATACATAGGTTACAGAAAGAAAAAAAAAAATATATATATATATATATATACAATAAACGGAGAAACGAAATTAAAGGATTGGGGAAGGGGGCACACAAATTTATAAGGAAAAACTATCGATTTTTAGCACAAGATTAAGAGATTTGTTTCCAAACAATGTTATAGAAAAAAATAAATAAATAAATAATATATATACAAATTTATACTGGAAATCTGCCCAAGTTTTAGCACTCTGCTCTTTTTGTATATAAAAATTGAACAATTATTGATTTTTAGTACAAGATTAAAAGATTTGTTTCCAAACAATGTTATAGATAAAAAAAATATATATATATATATATAAATTTATACTGGAAATCTGTCCGGGTTTTAGCACTTTGCCCTATTTTTTTGTATATAAAAATTGAAAAATAAAAGTTATTAGGGTGGCATACAAATTTTTTTACCAAAGATTTAGCGTTCTACCTTTCTTATCTAAATCTGTTCTGAAGGAATTCAAAACAACAGGATCGAGTTGAAAAAGACCTTTGGTTATGTTGAAGTTATTTGTTAGTTGGATAATGGCAGACTGAAGAATATTTCTATTAACAATGTTGCTAGAGTGGAATAAAACTGAAGCATTATTCCAATCAGTACAGTGGGATAACTCTGACAAATGGACAAAAAGGGCACTGGACAATTGTCCTGTTCTAACGGAATATTGATGCTGTTTTATACGTGTGTGCAAATCCTTTCCCGTCTGACCTATGTAAAAGGAATCACATTGTTTACAACCAATTTTATAGATAATGCCTGAATTATTGGTAGGGCTATTTTTTACTATATTTTTCACAATATTGTTATATGAAAATACTACATTAATATCCAAAAGTTTAAATACATTAGCAATGCCTAAAAAGCCCTTGTCGCCCCTCCTCTCCAATATTTATATGGAGTTTTTCGAAATTACTTACATTCCGAGAATCGTGGGGGTTGGCATCCCTTGGTTGCGGTACGTCGACGATATTTTGTGTATCTGGCCCATGAATCGTGACCTGGATAACTTCCTCCTTCAGTTAAATGATCAAGTCTCCTCTATTAAGTTTACTTTAGAAGTAGAACAAGACAATTCAATCCCATTTTTGGATGTGCGGGTACATAGGGAAAGCCCAGGTTTTAAGTTTAGTATCTATCGGAAAAAAAAAAAATTTGTCCTACGTACACTTTTACTCGGGACATGACACCCCCACTAAGAAGGCCATTTTTTCTTCAATGTTTCTCCGCGCCCTTAGGATCGCCAGTCCGGAATACATCGATGCCGAATTAGAAAAATCAACGGTATTGGAAGTGATCTGTGTAATCCATCTGCGTTTATGGAATCTTGTCTCAACAAGGCAAAACGAACTTTCTATCGCGTCAATAATAACACTCGTACTTTGTCAAAAAATATTTTAGTACTTCCATTTTTTCCGGGCTTTTTAGGCATTGCTAATGTATTTAAACTTTTGGATATTAATGTAGTATTTTCATATAACAATATTGTGAAAAATATCACAGTAAAAAATAGCCCTACCAATAATTCAGGCATTATCTATAAAATTGGTTGTAAACAATGTGATTCCTTTTACATAGGTCAGACGGGAAAGGATTTGCACACGTATAAAACAGCATCAATATTCCGTTAGAACAGGACAATTGTCCAGTGCCCTTTTTGTCCATTTGTCAGAGTTATCCCACTGTATTGATTGGAATAATGCTTCAGTTTTATTCCACTTTAGCAACATTGTTAATAGAAATATTCTTGAGTCTGCCATTATCCAACTAACAAATAACTTCAACATAAGCAAAGGTCTTTTTCAACTCGATCCTGTTGTTTTGAATTCCTTCAGAACAGATTTAGATAAGGAAGGTAGAACGCTAACTCTTTGGTAAAAAAATTTGTATGCCACCCTAATAACTTTTATTTTTCAATTTTTATATACAAAAAAATAGGGCAAAGTGCTAAAACCCGGGCAGATTTCCAGTATAAATTTGTATATATATATATATATTTTTTTTATCTATAACATTGTTTGGAAACAAATCTTTTAATCTTGTGCTAAAAATCGATAATTGTTCAATTTTTATATACAAAAAGAGCAGAGTGCTAAAACTTGGGCAGATTTCCAGTATAAATTTGTATATATATTATTATTATTTTTTTTTTTCTATAACATTGTTTGGAAACAAATCTTTTAATCTTGTGCTAAAAATCGATAGTTTTCCTTATAAATTTGTGTGCCCCCTTCCACAATCCTTTAATTTCGTTTCTCCGTTTATTGTATATATATATATATTTTTTTCTTTCTGTAACCTATATATAGGCTGTAATTCTTTATGTACTTCAGTGTTCCTGAGGATGTCATTAGACGAAAGCGCTTGAGCACCATCTGTGTTTCCTTTCCTTCGTGGTTTTATTCATCATAAATATTTTTCACGTGTTACTTTCGTGAAATAATTTTCATATATATATATATATTATATATATATATATATTATATATATATATATATACATACAGTTTTAGGAGCTGCAAAATTAGAAGTAAGATATTTATTACATTTTTTATTTTCAAGCACTAACGCGGATCTACTTCGGAGCGTGCTCTAGTATGAACGTACGTTCGAAACCACCGGCCTTGTTGGGTAAGAAACAGTTTTTATTTTAAAATAATTATCTCTCTATCCTGTGTATAATAACAATAATAATAAAGCGCGGTTTACGGTAATATTCTTTTCTTTTAGGGACGATCCGGTTGTATTATACGAGATGTTTCCCGAAGCAAGGAATGTGAGATTGTTGGGGAAGCGATGTAAGTTTTTATTTTTTTTTCTTGTACGTGTGTGTGGGTCGGGGTAAGAACAAACGAAGTGTTTTCACTATTTTATTAAATAATAAAACTATGGGTTACATTTTAAGCATATTTATAAATTAATACATAATACCCTTTTCCGTATTCCACACATTTTTACGTAATAATGTCTTCAATGTTTTAACGCACATATACAAATAGAAGTGGCAATAATCAGAATAATAATCGGGTACATGGTGTATATATATATATATATATTAACCCCTCCGTATATGGCCTTGGGCGGTTCGAAGTTGACGGGGTTTCTGGTTGGGTGGCAGCAACGGATTTGTTACTCTGGAGCAGCTGGTACCGTATAGGGAATCGCAGTAGTTTCTCTTATACTCCTCTCCGATTTCTTCTTGTAATGGATCGGAGAATTCTGTGAAGCTTACTAAATTTTCTAAATGTTCACCGATTTTTCTTGTAGTGTATCGGGAACTTATTTCTCTCTATTTTAAGACTAAATTTTCTGAAGAGAGCAAGGCTCGAAGGAGAAGTCAAAGATATTCTCTTACTGTAGTTTACTGCTAAAATGTTACAGGTAATACTCAGCCTCTTAGTCAGATCAGACAAATCAGAATAATAATTTGAAAAATTGTTTGACTTTGTGTACTGAATTTTTGGTGACATTATTATTTAATGTTGACCTGTTTTTTTTTATTCTCAATAGGCTTAATAGGCTGAATTATTTTGCAAAATATTTGAAGATAAGGTAAATATTGTAGCTGTAGCAATATCTAGACAGATAAGCAAGATATTTGAAGATGAAGCCATATTTTTATTATAAACCGCATATTGACAGATCTGATTTTATCATGATCTGCCGAGTTAACTAAAAATGGAAATTGAAGTATGCATTTTATTATGAATAACAATAAAACATGCATATGAGCCAAAATTAAATACTTAAAATTTAAGATTAGGTGTTAAGCAAGACATGACTTCATCTCTTACAACGAAGAGAGAATGTATAAAGAAAATTAACATTGCAAAATTTAACAAGATTACATTATTAAGGTCAATCTAAAAAAAAATGATTAAGTAATTTAAAAAGAAATAATTCATCAATTATTCAGAAAAAATAAAATAGAAAAAAAATTAAAAATTTATCCGAACTTGCGTCAGCGTTATTCGAGTTTGGACTCTATATGCAACAATGAATATAAGACTATATGAATATAAGACTATATGAATATAAGAATTATTCAGTGTTCATTTTTACATATATACACACACAGTTGTCCTTATTTTATACAATACGCGTGTTTGCTTCATTTACAAGGTGGGTATCTGTTGACTACCTCGCTAAACACGAGGTTATCTTTAGCTTCATAATCGCACAAATCCAGCTTTTTTAAGAAAGCTGAATAGCTTTTCCCACGAGCCAGAAATGAAATAAAGCAGAAGCAATGATGTCCATACACATTTGAGAATAAACTTTGATAATACTGTGGGTTCCATACGATTCGTGGTACACGTAGCTGTTTTATGAAGCTCATAATTACGGGGTCAAGCCATAATTGTAGTGCTAAAGAGTCATAACAATAGACCCACTCTCTATTTCTAACACATATCCTGAATCAGTGGAACGCGGGTTACCAAAGGTGTTTACTAAAAATGCAGCATTTTTTTTCGTAATCGGTTGTTTCAAATTTTTATTTTTTTCATAATTCCCAACGAATATGTTTCGCGTGAAATAATCTTGCATCATTACCTCACGTATCGCCATTTCATCCATTATTTTTTTAGAAATCACCAGATACACTTCTGAAGGGGTCAATCTCGACGATGCTCTGACTTTCCAAGTAAAATAGCACATTTATCGTGTTGGTTAATGCTTCACGAAATTCAAATTTTACCCCAAGACCTGCCGTGTAACAGGGGATTCAGATGTGTGCTTACGCTGCCACACTGATCAGCCGATAGATCAAAAGCGTACAATGTGTTTCTATTTATAAACTCGTGTATAGTCACTAGTGATGTAAAAAAACCGTTTTTTTTGTTTTTTTTTTTGTTTTTTTTGTTTTTTTTGTCGTTTTTTTTGTTTTTTTTTCTGTTTTTTTTGTTTTTTTTGTTTTTTTTAATAATTAATATAGATATTGCCAATTTAATTATAAGGTATACTTTTGCAATGATATATATTATAAAAATAAATAAATAAATAAATAAATAATAAAATAGGCCATATGGTACCAGTATAGAATGTCCTTTTCAGCCTATTTACAGAAAAAACTGGCCTCTTTCTTGCACTGAAAGTCTTGTATCTTGAGATCCATTAAACTTGCGAGAACACTGGCTGGGAGCTGACTGCCCATTGTCCAACCTTTCCAGGACTCTCCCATCCATTCCTCAGATTTTGAATCTCCACTTAACTATCCTTTAGACCCGCGATGACATATTCCCCCCCCCCCCACGAGACCATCCATATATATATACATACACATACACCCATATACATATATACCAATATATATATACATACACATACACCCATATACATATATACCAATATATACATAAATACTTATATATACATTTATATCTATTGTATACCCCATACACATGCATACATCCAGAATTCCAGATACATACGCATGCATACTCACATATATACCTACACAAACTCATACACCTCTATTTCGCCCTTTCATTACCTCCGAGATCATTTAGCACATACAGTAATATCCATACAGCCAAAAGAAACCAATTAAGCACAGACAGAGCAGCAAAGCTAGTATTTATATCCCAAAATGCAAAATTCCAAGAAAGTGAAGTAAAACATGGTGCTACATTGGCTTCGTCAACATCCAAATCTGCAATAAATACCAGTACCTGTGATATTGAAACTATTTGCTTTAATCAATCTAGTGATAATGATTCTTCAATGGAAATAGAATCAGATAATGAAAGTTAAACAGCATTAGGTTAACACAAAGGTTAAAGAAGGAGATGAATATTTATATTTTTTTTATTTTTCTATTTGGAATATATATATATATATATATATATATATATATATATATATATATATATATATATATATATATACTGGTATTCTTGCCAATCACAATTATATCTATTGTTTTATACCAGTATTATGGATATTATACCAGTACCTGTGATATTGAAACTAGCATATATGCTCTACCCAATCTAGTGATGATTCTTCCATGGAAATGAAGGTTAACCAACATTAGGTTAACAAAAAGGTTAAAAAAAAGGTGAATATTTTTTTTTTCGATCTGGAATATATATACTGGTACTCTTGCCAATCACAATTATGTATATTGTTTGAAATGAGGAAGAATGTTTTATGTTCTAGTTAAAAAATATAGGTATATACATATAAAAAATGAGGGTTTGTTTTTCCTTTCTATTATATACTTTTTGTGTGATTCAGTTTTTCTAAAAGATGACTATATACATATACTAGGTATAACCGTATAAGCATGGTAGTATAGTAAATTATAGGTAATACTAATATACTTATTAGATTAAAGGAAGAAAAATATGGAATAAGTTTAAAACAAAAAACAAAAAAAACAAAAAAAACAGACTATCTTCGTTTTAAACAAAAAAAACGACAAAAAAAACAAAAAAAACGACACAATAAAAAACGACTCACATCACTAATAGTCACACCCGAACTAAATACATCACAGCCATTAATATTGCGGGCCAGATTGTGGTATGCGCGTGAACATAAAGAAAACTCGGCGTCTGTAGTGTAATTCACTTCCAAAGCTCCGTCAACAGATGTGCCATTAATATGTAAATTTACGCTTTTCAAACCGAAATTTTGGAATTTGAAAGTCGGTTTCTTATGCACACCAACAATAGCTTTATGATCGAGCAAGTCGATAAAGACTCGCTGTGGGAGAATACCCAAGGCCACATTTTCTATCTGCTTGGTAGTTACACCTGCCATCTCATTGGATATTTAACTGTATCTTTCAACAAACGCTTCTCAATTTCCATCTGTTTGGTGGCGGGTAGCTTCACATGTCGAACTCTAAGCTACGTGTCTAAAGTGTGTACAACAGTAGGCTTGACAGATTGCTCGCTACCCTCATCCAGATTTAAGCATATCTCGGGGTCTGGACGTGCAATTTTGATCCTCATTTCAACACCGTTCAAAAGCAGTTTTTCTTGTGGCAAAAAATCAGAGTGTAATCTTCCGTAACAACCGTAAATTTTCTTTTTAGAATTTTTAAATTTACTTTACACTCTCCATCAATTGGGGGGTATAATATCCCTGAGCCTGCAAATATTTCTCTTTTTCATCTCTCGTAAAGTTTAACTAGGCCTTATAATGATGATAGCTAGTGCCTGGTAAAACGTTAGTTTGGTTTAGGTACACATCACATTGACTTATTGGCGTGTAGGAAGTTGTTTTCTGGGTATACTGCGTACTGAGGAAGGACTGCGAAGAATGGTCAATAGCTAGACAACAACGGCGGGAGAATTCGGAATGAGAGTTAATGAAACCAAGACAAAGGTAATGAAAATTGCAAGAAGGAAGGAAGCACAAATGAACCTAACGATAGGAAATCGGACCTTAGAAGAAGCTGAGTAGTTTAAATATCTGGGAAGTTTATTAACCAACAATGGAGATTGCAATAAGGAAGTAAAGTCTAGAATTGGTATGGGTAAGGTAGCTTTTGAGAGAGAGAAAAGACTACTTACAGGTAAACTAAACTTAAAGCTGAAGAAAAGGTTAGTAAAAAGCTTGATATGGAGTGTGGTACTGTATGGAGCAGAAGCATGGACACTGAAAACAACTGAAAATAAACTCCTGGAAAGTTTTGAAATGTGGATTTGGAGAAGAATGCTAAAGATAAGCTGGAGGGAACACCAAAGTAATGAGGAGGTACTGCAACAGGTGAGGGAGGAAAGAAGACTCATTAAGGTGATAAGAGAAAGACAGAAAAAATGGATCGGACATGTGTTGAGAGGAGAAGGATTGTTGAAGGAGGTGATAGAGGGTAGATATGAAAGTAACAGGCAGAAGGGAAGGAATAGGAAAGCAATGATGGATGATTTGAAGGCAGGCAGGAGCTACCATGAGATGAAAAGGATAGCTCAGGACAGACCACTTTGGCGGGACACATGAGTTGGACCTGCCTGATAGGCAGAACACGATGGATGGATGGATGGATAAGACTTAGTTGTCGGCACGATTTAGAAACATACTTCAATTGTCGATAGGAGTTGTGAAGATTTTACAGTTGAAAAGCTTGGCACAGAAAGAATAAACCCCCGTTTGGAAAGGAGTGTTTATAAACTTGAATCTAATGGTGCTGTCGCAAACGATGTGATCTTTGTGCGTGCTTTTGGTTGTATTCTATCCGCGTTTAAAGAGCGTAATAGTTTGACGCCCAATTGTAAAGTCGGTACAAAAATAGTGTTAAACGAGCTGAAAGCCCTTTATATTGAATATAGACATCCGCATACTTTGAGTAGTGAATTAATGTTAAATCGCACTTATTGTGTAGTGCAAAACAATGAAGCTGTAACTGTGGACTCGATTACGTGTGAGTTTAATATTTTATTTAAGCGTGGTAGATCTTAACATGTGTATTTTTGATGCGTATATATATATTAAACATGTGTTGTGTATTCTGTTGTATATATATTTCTTCTGTACTAGCTGTATTATTTTTGAGGCATATATATATATATATATATATATATATATATATATATATATATTATATATATAATATATATATATAAGTGTGTATTTCCATTTTGAGGCGTATATATATATATATATATATATATATATTAACATTTCGTTAATTTCGTATATTTCGTTGTATATAGAATTCTTCTGTACTAACTGTATTATTTTTTATGCGTATATATATATCAAATAAATCCAATTATTCCCGTTTTGTGCCTAATGTATATTCATGTTCTGTATTTCGATATACATTAAAGAAACGGAACGATGTAGTTGTGTTTTATTTCAAACAAATATTAATGAAGGGTACTGTATGGAGCACAAACATATATATATATATACACACAAACGATACAGTATGTATGTGTGTGTGTATAAGGCGACTGGCTGTATTCTCTGGCTGTTTCGACTGGCGGGGTCTCGGAAGCCCATTACAATGGCTACACTTAAGAACTTGTGAGTGGTGGTGCCGCTCCAGTTAGCCTATATATGATGCTCCTAAAGCCGTCCAGGAATGCTTTTGTGTGTGTGTGTGTGTGTGTGTGTGTGTGTGTGTCCCTCTAAAGAACTGGCTGTTTACGATTGGCTGTGTCATGGCAGGCTTCTAAGGCAACTGGCTATGATGCTAAAGCCGCCCAGGATGGCTGGTCAAGACTCCATTATGCGCCGAGACATGCCAGCGAGAAATCTCTTCTCTATCCTTCTCTCTTTCCGTTTTATTTACAATTGTTAGGTTAGGTTACTCTCTTGGATGGTCTACCCCCGGGCCCTCTTCAACCCCCACTCTTCTCCCTTGTTAGGTTAGGGTACCCTCTCCCCCTTCATGCATACCTACCCCCCTCTCCCCCCTTAGAGGGTCTAACCCCCCTCCACCCATTATTGATCGTGTCGCATTCAATTGATTGCACTCTACATTTTTGCGGGGATGCTACTACTGATGATCACTATATGAATATTTTTTTGGACCTTCTTTGGGGTTAGTGACAAATCATGACGAAGCATTAAAACAATCAAACTACTGTATATACAGTAGTATCGACCGACAGGAATATTCTTTCAGGCAATTTCAACAGTTTTCAATAGGTCTTGTTAGAATAAGTTTTCTGTTTGATTATGTTGATGTTCTTCCAAAGATGTTCTCTGAAGTTAAGATCCAAGGATGAATTAGCCAGAGCATAAACTTAGACACACGCCTCCCGAATCCACGATCTTGGGTGTCTAAAGTGATCTTTTGGACCAATGTCCTGCTCATGAATCCGATGAACTTAAAACACTTGTTGAGCAGCTTCTGGAATTGTTTCTCCGAGTATTTTTACATGCTGGAAACGAGCTTTGATTCAGCAAATTGGCGATGAACCTACTGTTAAGTATGATCCTCAAACCTTTTGTTATCTTCACTGCCTTGAAAATAGTTCCGATGAAGCTCCTCACCTGGGCGACGACGGACAAAGACAGACATCGTTGTCAGGGGGATTAAATTTTTAATTATCCTTCTACAACCCTTTTCATCACCATTGGATTGTTTACTTTGTTCGATCCTGCGCCCACCCTAGTCGCTGCCCCTGAATTTTTTTTGGTGTTGCCTGTTTGTGCTGTGAATTCTCTCAGTCAGAGTTTACTTGGCCAAAGTCCTTCTTATTGTGCTTGCCGACATCGATTTTCCATGTTTTTCTACGAGAGTCATTCCACAACCCGTTCATCTCTTTCGATGAGTATCTTTGGTCTCTCAGGTCTCTCTCGGCTTCGAAAATGCCCTAGCTCTGAAACTCTTGAAATACTGTAGTGTTTTGGGCTAATTTTCTAGAGTCACGCATCCTTCTGGAAATGACATCCTGAGATTATCCTTCTTGATAGAGAATGAAGAAGAAAAACCTGTGACCTTTGATGTTCTTAAAGCTCATTGTTTTTGTTCCTTTCGACAACTTTTAAACTTTATCTATCAAAAATCAGTGAAACTCAAAGAAATGAATATAAGAAACTAAGTAATAAACTTTAATAAATTACTAATACCTGTTCAATAAAATCTTTGCAGAGTTAAGATTTAACTAATTTTCTTGCTTCGGTAACTTCAGACGAAATTCAACGTAAATTATAACACTTGGAACTAAAACAATTCAACGCAATTTTCAGATCCTAATTGTCAAGAAAATAACACTATTGTGTGATGTTTTTTCCATTTGAAGAAACAGTAATTTCTGAATAGGAATGAAATCGTTTACGTGCAGTCGCAGTCACCCAAAGAAGTTTTGCAAAGACCCTATATATGTACAGAGTTTATAGATTTGATAATAAAAGTCAATAAATAACAAATTTATTTGAATCGATACATTTGTAATCGTATTGTTTCCCCCTTTGTATTATGCAAATCTGACATTCTGGCTTTCTGTTGATGATTTTTGCTATTTGTATTTGTCCTGGAAGCATTGCAGATCATTCTTCTTTTATGGCTTCGACGAGGCTTTCCCTGAATGTAGGCTTTTGTTGCCGCTTCCTTAATGACCTATCTAGCGTGTGCCACACATGTTCTATTTGATTCATATCCGGAGACTGACCTGACCATGGAAGACGTTCACTTTCATGGCTGTCATACCACGTATACATAGGACGAGCGGTATATACTGAGGCACCATCTTCGCTGCGTATACTTTGCTGTGGAGATGCAATTTTATTGGAATAAATGGGTAACAGCCCCCTCTTCCAGGATCTTTACATTTTTTGGCTTAATTAACAGTTCCTGTGCAGACCAGCTCTGTTTGTCCATTGGTTCAAATTCAACACCATTACAGAAAATCCTCCTATTTCACCGTGGCTTGCAGATGCCTCAGAGAAAATTTTTTAAAGAGACGTTTCCATGCCCAAACACACCTACTGTCTAGAAATGAAGCAATTTGAGACTCATCCGAGAAGATTATTGTTTTCCTAAAGGCAGAATCATGTTTGACCATCGATGCTGCCCACTGCTTCTGACGGGCAATGTTACGAGGACTGAGCATGGGTTTTCTCCAAGATGCTCTGCAATAGTAGCCCATGTCACGAAGTCATCGGCTGATGGTCATGGAGTTAACCTTAACTTGAAAAGCCAATTCAGCAGCGGTTTGGCGAGGGTTCGTTTTTGCAGGTTTTCTGACGTGACGAAGCGGGTTTTTACAGATGGACCTAGACGGCCATGATAATCAACAACTGTTGTTTTCTGGGTACTCTTGCACTACACCATGACTCTGTTAATTGTTGATAAAGGAGCGTAAAGTCTTCGCGAAATTCCCTTTTGACACTTCTCTACTTCTCAAAGTCCAATAATTGGACCTCTTATGAAATCTGTCAATTCCCAGGAACCCTGTTTCGTGGCTCTGTGAAGTACATACTAATTTATCTTTGATAGTTACCCTTACAACTTGGTTTCAGCAGGTTATATTCTTCTTTAACATGTATAGGGACAAATATTGTGGTGCCTATTTGCCTCATACATCAGCAACTGGACAAAAGAGGATTGTGATAAACACATATGACTAGATATAAAAACTACTTGGCCTGATTTTGATAAGACGATACGCCCTCTTCCACCCATACACCCATCACCCCTCCCTACACACACACAGAAGGAAAAAGAAAATAAAAAATCGCTATATCCAAGCACGGTGGGAAAGGAGAAGTAGACCTTCCTCATTTAATTACACTTCCGAGCTTGCAAGTATATTTTTTTATGTAGGAAGAGGGGGCAAGGGTGAATTCCGCAAAAATGCCTCCCCACCTATTGAAGAAGAAGAGCACCAAAATCAAGATCCAAAATTTTTGAGATCCCTGGACACACTGCGTTTGAAAGATTTGAGATCATAAACATGGGAAAAAATGGCCTGAGGAAGGTTGTTCCAGAGTTGACTGGTTGAGTAGATGAAAGACTGAGAATAATGATTAATTCTTGCGTTTGAGACTTGGACAGAAAAGGAACGAGAGTGTGACGAAAGACGTACTGCATGGTCTCCTTAAAGGAGGCATGCAGTTAGAGAGCTCAGCAGAGCATTGTCCGTTAAAATAAGGATAGTAAAGAGCGAGTGAGGCAACATTGCGGCAAAGAGAGAAGGGAGGAGGGTAAATGATGGGACGAAAGCCTTTGATTTCACCCATTCAAGTAGAGCTGTGTGGGTTGAGCCACCCAGCACATGAGAATTTGCCAAGGCAGGATGTCAGCGCAAAAGCACAGTTCCTGAGAACAACAGGAGGAACACCATCAGGACCGTAAGCCTTCCTTGAGTTGATCGCAGACAGGGAAGAAGAAAACATCTTTGGAAGAGATTCTAATTTCAGACATAATTAAGTTGGAGGGAGGAAGAGATGGAGGAACAGCACCGGAATCGTTCAGAGTTGAATTGGAGGCGAAAGTTTGAGCGAAAAGTTCAGTTTTATCAGGAAAAGAGACGGCAACTGAGCCAGTATGGAAAAGAGGAGAGAAAGAAGAAGAAGCAAAGTTGTCGGAGAGGTTCTTGGCTAGATGCCAGAAAGAGAATCACCTCCGTGATGCACTCAGCGCATTGAGGAAGGGCCACGAATGTTGCAGAAGTTTATGAAAAGTGAGTCAGGCAGAGACCCAGGACATCTCGAATGGGCAGTAGCAGAACTAGCCCCACTTTCCAGTCTGCGTTCCCGGTATCGACACCTGGTGAGACATTTATGGTCCCCTCCTCAGGAGATTCCGAGGCTCTTGAAGCCTATGCCATTTTTTTTCTTTTTTAATTCTTGAAAAGATTGTGTCCTGTGTAAGATGCATGTGTGTATAGTGAGGAATAGGGCGAGTAGTGTGTGTTTGAGAAAATGCTGGACTGCTCACAGGGTAGATGAAGCACGGAAAAAAACCAGCTAAGGAGGACAGTGACAGGAGAAACGGGGGTCCCAGTACTTCCTGTTTTCTGCCTAACGTCTCCCCCGAATACTTCCCTGGTCGACTGGTGTCTACAATCTCCTCCTTGTATATGCGCGTATATAAAGTGCAGTGATCATCATCATCATCATCAACAGCAGCAGTATCAATCATGAAGGTCAAAAAAGGCACAGCTGTCAGGCCAAAAGAATGATGCGGCCCACTGCAGTAACTCCTACTTATTATTATCAGCACCACTGGGAATCGAACCCTCAACCCTCAACCTTTTTTTAATTTATATTTCTCGTTTCTAAAATTTTCGTTAAGGTCATATTTTTACTTGTCTGAGGAAATAAATAGGAAGTTTTACTAACATATTTAAAAGTTTAGCCGTTGGAAATTATAATTATTTATTTAAATTATTGCAATTTAAATTTTAGGTAGAAAATTCAGTATTAAGCGCTTTGCCAAGCGTTAGAGATTTTTATTAATTTATATTTAGAAGGAATGAAACATGACTGTAGCGCAATAAACAGGAAAAAAACATAATTTACAAACGATTTTAAATTATACACTCACAAATTAAAGCTTAATTATTCCTACACTTGAAAGGACTAACCCAGTTAGAAATCCAGATTACAGAATTAACTATTAAGTTATAACGAGGAAACTACAGACTCAAATCCCATGGTGAAGTTTGATAAATAAGTTTGAAGACTTGTTGGTTGGTTGTTCTGCTTAACTTCTTTCAAGCACGGTTTCTTGCTGGGTATGAGAATCTGTATTACACACACACACACACACACACACACACACACACACATTTTGTCCATTCACATTCGATAATTTACGTTAAGAACGAATAGAAATTTGTTGTCAAAATTATCCACCGCAGTGCTGGGCAAGTTCCGCACACCTTCCGCACCTCCGCACATTCGCACTGTGCGGAAGTGCGAGATGGTGTGCGGAGGTGCGGTGTGCGGTCACCTCGGTAAAAAGGTGCGGAGGTGCGGGTGCGGAAGGTGTGCGGATTGGTCCGCACACCGCACTTTTTTACTTTTGTATTGTATTGTATCTTTTGTATTTGAGTAGCTGTGAATACAGTAATATAGTATTAGTATAAAATAAAATTAAATGATATTGTATTCTAGTAATTTTCTGACCTCTCATAACAAAAAAATGACTTTATTGTATTAAAACTTTATTTTCACAATTAAATATTAAATAAAAGTTTATAAAAGTATTAATATATTAATGGAAACTTATATATTTCCTTGCGATAAAACTTTATATATGTAAATAGGGTGCGGGTGCGGGTGCGGTTGTGCGGAAGTGCGAAAACTTAGAGGTGTGCGGAAGTGCGGGTGCGGAAGAGGCTAAAGTGCGGGTGCGGAAGTGCGGGTGCGAACCTCCCAATTTGAATTTTTCATACTTTGAACATGAAGAAAGGGTACTTACATATTATCGGGACTACCAACCAGTTTATTATGTATTTTTGCTCCCGTCATTTTCGTTTAAACTAACGAAAATAAATATCAAAACTTAACCTAACCAATCATCAAGGGCGTACAGTTGACCTAACCGGGCATTCAGTTGACCTAACCGGGTTAAGTTACGTTAGCTACGAAAAACAAAATAAAACGGAAAATGCCCGGTTAGGTCAACTGAATGCCCGGTTAGGTTAATTGAATGCCCGGTTAGGTCAACTGTACGCCCTTGATGATTGGTTAGGTTAAGTCGTGATATTTTCCTTAGTTTAAAAAATGACGAGAGCAAAAATACATAATAAACAGTTTGGTAGTCCCGATAATACGTAAGTACCGAAGAAAGTTCTCTAATTCAAGTGAAAATTGCCTTTAACATCACAAATTCATTTGAAAATATTGTATTCAACAACATTTTGGTTCATGTGTAGGGTTGGAAACTTTTCAATTTAAAAAAAATGGTGATTTAGGTTAGATCGCCAAGTCGACCTGTCTAGTCGCATTTAAGCAGTGCCATTTCACTATTTGCAGACGCTTATAAGCTTCAATTTTGGTTCCTGAATGACCTACGCAGTACTAAATAATATATGAAATCGAATAAAAAACAAAATTTCCAAATTTTATTTTTTAAATTGAGAGCCGTAAGGTTGAAATTCAGCCTTGAAAACCAAGCAAACAGAAGAGTGAACTACTGCCAAATGCAAGAGAATCGCACCACTCTCTCCAAATGCACTCGATCAT
Source organism: Bathynomus jamesi (assembly GCA_023014485.1). Taxonomy (NCBI): domain Eukaryota; kingdom Metazoa; phylum Arthropoda; class Malacostraca; order Isopoda; family Cirolanidae; genus Bathynomus; species Bathynomus jamesi. The sequence continues at coordinate 491,460 of JAJOZX010001397.1, read as the reverse complement.
ACTTTAAGTGAGTTACACCATTATAATAAGTCATATAATGCAAATCTAAAGCGTTATTCACAAAATTACTTGGTACTTTCCTGTTATCCCGAATCCCAGACTTTTTTCCAGTTGCCAGACTTCAATTTTGACAGAATATTTTCGTTAAAACTAACGAAAATATCACGACTTAACCTAACCTTACCAACTAATTAGGTTTGAATGCCCGGCTAGGTAGGTTGCCAGACGTCCCGCATTTGATCCAAAAATTCCGCCTAACCTTACCAACTAATTAGGTTTGAATGCCCGGCTAGGTAGGTTGCCAGACGTCCCGCATTTGATCCAAAAATTCCGCCTCAAAATCCCCCGTCAAAATCCCGCGTTCAAAATGTCCCGCAAAAAATATTTTTGAAGCAAATTTTTTAGGGTTGAATTGATTTAGAATTTCAATATTATGTATAATAATTTCAATTTATTCACGATGTTTAATTGTTAAATATTATTTTAATAAAATTTTTCTAATTTTGTTTGTTGTAACCGTTGAAGAAATCTAGTTTCAATTTGAAAAAAAAATTTGGTCTTAAAAAAAAACCTCGGAAAATTTTTTGTCCCGCAGGGGCATTTGAAAAATCTGGCAACCCTACGGCTAGGTAAACTGTACGCTCTTAATAATTGGTTAGGTTAAGTCGTGATATTTTCGTTAGTTTTAACGAAAATATACTGTGTCAAAATTGAAGTCTGACAACTGGCAAAAAGTCTGAGGTCCGGGATAACAGGAAAGTACTAATGACTTTAATATAATTGAAGCAGTTTATCTATAAGTTACTATACTACAAGGTGGAAATTTCCGTGGGTGTAGCCAAATATTCAAAAACTATACGCACAAAGGTCGTGAAAATCGAAAATACATCAAACGTCACAACAAATTGTATTTATTTATAAATAAATAAATAAATACACAAATGAATAAAACATAGAAGACTAGACTTAATTTGGAATTTTAACATTAATTCTGAAATAATTATTAAAAGATGACTCGAGTACATTTTTAGGTATTGAGCAGTTATAAGTTATATAACTACTATTACTTGACACTTTCACTGTTTCATATAATATTTTCTACTAAATATACAATAAATCATCTAATTTAAAATCATGTAACATCTTGTCAACTTTATATTGTATTTATTATTATTATTACTATTATTATTTGTTGTCTTTATTACTATCACTTGTCACTTTCACTATTTTATGTAATAAATAAGGTAAATACCATTAATTTTGCCTAAAAAGCCTCCATGTTTCCAAGGGCATATCCAAATGAAAGTACTGTGAATATATTAATGACATAACAAATACCTATAAATTGTAAAATTCTGTCACTTGTATTCTTTTTTTAATAAAAGTTTGAAGCCGTATTAATATTAATGTGCAGCTGTGAATTGATATACAATAAATAGATTCTTCCGTATTACTATTAATGCTTTAATAACAACTAGTGACACGGGTTTTGTCTTGAGCTAAGACACATACCAACCGTTATTGTAAAAATGCTTGGCTGACTAATGTTGTGCGTATAAACACGTATGCATGTTCATATAAAATGGTAGAATCGAGACGCAATGATTCTCAATACACAATAATATAAATGAAAAGATGTTATCCGGTAACCGGTCGCGAAATTTTTTTTTTAAAGACTACACGCACGTGCGTATAATGCGTATGCCTAGTTACGCCACTGATTTCAAAGGGAGTACGTTAAACTTGGAAGAAAACGAGGCTTCAACAGAATCAGCAAAGAGGAAGAAGTTGAAACGCTTAGATTTTAGTTTCGAGAAAAAAAATAGGAGAAAACCCATCTTAGAACAAGTCAGTTGAGGGAATACCATTCACGACAGACAATAACAAAGGTGTCGGAAAACATGAAGAGAAATTTACTCAATGCATACTTCAAATAGAAATCAATACGAAGTCTGACCTTCCGACTCCGAGTGAACCTTCAGATATAAAAGAAGAGAGCTTGCAAGATGAAATCAAAGTCACTCATACAGAAGCAGGAGAGTTTATAGATATAGCAAGGCCTGATGGTGTTTTCTAAATCACTACATCAAAAATAGAGTCATTTAACCCTCGTCAGGAACCTTCAATTTACTTACATTATTGGAACCATGGGGTCTATATGACCCCCAGGCCTAAAATCTTACAAAATGGTCTTATAAAAAGTCTGTAGTGAAAAAATCACATGATTGAAACATTATATTTGATAGTTAAGAACTTTTAACGAACAATATCATCTCTCTCAATATTTTGGCCCCATGGTTCCTGATAAGGGTTAAAGAAAGTAGAGTAGTTAGCAATGATCCATCAACTTGGGGAGAACTGATAGCGCTGCGAGAGATATCATAGCTTATATGGGACTCCCCCTTCAAATGCTGAAAGTTTTCCGAGAGATTCTAAAGCTGAGTATTCTCGGTCAGTATATTTGTGAAACATCTACCTAATGGTGAAACTTTTCAGTGAGACTGGCAAGTTTGGAGTGAAAAAGATTAAGGGATTTTCTGTTTTTCGTGTTGCCTATTTCATAGTGACATCCACGCGGTAAAGCCACAACAGCAGGATGACTAAAACTTGACCTCAGGTGTTCTCTTAAACAGAATTTACGAGAAAAAACTTCAGAACCTTTATCTGCAGTTTTCTTAGAATGTCTGATTGTTTCTATCAACTTCCATATCTGAGATTCATAACCGAGGAGAACACTCCTTCAGTTAGCTCATTTTTGTAAGGAAAAAAAGAAACAAAATTGCGTTCGACTATGTCGCAAGGAAGATTAATCTCATGATACTATATGTAAAATAGTAGTAGTCAGCCTTTTTATAGTTGAGCCAGAAAGTAAAACAAAATAATGCGGAGTACCACACAAAAAATATTTATTGAAATAACGGTAATAATCGTGACACGACAGTGGTTTACAACTTTTTCTGATTAAGGGCACCCCAATGCCATCTCTCTCTCTTCGTGGCACCCCTGAAGATTTTGTGTCTTCTTTCGCGGCCCCCTGAGGGTTTGCGTCTAACGCTGTTGAACATCCAATTGCCCCATGAGTACCATACACGTAACTTGAAACTAAGCCGATACAGTTTCGTTATGGACTTCTTTTATTTGAAATTTGCATGTGTTGAATAAATTTTGAATTAATTATTTTTGTGTTTTTCTTAAAGTTTGGCGGTACCCCCGGTTGGGAAACGGTGCAATACAACTGTCAGAGTATAAGATATAAATAAGTAACAATATTTTTATATATACTTTACAGTGTGAAGTACAAAAAAATAGTTAATTAGGTATATCTTATTGTATACTCTCATAGTCACATTGTATTATTATAAATCCTAATGGGATTGCTGCGCTTATTTCTTCCAGCCGTGGTTGTACACATTTGACATGCTGGCCTATAAATATAAACAGCTGGCGTGCCATAAAATATGGTCCAATTTTATATGCGACACACGTGCCATGGGTTGGCTACCTTTGCTGTAGAACATAAACTAGGAAGGAAACGCAATTTTCATAGTCTAATAAAGGATCTTGTAAGCCAGAAGTTTTGAAGAAACGCTTCTTGAATTAGTAATTCGAAAAACATATTAGTAGCAATCGTAGTATGACCGATGAATTTTTGCAGTGTAGGTTGTAAAATGGTATATTTTTTTAATGTAACATGTATGATATATCAGTATAAGCTTACCCATTGTTATTACTGATTGTTTGATTGATTGATCGATAATTCATATACTGAAGTTATTTTATAAAAATATGAAATATACCACATATTAAAAAGAAAAAGAAAAAGAAAGGGCAATCGAACTGTAAATATAATTTTAGGCAAAAATCAATTTCGTAAAACTAGCACTAACAGCTGAATTACTTGCCACTTTAACTGGTTTATGCAATATTTTCTACTAAATATACAATAAACAATTTAATTTAAAATTATGTAACATTTTGTAAACTTTATGTTGTATTTATTATTATTATTTTTTGTTCCCACTATTGCTATTACAACAACGACGGAAGAATTCGGAATGAGAATTAATGAGACCAAGACAAAGGTAATGAAAATTGCAAGAAGGAAAGGAGCAAAAATGAACCTAACGATAGGAAGTCGGACCTTAGAAGAAGCTGAGTAGTTTAAATATCTGGGAAGTTTATTAACCAACAATGGAGATTGCAATAAGGAAGTAAAGTCTAGAATTGGTATGGGTAAGGTAGCTTTTGAGAGAGAGAAAAGACTACTTACAGGTAAACTAAACTTAAAGCTGAAGAAAAGGTTAGTAAAAAGCTTGATATAGAGTGTGGTACTGTATGGAGCAGAAGCATGGACACTGAAAACAACTGAAAAGAAACTCCTGGAAAGTTTTGAAATGTGGATTTGGAGAAGAATGCTAAAGATAAGCTGGAGGGAACACCACAATAATGAGAAAGTACTGCAACAGGTGAGGGAGAAAAGAAGACTCATTAAGGTGATAAGAGAAAGACAGAAGAAATGGATCGGACATGTGTTGAGAGAAGGATTGTTGAAGGAGGTGATAGAAGGTAGATATGAAGGTAACAGGCCAAGGGGAAAGAAAAGGAAAGCAATGATGGATGATTTGAAGGCAGGCAGGAGCTACCATGAGATGAAAAGGATAGCTCAGGATAGAACAGTTTGGCGGAACACATTAGTTGGACCTGCCTGATAGGCAGAACACGATGGGTGGATGGATTGCTATTACTTGTCACTTTCACTATTTTTATGTAATAAATAAGCTAAATGCCATTAATTTTGCCTATAAAGCCTCCATGCTTCCAAGGGCATATTTAGATACGAGTAAGAGTACTGTGAATATATTAATGTCATAACAAAATATCCAAAAATTGTAAAACTCTGTCACTTGTATTCTTTTCAATATAAAGTTTTGAATTAGAGCAGGGGTTTTCAACTTTGTCTTCAGCGCGTACCTTTTTGAAAAGTCAAAGTGCTTTCATGTGCCCCCAACAAAATGCCCATATATACCGAGTTCAAACGGCCAATATATATATATATATATATATATATATATATAAGCAAACAAGCACAGGGAAAAGGAAACACGAAATCCGAGCGCTTTCGTGATATATTCACATCTTCAGGGGCAAGAAAGAAATAGGCCTATTTCTTTCTTGTCCCTGAAGATGTGAATATATCATGAAAGCACTCAGATTTCATGTTTCTTTTCCTTTTCCCTGTGGTTGTTTGCTTATTAAAAAGATTACGTGTTGTTCTGTGATTTTATTGCATATATATATATATATATATATATATATATATATATATATATATATATATATACACGTGTTGTTCTGTGATTTTATTGCATATATATATATTGGTCGTTTGAAGTAAACGTGGAGTGAATCCAGAGATTTAGTATCCTCCTCGAACGATTCTGAGATCAGAAGCAGTTAAAACACAAACTAAGTGAATAAAGCTCAGTCGTATTCGTGCATCCCAAATGCATCAACATCACGCTCCAATTGGCAAAAAAAATAAAAATAATAAAATAAAATATATATAGTTACCAATTTATAATTATGTATTTACTGGCCAGGTATGTAGCCATGTTTGGTGCGTAAATCGGTACTATAAAGAATGATGGTAATTACCGTTATTGATAATGGTTATAAATGATTGTTATTAATAAATGCTTTGGCCGAGGTCACCAGATCTTTCAGATCAAAGAATGTTATTAATTAAGTTATTAATTAGGTTGATTAATAGAAGGAGTTTTCTTCCTTTATTATACCAAATAAATTGATTTAAGAATGCGACAGAATTGTTTATTGTTTACATTGGAAATAATGTGTACACTTGAATTAATGCTTACAATATAAATGATTGTTATTTAATACTGCGCGCGGTAATGAGTTGACTTTACATAAAGTTAGGTGAATGACTCCAAACCCTAATGGGGCTTGCACGAATGATATTCACATGATGGTAGCTCGTGGGTCACTAAGGTTGGTGTTCGAAGGGAAAGAAGTCGAGGTGCGTCCAGAGGTCCTTGTAACAAGTTGAAACGCAAGACAAGGCATGAGGACATGCCCTGAGTGAAATTCTCGCGATGTGACGTCATCTTAGTTGTGCTTGTGTGACGTCATCTTGATCGTATTTGAGTTGATGGTATATCGCTAATTGTTGCCGGAATATTGCATAGGTTGTTTGCAAACGACTCTGCATCTTCAGTTGGGCACTACAAGTGTCACTATATATATATATATAAAAGACCTTTGGTTAGCTTCCGACCGAATTGTTCATTCTGACGAACGTCAAGCTTTTCACTCCACCTTAGACCTACAGTTTAACGTGGAATCCGAACCACGCCCCACCAGCAGCCCAGCGTCTTAACCACTAGGCCACCCAGGGTACCCATTTATCTACCAACCACTTTCTTTATTGTGTGGAAGGATGAACAGCTGGGTTTTTGCCGCGCGCCGGCTGCCGTCACCGGGTCTCGAACCCGGGGCCGATGGATTCGTAGTCAGCGACGCTAACCATTACACCACCGAGGTGTGGGTATATATATATATATATATATATATATGTTAAACACAGACCGTGCATGGAACAAGGAACTCTTCTGGGAAAATTAAATCCACTATAGTCCGAATAAGTAATGGTAAATGACAAATACCATAGTTTTTTTCCTTTTTCATGATTTTAGCCCGACGTGGCACGGTCTCTCGCAAAGAGATCCCATAAATATAGCTTCCCTCACCAGCTATCTGCAAAGCAGACAGGATCCAGCTTTGGGACGTGGATCTAGGGTTTAAAGCAAACCTAGATCCCTACTCAAACCTCTATAAGTAAAAGACTCGTTGCATTCACGTCATGTTGAATAAATCAAGAAAAAGGGGGTAACTATTGTATTTTTAGCCAAAAAAACCAAAACTTAAACCTCAACCGGGACATTGAGCGTCCACTTTTCAAGGCACGAAAACACGTCCGTTTAGTATACACAACTCAGAATGGTTCCCTGAGAACATTATATGTTAACACACAGACCGTGCATGGAACAGAACTCTTCTGGGAAAATTAAATCCACTATAGTCCGAATAAGTAATGGTAAATGACAAATACCATAGTTTTTTTCCTTTTTCATGATTTTAGCCCGACGTGGGCAACGGGTCTCTCGCAAAGAGATCCCATAAATATAGCTTCCCTCACAGCTATCTGCCAAAGCAGACAGGATCCAGCTTTGGGACGGTTTTCGTGCCTTGAAAAGTGGACGCTCAATGTCCGGTGAGGTTTAAGTTTTGGTTTTTTTGGCTAAAAATACAATAGTTACCCCCTTTTTCTTTGATTTATTCAACATGACGTGAATGCAACGAGTCTTTACTTATATAGAGGTTCTGAGTGTAGGGATCTAGGTTTGCTTTAAACCCTAGATCCACGTCCAAAGCTGGATCCTGTCTGCTTTGCAGATAGCTGGTGAGGAAGCTATATTTATGGGATCTCTTTGCGAGAGACCCGACCGGCAATTGGAAGGCCCTGGGTTCGATTCCCAGGCGGTTCGCCTCATTTTTCATTATTTCGTTATCTCTCCTCCTCGTGTGCAGAAAACGTTCCTTAATACTTATGTCGTTTCTATTCATTATATACTGCGCGGTCATTGCAGTTATTTGCATATATATATTATAATAATATACACCGCGATATTCGTCGTTTTGAATTTTGTCGTTTTGCACTTTGTTATCGCTAATAAGCGTGTCAGGTATTTTGCGCTTCCATATGACAACGTTCTGAAGTCCTAACGACACAAACACGACCAAGATTACGTCACACAAGTACGACCAAGATAACGTCACACAAGTACGACCAAGATGACGTCACATCGCGAGGATTCACTCAAGGCATGTGCTTATGCCTTGCCTCACACCTCAACCTGGTTACAAGCACCTCTCGAGTAGGACGCCACCATCGCACTTCGACCTCTCTCTCCGAAGAACCAGTGACACGAGAGCTACCATCATGTGAACATTATTGTGCAAGCCCCATTTTGGTCTTGTGTCATTCACCTAACTTTATGTAAAGACTAATCAGTACCTCGCAGGTGCTGATGATGTATACATGCCTAGTCTGTGGTATTTTGAATAATATATATATATATATATATATATATATATATATATATATATATATATTATTCACTTGCATTGATGAAATGTTTCGAAAATGCATTTACAAAAGAAAAGGAAATGAGAGAAATACTACAGGGGAAAGAAAACAAAAATAGAAAATAAATAAGTTATTAGCATTAACAAATTAAATGGATTCACAAATAAGTTTTAAAATTAAAAAGAACAGCAACCCCTAATAGCAAACTAGCGATATCAAATGGCACAACTATACAGTAAGCCACTGTGGTGACAGTTCCCCTGCATAGGGGCAGCAAAATGCTAAGTACACCTCTGCTCCTAGGGGTACATGTATCTCCAGTTGAAAACCCTTGAACTAGAGGATTAGCAGAATTATGAGTTATTACTTGTAAAAAATTACCTACTGAAAATCTTTTGTTCTCGAGTAAATACTTATGGAGATAGTAGAAATGCATTTTCAGAAATTAGGGGGAAGGGGTCCTCATCATCTTTGTTTGCCTCGGGCCGCCAAAATATTTTCGGCGGCTTTATATACAGTAATGGCCAAGAGAATTGAAACACGTTAAAATTTTGGAATGATGAAGATATTAACAGGAATTACCGATAACATCACTGATGTATTTCGAGTACTGATAATGAGTTAGTAACACTTGTCAACATTTGTGAACTTCCTCAGAAAGATTTGGTGTAATTCTTATTTACTATATTAGTTTTAATATGTCACACTTTTAGAATTTTTTCAGTTTCTTGATAAGTATATAAATAGTAATATAATAATAGTAAAGATGCGTGCAAGGAAACGGTACTTAAGAAAATAAATTCTCTGAGGACGAATTTCAGGAAAGAAATGAAAAAAGTGAATTCATCGAAAAAATCTGGAGCTGGTGCTGATGATGTATACATGCCTAGTCTGTGGTATTTTAAGAATCTTTGCTTTCTCGAAGACCAGGAAATACCGTGAGAAAGTACCTCCAATATTAATGTCAATGTCAAGTACGTGAAAGAAGAGTAACCTTTTAGAAGATACAAAATAACATGAACGTTATTTTCATTTCATGACATAAATAAATAATTGTGAATTGTGCAGATAAAATATATTTTAGCTCAATTAATAATCAGAGGGGAGAACTAACTTTCAGTAGTCTGAAAAATGCGTTCTGAAATAAGGCGTATCTTTTTTGTATGAATAATAAGAAACCTTGAAAAGAAATTTACAAAATAATAACGTACAATCCTAAGACGAAATAAGTTTATTATTGAGTACGGGTAGCCGAGGTGTGGCGAGCCGGCTGTCCTATTTCGCCATTGAAACTCTGATGCGGTCAACTTCGGCGTTAAATTCACCATAGTGGACAGGGTGGTGGATGCGCAGAGGAGATTGTACGGCCATGTGGAGAGGATGGGGTAGGACCGACTTCCAAGAAGGCTGATGTACGGAAGAATAGTGGGATCGAGGCCCCCGAGGACGCCCAAAGACGACGTGGCTCAAGACAGTAGAAAGAGAGAATCCGGGTTTAACCTGGCGCCGGAGAACAGATCTGGCTAGAGACTGGGCGCAGTGGCGAGTTTACCGACGTGGGAGACGCATCACACGGGACCCAACCTGGAGACCTCCAGATGGGAACTAAGTATAAGTCTTTCTTTAAAGTAAAGTGATATAAAATTCTATATATCAACAGTACATCATCACTCAGAACTAGCGTCCACGTTTCATTTGACTTTATCAGGCAAACTTAAAAAGTTCTTCGGTGATGCAACTCTTGCCCAAGGCTGCATCAGTTTTCACGGTGCCTTCTTTTAAAGCCTGTGCGAAAAATAAACGAAAAAGAACCCTTTAAGATACCAATTGAATGTCGTTTCACACACACTGACACTGACATGAGTCAAGGTACAAGAGAAAGAAAAAAATCTAAGATGATGCAACTGTTTTGGCTAAGGCTAGCTTTAGCCGAAAGAGGTGTTTCTTGTGAAGCTACATGAAAAACCAGGAATATGCCCTGGAAAAGTCGCAACAAACCATTACCAACTTCATTGCCAACATTAAGTAAGAGGTGTTAGTCTGTGCCCAGGAACATGCATTGCTGTGCACACTTCTCTATTGAACATGGCGGTGAAAAACTTCAACATTTGGTATGACGTGTTCGACTGCTGCTGCTGCTGCTGTTGTTTATATCAGTGCTCTTCAACCTTTTGCGCAGTCGTATACCCTTTGCAAACATCACCAAATAGTCATATACCCTCGATACCTGGATCAGGAAAGAAAAGGAAAAAAAACGTTTATTAGGATCACTTCCTCACAAATTCAACAAAAATCACGATTCCCTACAAAAATTGTGAACTTATTTTATAAATAAGAGCTAATTTTATATATATATATATATATATATATATATATAATTAAAGTGCTGGCTGTTGTTGGATTTTTTGCTATATTTTTGAAAACCTTCGAGTAAAGCGGCTTTCCAGGGCTCCCCTCATGAGCGTGTCGAGATCCTGTATTGAGTTTCTCTTCTTCGATTTGATCGCTGTTAAACAGGAAAACCCCTGTTCACACAGGTACGTTGTAGGCATACGAATGAGCACGGAAAGTGCCTTCTGGCTCAGCTTCTGGTACTCTGGAATGCAGAGAAGGGATACCCAGAAGTCGCCATAGCTCTCGAAGGACCTAAAGGCCATTTTCTGACCGAAATCAGTCTTCAGGTCATTGAGTTCTCCGCTCAGTGATCCGATGTCAAAATCCTCGTTGGTGAACAGCTGAACGATCCACAGTAGGGAGTTGAGATTTGAACTCGTGGTATCGGGAAAATATACTTCAAGATTTTCGCTGAGAAGCTTGAGATGCTCGTTGATGAGATGTAGTGATGTACCATCTTTGAGTCCAACGGCTATCATCCTGACATCTCTGACTTCCATCCACAGGTTTACAGAAAGCCATCAAAAATTGGAAAATCAGTGAAGTGAAGTCGAGCTGTTTTATCTTCGACTCCCAAAGTTTCAGTTTTCGCTTGAGACTGTCCACTTTCCTCATAGCCGCAAAAATATCTTGATTCTTTGAAGAGACAAGTTAAATTTATTCAAGTGCTCAAAAATTGAAGCCATGTATGTACGACAACTTCATAACCAGAAATTGTTTTGAAGTTTGAATGCTTTCTCATCGCCTTCCTCAGTAAAAAAAAACCACACAGTTCGTTCCTCAGTTCAAACACACGACGGAGAACCTGACCACACGACAACCATCGCACCTCAGCATGGTACAACAATTTGTGGAACTCAGCCTCCATATTTTTGCACAAGTCGCTGAACAATCTGTGTCTTTTCGCGTGAGAACGAATGGAATTCACCATTTTCATAACTTCGTCAAGAAGATCCTCGAGCTCGCTTTTTTGGCTGCAATGTCCACCACTTTGTTTCAACCGCTTGGCAACAAGTGCCTCACGATGTATCACGCAGTGAGTGGGAACACAATCCGGAGATACTTCTTTGATTTACCTAACAACTCCATCTATCGATCCTCGCATCGCAGCTGCACCGTCTGTTGTGACAGACTTGCACTTCTCCCAATCAACCTTCGTATCCCTCATGAATTCGTCGAGTTTCTGGAAGATGGCGTCTGCTGTTGTTTTCACTCCCATTTGAAGACAGCACATGTAGTGTTCGACGATCATTTTCGCTTCCTCGTCTGGAAATCGACAGTACACGATCAGCTGTGTTTCACCTGCAACATCAGTTGTTTCATCCAACTGGATCCCAAAGACAGCGGCTTTCCTCAGTTTCTCCAGAAGCTGATCCTTCAAATCTTCAGAGATGTTCACACATCTGTGCTTCGTTGTCGTATCTGACAATGCACTCTGTTTGACTTTATCCACCGCTTTCTTCCCTCCATGAAGGAGATCTGCAGCTACTTCAAGACATGGCCGTACCACAGTTTCCAGCTAAGTGTAAGGTCGTTTCGCTTTCAGCACAACGTGTGCCATTTTCAGTGAAGCCATTACGAGTTCCTGATTGTTCTCCTTCCTCACATGCTTCTCGAATGAGGACTGTTGCTTCCAGTAGGACGAGAGAGACGACTCGAAGAATGACTTGAATTTATTCTGGTGCTCTGGATGCTGCATTTTCAAATGGGTCAAGAGTTTCGATGGAGTAACGTTGACGTTCTGATTCAAAGTTTTCATATTTATAAGTTTATGTCAAAATTTAGCGCCCACCAAATATCGGCGCCCTAGGCCCGGACCTAGGTCCTAGTTGGCTTAGTGGTAAACGAGTTACTGGTAAAAATAGTGAATGGTAAAATTATTCCTTGTTTGAAAGCGTTGAAAAATCAGTAGGCCTTATTTAGAATAGGAAAATAGATAGTAAAACTGATCTATTTATTGTTGGGTTATGGTACTACAAAACTCACCCTTTGTAGGGCAGTTATCCTTCCGAGTAAGAATTGCCCAAATAAAAATAGATAATAAAGGAAAACGAAAACTAGAACACTTTATAAAGCACTATCACAAGCTAAGATTACTAGTCATTCGCTAAAAGAATAAGTTTGAAGAACGAAATTTGAACAAGTCTTATTATAAGAATGGCAAAGCAAGGAGAGAGAATCCCCGATTTCTGCTCGTTTTCTATTATTTTTATTTTTTTAGGAGGGGGAACCAAAGGAAAGACGATTTTATTGTTTATTTATTACTTTATTTTGCTTGGAAATTTGAAAAGTTGTCTACACATGGCAAGAATTTTATCAGCCCAGTCGTCATGTATATGTATACCCCAAAAATTTCGTATAACTCGCTGTATACCCCATCTCTGCCGTATTCCCCCAAATAGAATTCGTATACCCCTGGGTATACCGTATACACTGGTCTATATCAAAGTTCCATGCATCTCTGAAATATAATAATACTTTTTCATTTATTTTTTTTATTTCAATTTCCTTGGGTTAACCGATGAAATGAACATTATATATATATATATATATATATATATATATATATATATATATATATACAGTGGACCTAGTTTTAGCCGTTTAAGGTGATAATGATTTAATTGTATGCAATGATTGATTAATGCAATGACTGATTGCTTATTAATGAAAGGCTGGGTTAATAATTTATGATGTCATACAGTATCACCGATTGGAATAAATGGTTATTTGATTAGGCCCACCATACTATTGGAAGTGACCGGAAATGGCAGAGAGGGTCACCAGCTTGGTTTACACCCAAGCAAATTAATGTTAAGGTTATAAAAGACACCTTATAGTTTGTTTTGTATTTTATTATGAAAATAAAACCGTTATTTATTCACTGTGATATAACAAAGAATTGACAGTAATTAATTGGTAGTTTTACGTTATGCTTATGACATAGACTTAGCTAATAAGATGAAATGTTAATAGCTTAATTGACACGTAATAAATAATGTAAACGTTGATGGTATGTAAATGGCATGCGGCATGGAACATTGAATGGGCCTAGTAAATGATATAAAGAATGCACGTGCGTTTGGTACATTGAATAGAATACTTGACACTGATTAAGTAGGCTAAATGATTGCATGGATGCACATAGAATAATTGATGCGGCCTAATAATAATGGATTGAAATGCTTGCACAAATATCATTTATATATAAGAACATTATGTGATCATGTGATGTTAAATGATTACATCAAGAGAATTTTTAGTTAACACACAAATATATGAATTGAACATAATGACGGATGATACGCGGAATTACGGTATTGAAATGACACTTGAATTGGATGACAGGCCTACTGCGTTCTTTCACGAGAGTCAGTTGGAACGCTTAAATACACACTTTGGGAGTATAGCCTACCGTTCGGCGGTAGGCTAATGTAGGCTTCACAAGAGTACTTAGAATAGGAGGTACTTATCTTAGGACGATGTAAACTCTTGAAGGCGGGTTGAAGAAAGATCTATTACCGAAAACTCGAGTTCTCGTTGTCCGTTAAGCTTCTTGAGATGATGGATGTAGGCTTCGTTCGGAAACCTGAGGTGATGTTACTTCTCGAGGTGCAGGACGGTTTTCAATGATCTTGCAGGCGCAGGCCCGTGGTGCTGAATATATCTCGAGGAATGTGGAGAAACTTGAAGGCCGACCCGGCAAACCGCAGGCCCGAAGCGATTCCGGTTGGGCCTCGAAGGATTGCTTCTGCAGGCGGTCTGTAGATCTTACTTGATGATAAATTGTAGGCCTTGAAGAAAGTAGCGGCCGCGCCTCCGGCCGGAGGGGCCGGAAGGCGGTTGGTGTACGTGTTGCTCACGTTCGATAATGTGAGTACGAGTGAGTGAGAGTGAGAATGAAAGCAAGTGGAAGCTCGCTTTTATACGTAGTTCCTGTGACGTAGGACTTCGCGGCAATTCTTAAGACGCCTTGTGAGCGCGTCCTTTAGTTGATAAGGGTTTTCGTTCGCGCCTTTTGGGAAGAAACAGACGTTCCCATTGTTTGACTCTTGCCCACGTGTGTTTTCCAAGAACCTTTGATGATAGCGTGGAAACAAAAGATTTCTGTCTATTTACTGGTCTATTTCTTGTCGATCCGCTACATATAATATATATATATATATATATATATATATATATATATATTGGGTGGCCCAAAATAAACGCCTTGAGATTTGAACATCAATAATTTCAAAAATATGCAGTTCACACTTCCAAAATGTACATACCTTTTACCTCAATCTATTGATAAGCCATCATCAAAATTTCAGACCTCTACATAAAATATTTTTTCCACAGCTGAGGGAACAATGAGGTATGGTGAAAAAAACGAATATCCTAAATCCTAAATGTGTATAGCTGTACCTGACAACTATGCTAAGACTTGTAGTAGTTTCCTTAGCCTATGGATAATCTGTTAGTCTCTGAAAAACGTCAGATGATATAGGCTACGCCCATCTTAAATACTGTTTTTCAAACTTACCCTTCAAATTATGGTTCTAACTAGGCTGACCATACGTACCGTTTTGAACGGGACAGTACCTTTTTTTTTATATTTCCTGGCCTTCCCGTCGTTTTAATAAAAATGTCAATTTTGTCCCGGTTTATGTACTTACTTTTTCATGAATACAGAATATTACATAACCCCCGTCCCTTTTTTGCCATCCCAATGTCCCGTTTTTGTCTCAAGGAAATATGGTCAGCCTAGTTCTAACTAACGGTGAAGAAGCGGTGATTGAAAAGTGTTTCTTCGAAAAAGATGGACTGGGGCAAGAATTTTGAGGGAATTTCCAGAAATAGCTTGTAATGTTACGTCTGTTACGGTCTGTGAATAGAATAATTAAAGACTTAAAGCGACCGGTTCGACGGCACGGAAGCGTGGAAATGGTCGGCCTAAAACAGTTTACAATCAAGACAATATAGTAATGATCGAAATGATGAGCCTATCTCAAGAGGATCGACCTGAGTCACACTGCTCTCAGAGGAAAATTGCAAGAAATTTAAGTATCAGTCGACGTTCCATACAAAGAATGCAGAGAACAGTAGGACTTAAAGCATTTAAAAGGATCCGTGTTTCAAGACGTGACAGCAGTGTAAGAGCTAAAAGAAAAATTCGTTGTAGAAAATTGTTTGATAGATTTTCGTCCAATGATGTTAAAAAAATAGTTTTTACGGATAAAAAAGATTTCACCATCGAGATTGCTCGAAACTCCCGGAACGATGTTGTTTATGGTCGGCGTAAGAAAGCCATTCCTCCATCGAGACTTTACCACCAGACAAGTCGGTTTTCCAAAAATATCATGGTATTAGCAGGTGTATCGTGGAATGGAACGAAAATTCATTTCATTTCAGAAAATAAAAAAATTAATTTAGAAACCTATGTAAATATCTTAGAGGAGACTTTTTTGCCTGATTGTTGGCGTCTGTATTAAGGAAACGATTTCATACTCCAACAAGATGGTGCTACAGCTCATACTAGCAAGTTCACACAGGATTATCTCTAACAGAATGTAATCAACTTCATTGGAAAAAACGACTGGCCCCCGCAATCACCTGATTGCAATCCCATGGATTATTGCATATGGAACACTCTAGCAGAGAAGATTTATGAAGGCCAAAGAGAAAAGTTTGCAGAAATGCAATTAAAGAAAAAATACTCGAATGTTGGGACAAAATACTGTAACATTAGCAGAAATCAGAAAATGTATCATGTGGAAAAAAAGGTTAAGATTAGTTTGTAAGCAGGACGGCAGACATATTGATCATATTTGTTGATAAAATGTGAATAATAAAATTTTTTCAGTTTATGATATTCGTTTTTTTCACCATACCTCATTGTTCCCTCAGCTGTATGTATGTATATGTGGGTGCGCCTGTATGCGTGTGTGCGTGCGTGTAATATATGCGGATTTAAAATGACTATTGAAAGGGGATTTTAGTTATAATAACGATTTGAAGGAGTTTGAAGATGAGGAAGGAAAACAGTCAATCATTTATGCATAAATATATGGAATTATTTATTATATAAGTGTATACAGCCCCCCCCCCCAACACCCACACACACCTTCCTACTGTTACTGTATGTTCGATTTCTGTGTTTTGTTGTACAGTATGTTTTTCCTCTTAAAAACTACTCAGAACAAAAGGGTTCTGGTTTTATTTGGCAATTTGAGCCACAATTATTGATGTCCAATATGAGATATTTTTTAAATTAGGAAGGAGGAGGTTTAAAATTTAACATAGAGTGAATATCATTATCTCTCTCTCTCTCTCTCTCTCTCTCTCTCTCTCTCTCTCTCTCTCTCTCTCTCTCTCTCTCTCTCTCTCTTGCTCATGTATAAAATATAAATGGCTTCATAAAACGTGCATTCGGCCCTGATTGATAATAATCAGGGATTGGTAGTGTTTAATCTCCTTTTTAACACCAAGGGTTATCTGATGGAGAGGGCCTTCAGCTTGATTTAGGATTCAAACCACTACCTTACCAAGGGGGGCAAAGAGAGACATGTTAATTGCTGAAATCTGAATTCCGATCCCCCAGTGATACATGGAGACGGTTCGCCAGCGGGTCTTTACACCCCATTAAGAAATCTATGAGTAAAAATTCCTTTTAAGCGAATTAGAATCTTTCAGTCGAACGGTCCATAATAGATGGTCAGGTTGTCCAGCCGGAAAAGAACTTCTGAAAATGGGCCAATTAAATAAAGGCCAGGGTTAGTGACATCACTTGGAGTTTCATATCTGACGTCACACACGCATTATGTATTAACACTTAAAAGTTTTGTATCCACTTCTCATAGCAATAATAAACTTGAAGACTGATTACACTGGTCAACACTCATTTTATTGCCAATCATATTAGAGTGATTTTGGGGTAACTTTGTGGTGCTGATTCCAAATATGACATCGGTTTTGCTAGATTGGCTCTAATTTATGAGATAATTGGTACCCCATTGAAACACGTAAAAATGCAAAAAATTTAATGTTCAGGCGGAGCCTACTTACAAATCGCATTCAAATTGTCTCAAATCATACAAAAGTAAACACATGAAATACATAATCGCATTTTATTCGGTCTCACCATCTAGAATGTTCCGGTAGTTTCCCATATGCACGCGTCATGGTTACGTTTCCTATTAATTGAGGGTATTCATTATCTCAAGAACTAGAGCCAAATCGAAAAAACTACTTTCATTTTGGAATTCAGCAACCCCAAAATACCCTAAATCGTACGAATTTCCTTGGCAACGAACCAAAAATTTTTTTTTGTTGAGCTGTTATTTATTATTTACTGTCAATATACAGTAGGCCTATATACAGTATATATTAGGCCGGGTCGAAATTTCATATTGAAACGATACATATTGTGAGGGGTTTGAATAGAACACGGGAACCCCCTCATAAATTATTTTCGCTGTTTAAAGCCTCCTACTCCTGGCACAATTTTTCACTTTTGACCTATATTGAAGAATGTTCCATTTATACGAGACTTACTCTACATTCAGGTTTTTTGATGACATAAATCTTTATTAACGTATAATATTTTATTTAATAATATACGGTATTAGGAAAATTAATTAAATACAACAACGTATACCGAAGAAAAAATTAGAGGCATAATAAATGTGCTAAAATTCAATTCACTTTTTCATTGTTCCTTATCACATCAAAAGGGAAGAAATTTTCAATATCATTAGGAAATTTTATTTCATGTTTCTTACTCATTCCACTGGGTCTTCCATTCAAACTTGGGCAGTTTTCGTCTTGATTCTAATGAGTTTAAGATAAACTTTTGATGGTTGTCATATCCTATTCTTTCCTGACATGCCTTTGTTACTAGGTTCACACTGCCCTTTCCACACTTTGACTGTGGCATGGAAAAGAAGCTATCTCCAGTGTCTTACATCGAGCCTGTAGTAGCTCATCGTCGCTAAAATTGTTTAGCAGCGGTGGAGGAGTAATGATCTCTTTTTGCCAATCGATCATCTCGGTGTAGTCAGTAGATTGGAGATTGAGGGTTCGAGGCAACTCAACGTTTCTGGTACCTGAAAATCCTGTTCTTGAAAGGTTGATTTTCTGAATAGCTTGCTCCCTAATTTCTAGTTTCTTGTCAGTTACCATTGATATAAGTATATTTTCTGGGTGGGAAAAGTAGGCGTTATTCTTTAATACTGGTTCTATGATTGATCTATGTTGTTCATCTAAACTTCGAAGCAAGCACATTAAATACCAAAAGTTATATGCACCATCAGTTGCATTAGGATGAGATTTTATCCAAAACCACCCTGGAGCAGAGAACTGCATAATAATCTTGACAATATCTTGAAGGTTTTTATCGGGATTTGGCGTTGAGATATATAATCGAAGGGCCTTGTTGGCTAGAGTTAGCCAGCGAGCATGGTGAAGGGTACCTGGGGATCGAGTGGACAGATCTTGAGAAGTGTCTCCAGTTTGCACTGCCAGACACATATCATAGAGATATGTTTGATCACTGCTTAGCTCCTTCACAACATTTGCTGGAATTTCTTTAATGTTTACCTTTACGCGAGAATATTTGATTACCTCCAATTTTGTTAAATCTGTTTTCAGTTTATTCCCAACTGAACCCACAAAAGTATTTGGACCTGTTGTTTTACCATCAATGGCTTTGTAGACGTGCATAAAAAGCAGCTCATTCAAATGCAAGAGGCACACTAACCACTGCACTGGTCTGTTAAGATGAATTTCAACCAGTTTTATGGCTCCACCAATTTTTCCTGTATTTACAAGAGTACTATCACACAGTAAAGCTTTGATAGTATCTGTGCTGTTCGAGTCTGTAATAATAGTTATCAACTCTTCTGCTATGCAGCGAGTAGTTCCATTATCTGGTGTGACATGGTCTACATAGATGCTTCCAGGTTCTTTCACAATAACATAGTGTTCTTCTTTTATCTTTCCACCTTTAGTTAATGTGTTATCTTTCCTTCCATCAAATCCAAGGCACTCCATCTTCAGATTTTCGGATTTAGACCTAAAAGTATTTGTTTCACCCATGCAGTTTCTTTCTCTTTCTAATTTCTTTCTGTCAAGCATGTTGGTGTGGTTAAGGATCCCCATATCTTTTAAAGCTGCATTGACTATTGCAGCTGCAGCTCTACAACTTACACGATAGCGATCTGCTGTTAATGCTAGGTTTTTATAGGAGTGCCTGTTCCGAATATTCTCAGTCAATTCTAAATCGGCCTCATAATCTACATCCTGGCTCTCTGAATCTACATCCATCTCTTCTTCGGTATTTTCTATAAATTCCGATGGTAAAACATTGGTGACTTCAGTCATTTTTTCTTGTGCTTTTAGTTGACGGTTTTGTGCTTCTTGGGCTCTTGCTAAAGATCTCTTCTTTGTTGAACTAGTTATGCGATCAACTGGTCCTAACTGATTTTTTCTTTGTTTTTGACCCACAAAAGACTCCCATTCTGCCATTGGTACTTTTTCCTTACACCTGCAAGATTTCCTATCAATTCCCTTCTTATAGCATTCACAAGACGATATATCAAACATTTCATCATACTGAACTACTTTTAAGGCAAAACTTTAATTTCTTCGATGTAACGGCACCTTCTTCAATTTTGAGGCTTCCTGTATTAGTCGACTGACTTTAAGATTGATACCTCTGGTGTTAATCGTAGGAAAATAAAATTTCATGCAAATGTCTTCAATATCTTTTACAACAACCCTGTAACAATCATTAGCAGTTGCTGATCCTTTTGATTTAGCTTCTTCACGACGGCGCACAAAAAGGTAGTGTCTCACAACATCTGCTTTTGAAGGAGTCATGGTTGCTGGGAATTCCGTAGGATATCCAAAGGCTGCATTTGAGGACTTGCTTCTAGTAGTCATAGTTTATATTCAGAAGTAAAGTCAAATTATATGTAATTTATAATTTATGATAATTCAAATTATAATTAAAGGAAATGCAAATTATTTCTATTTATCTGAAAAATTATTTCTATTTATCTGAAACATAAAAATATCAAGCATTAAACAAACAACTTATCATGTAACATATAACAACATTAAACATATGCAAATATGAAGGTAAAAAAGAGAGGAGGGACATGTGATAGGGGTAATAGGGTAGCACATGCTTGCTTTTTTAATATTTTGTTAAAGTGATAAAAAAAACCTTCTCACATAGTGTACTTTTTAAAAAATAAAAAATTTTCCCATTTAAATATATGCAAACATGATGGTAAAAAGGGGGGGGGGTATGTGCTAGGAGTAGCAGGGGTAGCACATGCTTGATATTTTAATATTTTGTTAAGATGATAAATTGAAACTTTTCACATAGTGTACTTTTTAAGAAATAAAAAAAAATCCCATTTTCGACCCGGCCTAGTTTATATATATATATATGTATATATATATATATATATATATATATACACAGGGCTTTTTTTCTGTCGGAACGCTGGCAACTTTATAAAAAAAGGAAACGCCACGTGTACAATTTGCTTGGCCATTTTCACACTTTCACTGTCTTCCTGCATGGACTTGGCAGCATATCTGATGAGAATAATTCTCTTTTGGTTGATACTCTTTATTGTATTTTTTATAGTTGGAAGTAGGGCTTCCACCCGAAGCCAAACACTTCAACTATGTCTGAACTTGTCCTAGCGTTCGTTTAAGGAGGGTGACCGTTGCTTTTAATGCCCCTGTTTGGATTTCTATAGCCTGGGGCTGTCCTGGGATTGAGTTCAGGTAAGTTGATAGGTTGTTTTTCATCATACCTGTTGCCCCAACTATGATGGGGCGAATGGCAGCTTCTTTCAATTTCCAGTTTATTTTTATGTCATATATGAGCGCCTGGTATTTTGGTAATTTTCTCCCTTTCCGCTTTATTAAGGCCATAGTCATTTGGGACACTGACCTCAATAAGTAAGACACTCCTTTCCCTCTTGTCCCACACTACTACGTCCGGTTTTACTGCAGAATTGTCTATAAAAGTGGCTGTTGGAGTTATTGTGTCATAGTATATAGTATAATGGTTGTTTCCAGTAGTTGGTGCAGGTGTGTGAGTAGTATGACCGCAAAATCGACGAGTGCAATGCAATTACAAATGTTGCAAGAGTGCCAACCCCACCCCCTTTGTTGCAAGGCACCCCATAGTGCCAACCCCACTCCCCTTTGCTGCGTCCCCCTTCCCCCTTTGTTGCAAGGCACCCCATAGTGCCACCCGCCACCCCCCTTTGTTGCAAGGCACCCCTTAAATGGGGGAAGGAGAATGTTGCAACTTGGAGGCGGAGTTGAAATCGCATTGAAATTGTCTCAAATCATACAAAAGTAAACACATGAAATACATAATGGCATTTTATTCGGTCTCACCATCTAGAATGTTCCGGTAGTTTCCCATATGCACGCGTTATGGTTACGTTTCCTATTAATTGAGGGTATTCATTATCTCAAGAACTAGAGCCAAATCGGAAAAACTACTTTCATTTTGGAATTCAGCAACCCCAAAGTACCCTAAATTCGTACGAATTTCCTTGGCAACGAAAAAAAAGAAGTTTTTTTGTTGACCTGTGTAATATATGCATTGTTGAAACAAACTATGAAAAGGTAATAGTTTCAGGAAAAAATAAAAACTGGCAATATCGAGTTCATCACATGTTTATGGGAATTGTCATATGATATGCTACCAATAAACTCTTATATACTACCAGAGCTGGGCAGTATTTAAATACATTTGTATTTAAATACATATTTAAATACATTTGTGTATTTAGAACTGTATTTATAAATACATTGTTTTTCATGTATTTAAATATAGTATTTAAATACTTTAATGAGTATTTAAATACAATGTATTTAAATACTCAAAATATAAAAATGTAAATACTTTTACTGGTTTAATACACGTTCTGTACTAGCACAGTATGATGAGTCGACAGTGTAGTACAGCATGGTTCATGTTTCAACGTGTCAGTTCAATCAGTTGTGTGCCACTCTTAGTCGAAAGCGGTTGATTTCATTATCGTGTGCGTGTCATGGCTTCAACAAGCAAATCCGGTGAATGAAACAGTGATATATCTGCAGATAACAATTTAGTGCACCCTCTGTTTGATGGAAAATACTTTAAAATTAAATCTAAAGACGGTAATAAGGTAAAGTGCACTAAAGTAGAAATTTATCAAAACATGAATTAGTGAATGCATATGTTAAAATTTGTATGTATTTAAAATGTATTTACAAATGTATTTAAATACAATTGATGTATTTTGTATTTAGTATCTAAATACATTCGTAAAATGTATTTAGTATTTAGTATTTAAATACATTTCTCCCATATATTTAGTATTTAGTATTTAAATACATTCAATGTATTTTTTGCCCAGCTCTGTATACTACTATATACAGTATACTATATTACGTAATAATTACGATGAACAAATCAAATGCAAATTTCTCTGATTCACGGCCCACCAGTCTTGCTTTAGACTAATGACTTTCATAAGATGGAATAGGTTTAACATAGTTCGCTTAATAGGTTACCACTTAAAACAATGGATAAACTATCTATTAGTGAGACGACCGTGACTTCCTCGAAATGCGAGCGCGTGAGAAGTTCACTGAGGAATTTGTCATTAGATTCTTCACGTAGGATATGTATCACAAACAACAATATTGACAACAATTCCCAACAATTACTTAATATCAATAATTGCATTTGAGCAAATAATTTAGACCTACGTCAAAATAACTTAGGTATCATGCCATGATTTGGGATATTTGTCGAATTAGTCGTTCTCTATAGTCTACAGTATATATTGAGACGGTATAATGTAATGTCCAGCTAATATTATGATGACTAGAGTTGCTCCATAACCATCCCAACATCCCGAAACTTGCTCAATCTGTTTCTTAATCATTCGTATTTTAAACACTAAAATGTAGCAGAAGTGACCTAATAATGACGTCATTGATTGGGTTAGATTAGTTATGTGCACCAATCCGAACACACCTCCGCTGCTATAAGGACGAATTATATATAATTATTGGATTGGCATAATCCGACAGCTGGATTAACCTGCCAGTTGACTTAGAACGCCTAACCAGCCATTTCGTATAATTAAATAATAATAGTACAGTAACAATAACGTTTATATATACACATCGAAAAGAATTAAATAAAACACTATCACATCACTCTGCTTATTTAGACAAATTATTGGATCCAATTTCATGAAATATATTGAAAATAAATATACATTCCTATACAAGCGAAGCAATATATGCAATCAAAAATAATAATAGCATAAGGACGAATTACTGGATTGGCATAATCCCTCAGCTATCTGACAGTGCTAAATTTAGTGCTTTATTTTTTATTATTATAAGTGAATTTAGCTGATATCTCTCTCTCTCTCTCTCTCTCTCTCTCTCTCTCTCTCTCTCTCTCTCTCTCTATATATATATATATATTATATATATATATATATATATATATATATATATATATATATATATTGGCGAGACTGGTAATGGCGGCCGAAAAATGAAAAATATCAAAATGCTCTTAGAGTATCAACTTTGGTCTCAAATTGAAGCTTACAGTCAGAGGAGTAACATCTACTTTATAAGTGATAGTGGGAATATTGATATTTCAATCTATAAAATAGGTTTATAGAAAAAATTGAAAAATATCAAAATGCTCGTAGAGTATCGACTTTGGTCCCAAATTGAATTGATTGATATTTTATTTACACAAGAACAACAACATAACTACATGCTACGTATCACTACTGAGAAGAACAATTCCCCTCACACGCACATAAGGCCGTACATGGAAGTTCAGCCTTTCTGCAGGTGCAGCGCTTCATACATCCTTTTGTGCACTTGCATGAAACCAGCTCTTGACAGGCCTTTGATGCCTCGGGTAGGTTCGTCCAGTGTGGTTCGTACAGGCGGTCACCAGTCTTGGTCCATCCCCAGTTAGTGGGGCAAGGGAGATCTGGATTTGGTAGAAGTGTCTGTCCCCACACATGACCTCCCTGGTAGGTCGCCCTCTTCACATGCTGTTCTAGAGCTGCCCTTGTTGGTGGAATCAACTGCACGTTGTTGTTCTTTGCAAACATCTTCTGTCGAGCTATATGTATGTCAGAGCTGGTGCTTGTTCGGTCGTACAAGAGGATGACGAACCTTTCGATGGTAGACATGACACATTCTGGTACAGTAATTGGTGCTGAAGAGACCTTCAGCAGCGCAGCTGTTAATTCCGGAAACACAGCCCAGATGGTCCAGGCAGTCTTCTTACCATGCCCAGTAAAGCTGGACACGGTTCGCACCCAGTCAGAGCGTGAAACATCGGCAATGCCTGAGCCTTCTGTCGACCAAGCCCAGCTGCTATTTCGTGTGCTGACAAGTACCGAAATCCCTTTCCAGTTCCGAATGCCAGCCAGAGTTCATCTCCAGGTTGCAGCTCCGGTACCACAGACACGGCCAACACCACAACGTCTGTGTCAACCGTCCGAAGCATGATCTTGCGGTGGCCATGTGTGCAGCATGTGACACATGCAGCAACATGCGAGTGTCGGCTTCCTCATGGTGGCATGGAGCGAGTGATGCCAGATCATCCAGTGGCGGCTTACTGAGGACTCTCTCTCCATCGGTGATGATTAGCTGTTTGCCCTCCATGTTGAACCACCGGAGGGCAGCTTCAGACAGGAACCTAAACAACTCCGTCTTGTTGCAGTCCACACGGAGGAAACTTGGCCAATTTCTTGGTATGGCAGTTGCAGCTACAACACGTCTGCGCACTCCTTGTCCTCGTTTTGTTCTTGCCATGCCTTTCAGCGAATCCTGCTTGTAGGTGTCCCACACTAGATCCAGGCGTGTCACTTGCTGCAGTTTTGTGGACAGGTAGGGAATGAATATCTGACTAGCATACTCATCAAAGTTCTTTGCAGCACCGGGCTTCAACATGTGAACTATGGCAGCCCCATCAATAACTATACAGGTTGTAACAGGAGCGTCAGCATGGACTTCAGATAGGTTTTCTAGGCATTGAAGTAGGTCACTCTTAGTACCTAAGCGCAGTCTACCATCATCAGAGAGTGCTGGAGGGCATGCTTGGTTCTCATGGCGAAAGAACTCCTCTAGGTTCCCGTCCCTGGTCTGGCAACCAATGTACAGCCGCGAAAAGAGTCCGACGTTATTTTTCAGACACACCAGTTGGTGCTTCCCTTTACTTGCTGTCTTCGGCCTGGGGATGACAAAAACGTTCAGCTTGTTGCGACGTATGATGTCATCAATGGGCTTCGTTCTTTCTACCAGACGCTCTCTGGTGAAGGTTTTGAACTGCTCCTTGCCAATCATCTTCACCTTCTGGACAGCATCGACCGCTGCAGGACCTGCAATTTCCTTGGAGTCGAGAACAATCAGGTCCACGCTTTCTTCCTCGAATGGGTTGCCAAGATCTATCACATTAACAAGGGAGATGACATCTTTGGTAAATGCGGTCTGCACACTGGCTGTCTGATCGTGGTGCCGTGTGTCAATTTGCATTCCCCTGTGCTGGTGCCCATCTTGGAACCCTTGTATTGCCGCGGCGATTTCTGGTCCAGCAATCATCCAACGCTGAAGGGCACTTGGGTTGTCCGTAAGGCCAACAGCTCCACCGTCCCCTATAATTAGGGCGTTGTTCTGCTCATGTGCTTGGTCAATTGGGATTGAGGAGAACACTTTCTGGGTCTTCTGAACAGTGAAGCTGCCAGCCGTAAATTTTGCGGCCACATCTGGGTGCTTTCTTGAAAGTTCAGCCATGTCTTTCAGGTGAACTGGGATCCACCTAGCGTAGTTGGTGCGATCCAGAGCGTGGAACCAGGGGGCGAGTTCAGTCAGGGCGTCGAGATACATGGTGAATGATGCCTGCCGTAGAGAACGCACGTAGACGAGTATCAGAAGCCCTATTTCCAGCACGGTTGGCCAATACTGAAATTGAGAATATACATGTGTTCTGTTATGGCACCAGTCTTCAAAGTTTTCTGTCTCCCTTGCCTCAGCTGGATGTATCTGACAGCTTCTGTCGTATGCTCGTTTTTGTAAGATGTATAGTGCAGATGCGGTTACCTGGTGTGCTCGTCTTGTACGCGTGATGTGGGCTGCGTGCAAGAACGAATCAGCTGTCCCTGGTGATGCGATCTCGGCTTGCACTAATGCATGAACCCAACCACTTCCTTGCAGCCAGTCACCCACCATCTTCAGGGCTGCCAACTCGATGTGGAGACCACCAAACATCACCACTAGTTTTTCTTCCCCGTAGCTCTCTGGCCACTTCCACTGAATCTGCTTGGCCAAGGCAAACAGGGGTTGGTCGACCGTGATTACTGGTGTTTGCCCTGGATTAACATGATCAATACATTTTCGCACAACGTCCATTGAATGTCAGATCATGGCGGTTGTGTGTGCTCTCTCAAGGAAGAGTGGGAGCAAAGAAGTGGGGCATATAACTTGAGCTCCTGATGACTGGCGGCTGGCGTGAAAGGCAGCCCAAGACGTGTTTTTCTTTACGTCAGACCTTTCAAGGGCCTGTCTGACGTGGTCTAGCCACAGGTATTCAATCCTTCTCTGTTCTGGGAAGCCTTCTCGGCACAGAGACACCACATCAGCAGGTGGGATAGTTTGATTTGTAATGGTGCTGGTGACAGTTGGAATGTTAGTATAGTTGTACGGCAAGTTTATGACGATCTTCTTATCGCTTGCTTTACCGGACCCTTCTGCGATGACGATACTCCGATTAACCCCTTCGCCAGTGAAGGATGGATGCTGGAATAGGGAGATAGCAGTACCATGGAAGGACTCCTTAGCTGTTGTTGAACTTGGATTGTGATCTATGTTGTCGACAGCAGCAGTTGTGAACACATTGCCGCGCATCTTTGGAGGGCAAACTACTTGCTCTCGTTGGAACTGCTGGCAGACGTTGTCTCCCATCTGTGCTGAGATTCGGAGAACACGGTCATATGAGATGCTAATCCCATAGTGAAAAAGCCTGTCAACCAATTGCCTGTTGCGTGTGTGAGCATGAACCATCAACCCTAGGTAGGTGGGGAAAGGTGTCTTCTGAGAGGGTATGTGCCGGAAATTGACAGAGGCTGTTGTCCCAGGCGTCCGATTATGCTTGACACTATTGAACTTCACCAACTGGGCGATGGTTAGTGCTGTATGCGCCATGTGTGTGTCACGTGTTCTGTAGTACTGGCACCATCCAGGACCATTCTCACCAAGCAAAGCAGTAGTTGCGGTACAGATTCTTCTTGGCATCCTTCAGCGAAACCAGTGAAGGGCTTGGCTTCTTGAAACATTTGGCGGCGGACCACCTGTGCTGCACGAGCAAGGCACATCGCATCTCTGTCACTGTCTAACTCGCAGGATTTAGCAATCGCAGAACCAACATCGTCATTAAATGCCAGAAGGACATCTCTTCCTTTCTTGTGGGCACTCATGTCTGGGAACTGTGACAGGAGTCGTTCTTTCAGTCGTGTCGTGTTAACTCTGCCATCTACTTTGACTCCTACCTGCTCCAACATAGCCGTGTAGCGGCGAGCAATATTAACCAGTTTGAACACCGGTGCTGTCGCCCCAAGACGTGTTTCTTCGATGTATAGAACCAAATCGGCAAAGACAGTCGTGGCTATTTCCCTCTCGCGAGCAGTTTCTTTAGATTCGGCAGCCTTTGCCTTTCTTGCTCGATTGTACAAACCTACTAAACATTTGGCATGGTACTTGGCCTTCAGGGCCACAACGTCTCCCACACTGAGTCTGGCAAGCAGGTGTGTGTCTTCAAGAATCTCAGCACAGGCCCGCACTCGGCTGTCTAGCTGGAAGGTTGATGCTGCGCGGGATCCTTCTGCGCCAGCTGCTTGTCTGCAGAAGCAGCACAATGCTTCTTGGACGCCCTTCTCAGAAACTACGAATTCCGACCTCATGTGCTTGTATACACCTGTTTCGTCTCCATCTTGGCAATGACCGTCTGGTTCCAGTTTCCGTTTTTCTGCTCTCTTCAGCATAGTGTTGTTGAATTTGAGCTGGCATTTCTTGTGATTACTGTGCATTGTGTGCAACCATGGCGGCTTCAATGCCGCACCCTTCATCCAGTCTCTCTATCTTCAGTGTCTGTGGAAGTTGACAGAGTTCGCTGAATTTCACTAGGTTTTCTGCCAGTGAAGTGTATCCACTCCCAACGTCAGTTCGACTGTGAAGGGCGTGTTAGCTGCTCTGCCTTGTCCTCTTGGCAGATGACACACAGGTTCCAGTTGATCTCAGTTGGATGCACGGACACTGATGACCACAGACGCTCTGGATCATCGACGTTGAAGCTTTGACTAGACGACATGATGTTCCTTACAGGCGGCCCTGCAAAGAGAAAAGAACAATATTACATTAATATTTCAGCTGTAGCAATTCAACTAGATATCACCCACAAAGAGATGTGAACACAGAACACACACTCAGCGACTAAATTTCGTCAGCCCCAGTGGCACATTAATCGAATGGTACCCCCATCCCTCCTCATTGTTTTCCCCACAACACAATTTCATCACACGCCAGGCGACATCGGAAGTGCAGCCCCGATGACGTAGCAAAACGTAATGGTACCCTCATCCCCTCCTTATCGCCCCCACAGCAGTGACAATCACATTCAGAGCGACAAGCACAAATTACTCGCTATCTGATTAAACGTAATGATTTCCCATCCCTCCTGACCGCAAGCACAGTGTGATTTAAACATGCCGCAACAAAATGAAATTAGTCTTGGTTTATACCAACAGTGTTTATTAAATAACGTTACTAACAATCGCAAAGGTTGGTGATAGATATTTACAGTATAATTGATCGGTAAAAGATGTGGATACGCATCATTGTCTAAAAATTAACACTAAATTAATATGCTATAATATATATATATATATATAGAGAGAGAGAGAGAGAGAGAGAGAGAGAGAGAGAGAGAGAGAGAGAGAGAGAGAGAGAGAGAGAGATATCAGCTAAATTCACTTATAATAATAAAAAATAAAGCACTAAATTTAGCATTGTCAGATAAAAAAAAAAATACTGATTGTAAGCTTCAATTTCAGACCAAAGTTGATACTCTAAGAGCATTTTGATATTTTTCAATTTTTCGGCCGCTATCTTGGCCGCCATCTTGAAAATAAAATTTCGTGATGCCTCCATATCCAAATCTTTTTACAATCTATTTATCTCTCTCTCTGCGCCAATTTTCATGCTTGTATCAAAAAACGAACAATTCGATTGCTATGCCGCCCCACTATATCATGCCTTGAAACACGGATTCTTTGACTGCCTTCATCTTTAGAATTCTCTGCATTAATTGAACGGAATCGCGGCTAATCCCCAAATTTTTTTCGATTTTTCTGATACAAGGGAGCCCGAGGTCGATCTTCCTGAGAAAAACTAACAGATTGTGCATAGGCTATATTTTCTTGAGTAGAAACCTTTTTTGGTTTACCACTTCCAGTTTTTCTTTTAGTCGATCCTGTTTCTTGAATTTTCTTTGTCAATCTATTCGCTGATCTTTTATTCCAATTTTTTCCAGGAAATTCTTTTAGGATTCTTTCACTGGCCTATCCTTTCTCGGTGAAACATGTCTCAATTATTGCCTTGTCATTTATGCTAAAAACCATGATTACAACGGTTGCATAAAGTTTAAGCTGTCAAATTATACACTTGCACCCCTTGACACTTTGACACACTAATTACTAAAATAAATCCAACTGGGGCAACTGGAAGTGGGAGTTGCGGACGTGTGAATAAAAGTGTTTTTTTTGCGATTTCATAATATTGTTTTCAGTGGCTTATATTTTTGCTCCTTTCACTATGGAAAAAATATAGCAGTTAGAATTCTGAAATTTTTATGGGATGTTGCTAACTAATTGAAGTTATACTGAACCAAATTTCGTGATTGTAAAGTTTATAATTTATAATTATAAATATCTGGACGTTTTTTCTAGCCACCCGATATATATATATATATATATATATATATATATATATATATTGAAGATTCCCACTTTGGTTGAAGGTTTTGGTGTATCTCCCGATTGGTGTGTGGTTTGGAGATCGTGGCGGGGTTCGATTCCACTGGCCTTGGAGCATCGGGGTTGCCCTATAGATTCTAGGGCATGAGGATGGCGTCAATGCTAACGATTGATAAGCCACGAAATGGGAGTGATTAATGAATGATTACTGAGGGGAGTAAATGAACCGGCCTGACAGCACAGGGTTTATGCGCACTAGCATAGTGTTATAGTGGTAAGTAAAAGAATCGTCTCGGGTGCGGCTCGACTCGACCTTTTATAACATCCCGTCTTGCACATGCGCATTGGACCCACGCCTTTAGGGCTTGGCATTATTTCGTATAGTGCGTACCGGAAGCAAGCAATACGCCCCCGGCGGGAAGGGCTCGTCATTGTAACATATATATTTAACCATCGACATCGATGTATTCATAGTCTAAGTGGAACTATGAAAAGTTGAACATCTTTTTTACATAGAGCAACATTCTGCCCATATGCCAATTTCAGGGTACGAGCAGCTCGCAGCAGCATTACAAAGCAAATAGGGGGTCACAGTACTGATGAGGTGTTTGTATGTAGTTCATCACCACTGTAAACTCTGTTTTAGTTTAGTTTAAAGAACATTCATATCTGTATTCGCTATTGTGTTTTTCCCCGAAAATTCCTTGATATGGTGACTCAGTATGTTACCTCGTTGCCTCGACAACAGCAGTTATACCGTCAATAAAGTTTCTTTCCTCCGACTTGAGGTCGATTCCATCTGACTGTATGTTCCACGAACGGTTGCCTTCCCGGGGCCGTTCAAAAATTACGTAAGACTGTTTTGTTAAAACTTGACATCCCCATCCTCCTGTAATACTTCCACCCCCACCCAACCCCGACCAATAGTGACGGCTGTATAGTGTATATGTCACACGTCACATCACATGATCTTACGTCACACGGCAGGCAGAATTCGTCATCTCGCAATATTTTACGTTATATTTACTCATTATTATTATTCATATTATGGAAAATGAAGAATTTGAATGGTTTGATGAGGATGTCGTCGACAAGGGCGATTTAGAAATTCCACCTAATTTATCTGTCGTCATGGGCACACCACTAATTTCTTCCGAATCTCGACGACAGCCGACGACAATATGCTTGTACTGGTAAACATTTACATTGATTCAATATTTGGAATACATTTTATAAATTGATGATAAATTTTCTAAATTAAAATAAGTGTATTATTAGTGCTATTATGACCCTCTAGGTTGCCAGCACTTTAAACAGAATTAAAAATATAAACTTTTATCGACTGGCCACAGGCACAGAGAGTTCATAAAAGTCATTGGTTCATAGCATTACGTAACGCCACGGGAAACACCCACCTACCTACCTTTCTGCATAGAAACATTCCGTAACGTTTGAACATACCCCCCTTCCCCGAGCGTTATGTAATTTTTGGACGCCCCCCCCCCCTGCTTCATTTACACAAAAACAGCGGGTTGTGTGGGTGCTTGCCTATTTTTAGGTATATTGAAAGTAAAGCCACTTGCAATACCGAAGCAAGGATAATGACGACGCCTTGTACCCCTTTCACAGTTTTATTCATAGCGAAGCACTACAGACAACAGAGAAATAATTTAAAAAAACACGAGTTTGTACATTACACTGGTTTTTGGAGGACGTATATTCGCTGGGTTTCTTATTTTTCTACTAATTTTTGTGTCATCGCCAAAGGATGTTACTCTGCTCACCGATAACTTCTTCATCTTTGTCAGTTAACATGATTATGAAGAGTAATGGCGCTAATACTGTTCCTTGTGGTACTGAGGAAAAGAACTCTCTAACTCTGATGAAGATATTCCTTGAACTGCAACGATTTGCTGCCGCTCACTAAGGAAATTACGAGTTTATACTCATTTTCCTACTTTTCTTGTTATCCCCATATATTTCAGTTTATGTGCTATGATTTCATAGTCACACTTGTCGAATGTCTTGGCAAAGTCTGTGTATATCACATCATAGTTTTCATTGTTTTCGAGTACATCAATATTGTCGTTATAGTATTCCATTAGTTGTGATAGGCATGGTCTTCCTGACCGGAATCCATGTTGGTTATTATTTAATTTTTTCCCCCCGACCTTCTTTCAAATATTCTGGTGAGATGAGATGTAAGTGACACTGGCCTATAGTTTATAGCCTCGGATCGATCTCCTTCATATAGTGGAACTCTGTTCGCTCTCTTCAGGATGCTCGGTATTTCTCCCGTGTCTAGTAATCGTCTCCATATCCAATATAGGGGCTTAGCGATTTCATTCTTGCTGTTTTTGATTAGTGTGGCATTCCATTTGTCTGGCACTTCTGCCGAGTGTGTTTTTAGTTTCTCTATATCTTGTGATATCACCTGTTGTGAACTCAAAGTCCGTAATACATTCCCCCCTGTAATTCTTCTCCAAGAACGCATTTCTACCACATATTAGTTTATCAATTTTGGCGATACTGAACGATGATTCATACTGAGCTCTTAATTTTTCAGATACTTTTTTTTTATCATCGTCTAAAACATTGTTTTCATTGTTCAAAGGTCCGATCGTCGTGTGATTTTTCGTCTTCCTTTTTTCAAAAGGAGACTATTACCCTGATTTTGAACAATATAATTTTACGTTTATCAAACGTTATTTGTACAATCAATATGTGTGTCCTGTATAGAATTTTATGGTCTATCTCGTGATGAAGTTGGATTTTTGCTAACTGTAACCACTATTTTGTAATTCGCTGTTATACAGACACGCGTAGAAAAAATTTGTTTCTATACAGTTACCTAATTGAGTCCAAGATTATGCGGAATGTGCCCTCCTCCATTATCAATGCACGCTTGCAACCTTGCTCGCCACTGATCTATTGCAGCATTTATGAATCGTTGTGATATCTTTCTGTAGCCTGCAGTAATACTTTCCTTCAGATATTTGACGGAATTGATCTTTCCTTTATAAACCAATTCTTGTAAAGCACCCCAGACAGCGTAATCGCATGGGTTTAGATCTGGGCTATTCGGCGGCCAGAATACTGGTTCAATATAATCGGAAACATTTCGGTCGAGATACTCCTGAGTTGTGCGAGCTGTATGGCTTGTGGTACCATCTTGCTGGATCACAAAGTTGTTTCTTGACTTCCTTATCGACGGCAGTACCGCATCAAGGATTTTTTCTTGGTAATAAGCGGCAGTGATTTTGGCATTTTGATCAATAAAAACAATCTCTGACTTCCCTAACTTTAAAATAAAGATGGAAACCATGACTTTTTGAGAAAAATGCGGACGTTTCCTGCAAAATCGATCTAGACTGATAGATTTTTTGTCCTGCCTTCCATAAACTCGGTCATTTTGTGTGTTTATTGTTGAAGCAACCGTAAAGGTCTTCTCGTCGCTGAACCATATTTTCGACACTTCTCTGTCTGGAAATCGATCTAACAGAGCACGTCATTTTTCAACTCTTGCTTGCGTATTGATGCAGAGAGATTATGAACTTCGACTCTTTTAAAACATTTAAGACCCAGATCATCTTTTACTATACGACGAACACTAGAGCGAGAAATACCATTAGCTTTTGAAATTTCTCTAACGGACTTGTGGGTGTTGGGCCGTTCTTGACTGCATATCATGGATGAAACCGTGTCAGTATTTTCCTCAGTACGTGATGTTTTTGGCCTTTCACTGCCTTCTTTTTGTTTGGTCGACCCTGTGATATCGATTTTCTTTATAAGTAGTGAAGTCCAGGTATCGTCCATCATTTATTTGGAAACTTACTTCATTCGTTTTGCACCCGTGTTTCTCCTTACGCAGGTTCAATATCAATGCTTCATCTTCCAAAGAGTATTTCATTATGTTATAACTTGTTCACCAACTATAGCAGAATGATGGTCTGAAATGAAAAAGGAAATAAATTAATTATTCTGTGTAAAAATTAGGAAAATTAATTATTTGTGGAGAAACTGACTGTCATCTGAAAGTATCAGTTGCTGACTTTGACCGCCAGCACCATATTCTGATACCTCCCTCCAGTTGTGAGCCTGTACCTCTACTACTGTGGCGTTGAATCTAGATTCAAAGCCAGCGTTTGAAAGAGTAAAAGCATGGGTACAACATACGGCCTCAGCAGTAAGATTAATATAGAGGGTGAGCCACAATATTTTTTCAAAAGTTGGGTAAGTTTTTTTGGCCCACCCGGTATATATATATATATATATATACTGGGTGGGCCAAAAAACTATTACCAAACTTTTGAAAAAATATTGTGGCTCATCCTCTATACTGGTCTTACTGCTGAGGCCGTAATTTGTACCTATACAAATAAGGAGCAAGAGAAATGGTATTAGCTTGCAAAATAACGTTAATTCACTCACCAATACTGTTATGTTAAGCGGTTAACTACTGTAAAATTGGAAGAAAAAAAATTGGAAAAATGGAAAACTTCCTATTGCATGCCATTATTGCACTGAAAGCTATAAATGAAATAAAGGAAACATATTTAATTTGCGTTCATGCTGATTAAAAATTCATTTGTTAATGGTTTTTAAACCCTGATACGCTGCTAACTTTGTTATTTATTTAAAAATTAGTAATAAGGGTTCTGCGTTTTTGCAAACCAATTTGCATCTTATTACAATTCCCTAATCGGGAACGTATACGCGGTGGAGGTGTTATGATTGCAAGCGGGGCGGTATAATTGAATAGAGGAGGGGGAACGAAATGCGGATATGATATTTTTGTTCCGGTTGAAAACTAATGAGGCTCGTTCTATGCTGTACGTGCACGCACTCAAAACTATTATGGGATGTTAATATACTTATAATAATACCGCCATATTTCCTTTGTTTTTCTGTACTGTAATTTTTATGTCCCTCGTCCCCTTAATTCGAGCAGGGGGTTATACTTATTAAACATAAATAATGGTTGTACGCAAAGATAGATACGTAGTTTGTTGCAACAACGAAGTGCATCATAATTTATCCGACAACCAATTGAAATTGTAAATCAATAGTATGCCCGCATTTTGGGAGACAGACATAGATCAATTTGAAAATTTCCTTCCTCACCTTCCTTCATGAGGATCCTTCACTCTCCTTCATGAGGTCCCCCACCTTCCTTTATAAGGTGTCTTTCATGGTCTTTCATGAGGAAAAACAAATAAAAAAAATCCTGCTTGGGTTCCTTCACGGTCTTTCATGAGATATATTTAAATAAACATAAACAGACAAAAACAGACAAAAATAAACAAAAACAAACAAACAAACATTCGAAGCCGGAGATAAGTTAACCTAAGTGTAGGTTAAGTAAAAAAAAAATTCATGACTTTTTACGCAGCGTTCCGGCACGTTCCGACATGTCCGTGGTCCCGTTAGTTTTATCTTAATTCACGTCACTTCTAGCTGCAGAGGGAGCAACATTCCATTCCCACTCATCAGACTGATATTCTGTACACACACACACACACACACACACACACACACACACACACGAATATATATATAAAATGTTAATAGCCGTACCATCAATTTAAAATACGGTATCGAGTTCCGCAACGGCTTATTTATATATTTACTGAGGCGTCCTACCACCACACCATGTTTTATTGACAAGTATGTAACTCGTGTATCGCAGAGAAATACGGAATAAAAGGGCAAAAACATAGAGAACAATGAACAAGAACATGCGTAAAAAATTAGATGGCCTGACCGAAGCACACCTCAAGGCTATAAATACATCGCTTAAACTAATCTAGGACTGCATCATCATTAAGTTTTCACTTCATCTATAGTTCATATTTTAAAAACTGTTTACATCATTAATTCAACTATGAACCATTTAATATTTGCAAAGTTAATATATATATATATATATATACATATATATTAGATATATATATATATATATATATATATATATATATATATATATATATATATATATATATATATTAGATAATGAATAAAACCACGAAGGAAAGGAAACACAGAGTGGTGCTCAAGCGCTTTTGTCTAATGACATCCTCAGGAACACTGAAGTAAATAAAGAGTTGAAGACTATATATAGGTTACAAAAAAAAAAAATATATATATGTTCATGTTTAAACGATTTAGTGTTTAAGCATCTGCTTTTAACTGAAGGGTACAACAAAATGGATTGCGCAAAATTGGTCAATGAAAAAATAATGTGTGTGCTATCGATGTAATGAAAAGACAAATACATAATAATAGATACTTTAACATAATTTTAATAAGATACAAAGCAGATTTTTCTTTATTCCTTATTGCAAAAGTTATGCTTAGTTTCGTTTTCTTTCAACATGACCGCCTTTCCTATCGATACAAATCTCGAGTCGAGCTCTCATCTTCCCCATCACTCTTTTGATAAGATCTGGATTGTCTTTTAACAAGTTGATTTCAGCTGTGATGCGAGTCCTCAAATCATCTAAATTGATAGGTTGTGATGCAAATACTCTATTTTTCAAATGACCCCATAAAAAGTAATCACACGGGGTCAAGTCAGGGCTTCTGGGAGGCCATTCAATGTCATGGCCTGTAGCAATTACTCTTTGGTGGAAGACTTCCTGCAAGCGTTCCTTCACAATAACTCTCCTGTGAGCAGGAGCTCCGTCTTGTACCCACCAAATACGATTAAATCGGTTTCCATAAGTAATACGTATTTGTGGAAGGATTTCTCGGTCTATCATTTCTAGGTAAGCTTCACCATTTAGATTACCATCGTAAAAGACCGGGCCAATTAACGCTCCATTACCGCACAGTCCTACCCAGAGAGAGAGTTTTTGTCTAGAGTTATTCTTTTCGTAGATATGATTGTCAGGTGGATGATTTTTTGGTGCATACTGACGGCAGATTTGTCTGTTCACTAGACCATTCATAAAAAAGGCCGCCTCATCTCCAACCACTAATTGTTCCGTGAATCTTTCTGGTTTTTCAAGAAACCACTGGGCAAATCTTAGGCGGCGAGGTAGATCTCCTTCAATGAGTTGATGTCGAATTTCCATTCTGTATGGGTACAAATTCAAATCCTCACGAACTATTCGATGAAATGACATGCGTGAGAGTTCTGTACCATTTCGCCTGGTGGACACTTTTGGATGTCTCTCTAATAAATGCCGAACATGCTGAATGTTCTCGTCTGTTCTTGCCGTCTTCGGATGGCCTGAACGTCCTTTGTTCAAATTGAGGACCGTTCCTTCTTCTTTGTATTTCCGAACATTCTTCAAAATTGTATGTTTAGTTGGAGAAGCTCTATCGGGAAATTGCAGTTCGAAGGTATTCTGAACTTGTTTTAAGCTTTTAGTTTGCAGATAAGTTGTGACCATGAGAACTCGCTGCCTTCGTGTAAACTGCATGATAAGGGTTTCAAAGTTATTTATAAATTTAGTAATTCAGATTCTTCATTTATATGTATATGACTCGTATCTTAGATACAAAAGTTCGAATTATTTAAAAAAAATATTTGCAATATCCTTCGACGTAAAAAGTAGCACATTGGTTAAAGCAAGAGGAGCTATCTAGCTG
This sequence comes from Bathynomus jamesi, assembly GCA_023014485.1. NCBI lineage: Eukaryota > Metazoa > Arthropoda > Malacostraca > Isopoda > Cirolanidae > Bathynomus > Bathynomus jamesi. The sequence goes on along the minus strand of JAJOZX010001397.1, from coordinate 453,225 downwards.
GGAGAAATGATCATTCCGCGCAACCCATTTTGCTGTACCCTTCAGTTAAAAGCAGATGCTTAAACACTAAATCGTTTAAACATGAATAAATTTGAACGTTAACAAAGAATAATTTGCTATATTAAATCAAACAAACAGATCCAAAATATCTCAATTTTTGGAGGAGTTAGTACAATCTAAAGTTGGGTGTACTTTTTTGTGGGACATATGGTATATATATATATAATAAATATAGAAATAAAAATTGTAAGAGGAGCATACAAATTTATAAGGGAAAATTACCAAAGTTTTAGCACTCTGCCCTTCTCGTCTAAATCCGTTCTGAACGAATTCAAAACAACGGGATCGAGTTGAAAAAGACCTTTGCTCATGTTAAAGTTATTTTGTAAGTTGGATAATAGCAGACTCAAGAATATTTCTATAAACAATGTTGTTAGAGTGAAACAAAACTGAAGCATTATTCCAATCAGTACAATGGGATAACTCTGACAAATGGACAAAAAGGGCACTGGACGACTGTCCCGTTCTAACGGAATATTGATGCTGTTTTACACGCGTGTGCAAATCCTTTCCCGTCTGACCAATGTAAAAGGAATCACATTGTTTACAACCAATTTTATAGATAATACCTGAATTATTGGTAGGGCTATTTTTTACTATGATATTTTTCACAATATTGTTATATGAAAATACTACATTAATATCCAAATGTTTGAGTACATTAGCAATGCCTAAAAAGCCTGGGAAAAATGGAAGTACTAAAATATTCTTTGACAAAGTGCGAGTGTTATTATTCACACGATAGAAGGTTCGTTTTGCCTTGTTAAGACAAGATTCCATAAACGCAGGTGGGTAGCACAGATCACTTCCAATACCGTTGATTTTTCCAATTCGGCATCGATGTATTCCGGACTGGCGATCATAAGAGCGCGGAGAAACAGTGAAGAAAATATGACCTTCTTAATGGGGGTGTCATGTCCAGAGTAAAAGTGTACGTAGGACAAATTGTTTTTTTTTTCCGATAGACAATAAACTTAAAACCAGGGTTTTTCCTATGTACACGCACATCCAAAAACGGGATTGAGTTGTCTCGTTCCACTTCTAAAGTAAACTTAATGGAGGGGACTTGATCATTTAACTGAAGGAGAAAGTCATCCAAGTCACGATTCATGGGCCAGATACACAAAATATCGTCGTGTATATATATATATATATATATATATATATATATATATATATATATATATATATATATATATATACACATTTAACTGCAATGACCACGCAGTATATTAATGTATAGAAACGACGTAAGTATAGAGGAGTGTTCTGCACACGAGGAAAAGAAATAACGAACAAATGAAAAATTTGTTCTTTATTTCTCTTCCTCGTGTGCAGAACACTCCTCTATACTTACGTCGTTTCTATACATTAATATACTGCGTGGTCATTACAGTTAAATGTGCATATTCACGATTTGCGAGGGTGCCCTCTCAAGGCATTGGTTTCTGCCCTATTTAGGAGAATTACGACTTCTGACTGATCGAGGCCCGTGGTGTAGTGGTAGCATATCTGACCGGCAATCGGAAGATCCTGGGTTCGATTCCCGGGCGGTCACCTCATTTTTCATTTGTTCGTTATTTCTCTTCCTCGTGTGCAGAACACTCCTCTATACTTACGTCGTTTCTATACATATATATATATATATATATATATAAAATTAATAAAGATTTTGATAATCTCGATGTTTAAAAGATTTTGCAGAAATATAGGGGCACTCAGGGTATTCCTCTCAAATTAGCGGGTCAACCTCTTAATTCTAATGAAACTAAACGTTTGTTATTCAGACGTATAGTTAATTTGTGGGGTGGAATGTCACTAACGTATTTCAAAGTAATTCAATCGGCTCCTTTTAAAGAGACCAGCTGCTTACTTTGTCTTAAATCCCCGTTAGAAATATTTATACCGCATAAAAGTATTGTCGAATTTCACTCAGAACCAGATCTCTTTACTCTTAAATTTTCGCTTTATCTTTAAAGTTTTCTATTTCCTCCCAATCTCTCTCTTATGTTAGGCTTTAAAACTTTCATCTACCCTTTTAATTTTCTTACATCTTTTTACACAGCTTCCTAAACGAACATTCTCGTATGAGCCATCCTGACTGCTGTTGTTTGTAGCATTTTGTATTCATTGTTATATTACATATTCTTATCATTTGTTTTCGTTTGTGCAATAACCTCGGTAAAATAACGACACTGTAATGAGCTAGAAGATTTCAACACCCAACACAACACATCGGTACATGTATAGGCTTCAATTGAAATTTGACTATGAGAAGATAAGCATCCATCTTATTCATGTAGGCATATTTTAACTTTTAATACTAAGCGAATGTATACTCAACAATGAAGATTAAAACCTTGATTATAAAATGATTTAAAATAATATTAGCTGTCTTATCTTCATTACTACTGAATCTGCAAAACACCATGCGTTTATTCGGCTCTGTAGGTACTTATTTCATTGACATGTATTGCACAGAGCGATGATGGTGTCTGTAATATTAACCCTTTTTCTCCCAAATTATTTTGTTTTGAGCTAAAAAAAATTTAACCATTAAAATTGTTGAAAATAGGCATGGAAACGAAACTTTGCTTAGAAATAATTAATTATACTAGAAATTATATGACTCCAATGACGCTCTCAAGTAATGAGAGACGCTAACATAACTTTGGTACTTTGAATGGAACAAATAATAACAATATTTGTCCTTTGCTAAACACAATGGTTGACCATACTGCTTCGAATCATTAAAGCAGTTTTTGTCGTTTGTTAAATATAATGGTACATCACACTTTCTGCATTATAGACGAGAGTAGCCCTCCATACAGTTTCTGCATCTCTTTTTGGGTCTAAATGCTGAGGCCAATGTCCAAAACCTACCAGATATTGCTATACAGTTAATTGTTATATTCAAATGCCATAAACCATCATTGAAGCTAATTTAAGGAAAATACACGTACTTTTTGTTGATGATGCCATATGGAATCGCTAGCGCAGAAAGGGTTAATACTGAGACTAAGTTTACGTCACTAATGACTGGTGTGTACATATACAGCTTTTAGTTCCCCATAACTAATATAATGAAGGTTGCTAGAATGAAAAGCAATCTAATAAAAAACAAGAAATTTATTATCAGTACAAAGACAATACACAGAAAATGGTTAAAAGTACATAGTAAACAGTGGTACAAAGAACATATAATAAAAAAGATGTAACAGATGCATACATAATTAAATATGGCTAAACATTACAAGGGATGCATCTAGTCGATACAGTATCCAAAGGATACGGTGTCGTAGCTGCCAGGCATCTGGTACCGTTTCCTATAGGTGTTACGACAAACCTTCGTCCCCCTAAGTTCCTTCACGCCCCCGAATTTCTGTGCTCTGAAGTTACGAGTCCCCACAACCAGGTGGGGTGGTTTGTCATTACCATCTAAGCTCACTGGAGCTTTGAGCGATTCAAAGTTAACAATCTGGCGGTTGGCATGGTTAACCGTGATGCCTTTAGCCTTCACGATGTATTTGTACTCATCCCCCACCCTCACGCGTACACCGTCAGTTTTTGGACCTGTTGAGACAAAAGAGTCGTCGTATGCGATGTATCCATATTCATCCTTAATCTTATCAGTCAACTCTCCAAGGAATTCCCCAATAGGCGGCATATATTCAGCTGCCCTCTCCGTGAATATCACACTATCTGTATTCGCGTACAGAACCCGTTGTCCGAGAGAATGCAACAGATACCACAGCTTCATATGTGCGTAGGCTGTTGTGAAACTGGCTACAGGTATGTTTGTGACACGTGATGTATCTGTAGCCAATTCGGTTCGGTTGTACCTTATTATGTACGTATTGCCTACATTCACAATTTCCATAACTTCTTTATCGTTAGCGTTTGCATAATCCCAGACTTCGCTATAACTGTGAGCTAAATGTACATTCCCCTTGTCTGTATTCTAGGCAAACTTGCCCCAAAGACTATTTAGGCACATCTTTGCGCTAAAGCGCTTGCCAAGACTCCTCACAATTTGGGCATGGTCAAGTTGTATCCCTTCACGATCATGGTAGCGTTGAATATACGCCGTTTTTTAATTTTTGGCCTCATCTCCTCGTGAGTATCCTGATGCTTGTACTATATCCTTCAAAAAAGTATTTATATATGGTGTGAAAAGGTTGGGGAGTTTCTGAAACCTCCACACCTCATATATCTTCAGTATTCTGTACCCGTAACGGAGGGCTAGGGACAGTTCAGGACTTGAATATACGCCTCTGATCTTCCTCTGGTTGATCGTGTGAGTACAGTACCCAGTGTTCTCTGGGCACTTCACACACAGAGGGAACATGAGTTTGTGGCCAATAGCAACAGACAAGATCGGCATCCATAAATCACGAGGGGGGAGGACATCTACGAAAGAAAGCCCAAAGTGTCCCAAATGGAGGTCCCCTGTGACGGCACACTCAGGGCGTGGACATCTATGCCAGCAGCAGCCGCTAAAGGAGTCTACCGTCTTCTCATCAGTGGTTGGATCCTCACTTAAGCCGTCCACCCAAAAACCACGGCCATTGATCTTAATGGCAACTTCCCTGTGTTGCGAGCGTATTTTATATATAAACCTGTTTGCTGTTGTATGTGTGTGAGCCAGTAAATAGCCTTATACCGATAACTGCGCGGGGCGTTTCAAGGAATGACAGCCAACGTATCTTTAGACATAAAGTTATTCTTGAATACAGTAAAACATAATGAGGCGATCATGGTTGCGGCTTGTAGTGCATCACAGTTGAATCGGGTTATGTACATACTTCTAAAGGCCTGAAAGCATACTCTAAGTACACGTATGTCATTCACACAATAACGTTCACACTCATACGCTATATTGTAAGCTGCTGTGGTAGCGGTCAAAATCTTCACGTTCACCTGTACTCATACATTTATGGTTAAAATAGTGTTTTGGGGGTGGTGGACCAACATAATTTAAAGTGTCTTGATTGAGGAATGTGTAAGGGAAGTACCCTTTTGATACTTCTGCGCCTACACCCATCACCTTGGGTAGCTTGGCTAATTTACAAGGTGTGAACAGCAGGGTGTCTATAAACTGTACATTTGTTTCCTCTTTTCAGGGGATCACCCTTGAATATCTCTGATGATTCGTGCTCAAGCAGTTCCTTATAAAGGAACTATTGTCATATTTTGCGGCGTTATGGGCAAAAATATACAGTCATTTTCTTGTAACTGATCCGCCAGCTTCACAAAATGGTTCACAAAGAGTTTCACGGGGAAATCTCCTACAGACACCTTAAAAATGTTCGTCCGCTTACCACATTTTGGGCATTCTTCTCATTCAATGTTCATGCACTCGTCACAGATAGTCTGACTTACGAGTAAATGTGGAATAACCTCTTTTGTTCCAGGGCTTGTGTAAATTTCTATGCCATAATACACTGTTATACAGGGTTTATGTTTAGGCTTAGCATCTTTCATATAACATACATGTTTTACTCCGTCCGCCTTATATTTTTCATGACATGCAGAACAGTGAATTTCATCGCATTTGTGCTCAAACTTTCACCAACTATCCATTGTGTGAAACATACCACAATCACAAATTCTCATTTTCCTGCACGTGCCATTCGATTTATGGTGTGCAAAACAGATGTTATTGAAAAACATGCGCTTACATACTGTACATTACAGTCGCGCTTCTCAGCTTCAACTACCAGACTTTCGCATTTGGGGCTTTTACACTGCACACATACCATGTGGCAATCCTTACAATGTTTCAACAGATCATTCGTAAACTCGAGACAACCCTTACACAAATCGTGTTGTCTTCCATATTTTCGACTTTTATCATAGTTTACGTAAAGATCTCTGATGCGTCTAATAGGAAGGTAAGATGCTTCCGCCAGCCCTAAAACAAGATGAAGCTTTGTACGTTCCCTCATGCAGCTTTTAAATACATATGTTGTACTGCCATTTTGATCCAGACCAAACACGGCAATCCCAACTTCCATCTGTTCTTCTACCTTCGTCAGCTCTTCAGGACCTATGATATATTATAGTTAAAATCAAGTTTACAATCTTCAGCTAGTTTTTTTTGTGCTCTTTTCTAAGACTGCCTCCAGTCAGAAACTTCTAGACGCCTTGTTTAGCATGGTAAACATATGAGACAGGATTATAGCTATAAATCCGCAACCACGCTCGGAGTTTATGTGACGTCTGTAAATAGACTGAGAATTGAAGTTAAGTGTATAAGGCGTGGCCGTGTGTCCCACAACACGGAATACGTGGTCAATTTCAACCGTAAAATTCTCCAAGCTAAACTTTGAACCACTTTGAGAAGCTTGCGCTAAACGTGAAAGGCTGTAGTCAACATCTGCCATCAGATGCCTGAAGGTATTACTATACAGAACTGTTCGCTATCCTCGCTATTTAACTCAAGCCCCAACGCCAACCTTACTCGGGTCTCCCGATCATCAATGTTTTGAAGAGCATATGCGATGATACATCGAACTATGTTGGGAAGTCCTTGTTCGAAACCATTCGAATACGCGACTCGGGGATCAATCCTGGCGTTGTAGCGACTTCTAGAAAGTGTAGGGGTATTACTCACATTTTGTATTAAGGTAAGAGATACACCGTTGGATGAATGATAACTCATTCTCTCGGTATGGATAGCGGTCGCATTTGAAGGAGCTTGGAATGTTGCGGATGACGTGTAAGGTTGGAGGTTTCAGGACATTGATCAGCTGGTTCTCCTGATAATGAGGTTGTCGACGATGAATCTTAGTTCTCAGAGCTGAACGTAACGTTGAGCCTTGTTCGTTTAGCTTCCATGGATCTTTTAACACCTGTGGAGGTGTAGGGGTCTTGGCTCGTTGTTTGAGGGGTTACTTCAATAGTAGAGCCGAGCCGAAGGACCCCTGGTTATTCTTTCGATCCCACTTACCGTCACTTGAGCATGTTGGTGGTAATACATTTCGAGATCTTTTAAAGGGTTCGTCATAAGATGCCCTGGAAAAGAAGAGAAAATTGATGAATACGAGCTTCTTAAAAACATGCCATACAATAGTTAGCTTCTGTAGAAAAATCAAGTTCACAAAGCTATCAACATGTATTATAAGTAGCTCCACAAGTTTTGTCAAATCTATGTTTATGCTTAGGAGAGTTATTAATGCCAGTAGACTCGTTAATGACAAAGTTGCATCATTTTCAAATTCTGTACATGATCTTATATATATATATATATTTTTTTTTTCTTCACTTTTTTGTAAATGAAAGTTACTAAGTTTGAACCTCAAAAAGCCAGGAATCAGACCCTGTATGATGTATGAGGGTTTTGGAATCTCCTACGGAGTGAGGTTTGGCGCTCATTCCCTCCATCGAAGTTTCATGCCAATACTGCTGAGTCGCGATTTGTGACTGATTCATGCGTTGAATGTAGTGTACACGATGTGAAGATGGTATTTTTGGTCTAGGGCTCTAATACGGGGCTATCAGCTCCTGTTAAAGACTTAATACATCTCCTGAAAGCTAACTAGTTTCGCTTGCAGGACCGTAGTGTTCTTTCAACGTTGCAAAGCTAAGGACTTGCATCTCTGTACGGGGAACTCTAGTCATTCTTCCAGTATCAGACCCAAAATGAGAAATGAAATACAGAATATGTACAAGAATTTAAATGTCTATAGTCGAGCCAGCACCGCCTCTGAGTAACTAACCACGTACAAGAAGTTTGCATAGAGCTAAAGCTGCTCTCCTTCAAACATGCACAAATATTTACGGACATCGGTACTAAGTGATGTGTATAAAAATGTACCTTTAGAATCCTACATGCGTTGTTCGTTCTCACAAGTGATTGTCAACCACAGCACCCGACGATATATATATATATATACTGTATATAAATTACTAAAGTAAAGCTTGCTTACATTTCCTCGATGTTGGAAAATCGATGATTTGGGGCCGGAACTGAATGAGGCTGTACAAACGTATCGAGTAAATTTTGAACGACGTTCATATTCTGATTGGTTGTAGTCCCCCAACGTTTCCTATTAATGTTGAGTAAAGGAACAATATAATACTGTGTGACAAGGAGAACTACATCATGCGGAATAGTAATATAATTATATTAACACAGAATATTCTTTGTTGGGATATTTTTTATTTTACATTCTTATTTTATCTTTTTAGCACTAGTGACAAAAAATAAAACTGCTCTAAACGTTTGCCCACATTGCTCAACATGTGTCGTTCACTTATTTCCCATATATATATATATATGGGTACCCTGGGTGGCCTAGTGGTTAAGGTGCTGGGCTGGTGGTGGTGCGTAGGCTGTAGGTCTAAGATGGAGTGAAAAGCTTGGCCTTCGTCAGAATAAACAATTCGGGGGGAAGCTAATCAAAGGTTATTATATAAAAACTTGCACTATATATAAAAATATATATTAAAACTTACAATGACTTGTTCTGGGCTCCTCTTGCAAACTGTCTTTGCATTGCACACAATATTTCTTAGTGTTGTGCAGCAAACGTAATAGCAAGTACCTGTAATAAGAGAAAAGCCCCATAAGATAAACACATGTAACTGTTATTGAGAAAATTTCTGGTTAGAGATTGTAGTAAATGTTTTGGGAAAGTTATTAATGTTGAAACTGTGAATGAATTCTATTTCGTTGTGGAAGGATAAGTAGAAGGAACAAAGTTGATAAGCACGATGGATTAAAATTTTAATGCTGTTAATTTTATATAGTAAGGGAATGTGGCATAAGTAGTTGGTGTCTAGGCCTGTATATGTAGGTTTTCGATATATGGAAGTGTGCCCCTCTTTTTCTTAACTATCTCAATTCCTAGCATCAAACCATCAAGTTCACTAAAGAAGACGAATCTAACAACACCCTACACTTCTTAGATATAACAATAACAAAACAAAATAAGAATTTCAGCACTTCCAGATATCGAGAACCTACATATACAGGCCTAGGCACCAACTACTTACGCCACATTCTCTTACTATATAAAATTAACAGCATTAAAATTTTAATCCATCGTGCTTATCAACTTTGTTCCTTCTACTTATCCTTCCACAACGAAATAGAATTCATTCACAGTTTCAGCATTAATAACTCTTTCCCAAAACATTTACTACAATCTCTAACCAGAAATTTTCTCAATAACATTTATCAACCTCCCCTTAAAGTCTCCACTGTTAAAAAAGATATACAATACTTTTCTTTTCCCTACTACGACAACATTAGTTATAAAATACAATCAGAACTTCGCCACCTACTCACCCCTCTTTACCCTCAAATTAACCTTCAATTTGTATTCGCCAATAATAATAGCATTAAATCGTATCTCAACCATAAAGAAAAAAAAAACCCAGCCACTTGTTTCGTCCACCGTTTACTGTTTCAACTGTACTTGCTGCAAAGCAAGTTACATTGGCAGCACCATTCGCCAATATCAAACAAGAGTTAACCAACATCGCGGCATTTCCACTAGAACCTCACAACCTTTAAATAAACCATCGAAATCAACAATAAGAGATCATTGCTACCTCCACAATCACCCACTCCTCCCCACCAACTTCAAAATTATCAATTCAGCATACCAACCAACCAACCGACCTCCGCATCCTCGAATCCCTATACTTCCTTAGTACAACACCAACCCTCAACGACTACAGTTCTGCCTTCAACTTAAACATAGCTAAATAATTCTTCTGCGCCACCACTCTTCGACTTCTAACATGGCCACTTCAACAGTCAAATCATTCCCAACCTTCACACAATTAGATTAAACCCCCCACTCGTACAATAACCCGGTAAGTTTTTATTTTCAATATTCGTTTCACCCGATAACATTTATTTATATATCTTACTGCTCCACATTTTATGTAAATTTTTCTTTTTTTAATTTTAAGTTATTATCATAACACTGTAGTATACTGTATAAAATCTTTTACTCTATTTGTTCACTTTTATTTTTTATTTTTACTTCTTAGCACTGGTGATGGAAATTGAATTTCCGAAACGTCTGATCAATAAACATGTACCACCTTCTCGTCCTCTTATTCCTCACTATATATATATATATATATATATATATATATATATATTGTTCATACACAAAAAATAACGTGGAATCGAACATCTAGAATGAGATGTTCCTCGCAACTTATCCTGAAAAACAACGTTTAACATTTAACATGCTGAGAAAGTTTAAAAATACTCACAAACTGGTAAAGGGTGTGAAGTATTAGCCAACCTTCTGCTGTAGAGTTCGCATAAAGAATTAAGTTTTCGATTAGAGTCTGGGTTTAAATACCTTCAGCTCTCTGTATAACAGTACACAGATAGTTTCCATATTTCACCATAATTTCAATTCGTTGTGTACTTGACTAACGACTACCAACAGATTTCATAGTTCGTTAATGCGAAAAACGAATGATTTTTAAATCTGTAGCCATGTACCTTTGCAACGGTGAAAATTAGGGGCTCTTCCTTCAATGTACAAATAAGTATATCCGGCAGCTTATATTCCAATCGTTTTGAAACGTATTATAACGTTATGAAAAATTTGAAATCCTTGCCCATTTGCATAACTGTGGCAAGCTGCTGAAAATGTGGATTAGTAAACTATTAAAAAGAAATTATATTAATCAGCGAAGCTAATTGCTTACAAGTAATATTTTAAATTTATAGAATGAACATAAACAAACAAAGAAATTAGAACTCTCCCCCTTCACTAAACCAAAATCCCGTTTACTGTATTGCAGATGTGTAGAGAAAATGGATTTTTCAACACTTAGGGTAACGCTGTTAAAATGAATCTGATGATCCTATAATCATTAATCAAATTTCAATCTTGCATATTTCAACCATTTTAAAATAAACACATGTTTATAGAGATATTATATTTCGTGTTTTCGTCTACACATTCTGCATTATAAAAATGCTTGTTTTAATTTCACCGCATAATGGAATTCGTGCTATAATTGAAGGAATATTAATTTAGCTAGTCGTCAAAAATAATAAATTAACTACAGTAGGAATAAATCGCCGATTTTCATTTCTGAGTAAAAATATTGGTACTTTTGCATTATCTTCCCAACACTAATTTTTTTTTATAATGGAAGGAAAATAAAGTACGTTAGCAAAACACTTTTAATTTTTAATCGTACATCATTAGTTATATGAATAAATATTCTTAACCTAACCTAACCTAACCTAACTTGAAGCCGGCTAACTACGGCGGGCTATTTTTAACCTAACCTAACCAAACCTAACCTAACCTAACCTAATCCCAACACTAATTTTTTTTATAATGGAAGGAAAATAAAGTACCATAACCAAAACCAAACCATTATATAAAAAAATTAGTGTTGGGATTAGGTTAGGTTAGGTTTGGTTAGGTTAGGTTAGGTTAAAAATAGCCCAATATTACATGATAAAGTGATTTGAAATTAAATTTTTACATTTGAAGCACTATAAAAGGTGATGTGTTTACAGTTGCCATCTCTGAATATGAATACATAATAATGGCTAGTAGATAACACATGCCGACGACGGTTTTGTTGTCCGAAATATTTTATTACTGATATAGTAATTTTTGCGCACTGATTCCGAAATAATATTCATTTTCGCCATCACGTACAGATTTTTCACAAAATGCCATATTTCATATTACACATGTAAGTAATTTTCATTAAAATTGACTCGCCAAGACATCAAAGAAATGGAGGAAAGATATCAGGGAAAATGGGACATCAGCATGATGGCTCATTACTGCTGGATATTGAAACAGGATACTCCAGAATTATCACATAAAAGAAAAGGAACAGCTCGTACATTCGAGACTAAAAGGCATAGATCTCACAAGAAAACTCAGGACAAATAAAGATGGATATGTAATTGACGTTAATAGCCTTCTTTTTTTAAAGTTGTTTGCATTTGTAATTAGCAGAAGAAAGTGAAATAGGTACCTAATGTAAATTGAAATAATAATATTATTTATGTAGCTGTTTTTCCCTTTCCAGTTTGCAGAAAATCCTTACGTGATAGAAAAATGGACACCTTATTCGAAATCAGTGTAGTTGAATTATATGTATAAAATCAGTTATTAATAAGAAAACAACTCTTACAGAGTTCTCATTCTCTCATTCGCAGGCCTGTGTAATTTATAGCCAATAATTGGTATCAATAATAATTATAACTATTTCACGTTACAGATAAAGCACTAGAAAAAAATTACATACGTTTAAAATTGCTTATTATTAATTAGTTTGGAAAATAATATCCGGGTATATTTTATCTGGTAAGATTGTGAACTGAGTTGCCAATTGTGATTATCGTACTTAATGTGCGTAAAAGAATTATACAACTTGAGCAAACTTATCATATATATATATATATAATAACGATAAACAAATAGTAATAATAATAATGTTTAAGCTGGTAATTGAAGGTAAATAATAGGTGTGTTGATTGAACGCTTATATGTCAGTCTGTCTGCATAATAGTGTAGAATAAATGAATTTTAATTAGGAAAGGCAAAAGTTACCCCTATAATTGAAAATAAAATATAGATTATTTAAATTTTATTTAATATTTTTATTTAACTTCGTATAATACGAATATTAATTCAGAATTTGAATAGTAAATAGACTGCTATTAGCCTGATATTTTTGTAACCTATATTTAACCTGAAGAAAAAAACGAGTGTATTTGTGTAGCTATATGGTAAAAATGGCTCTGAGAACACAACACAAATTGCTGTGTTTTGAGACTCATACATCCTCTCATATAGGTCTATGAAGAACCTCTTCAAATATTTATTTAAAGTTTTCTTCTGTTCAGTCTCTATTGTTTAAGGGTATAAGGTTCAAAATTGAATGTCAAGCCCTGTAGTCATAAGGCGACTCTGCTATTTGGTTTTTAGTTGTAAAGTATATATATATATATATATATTATATATATACCAAAACCGATATTAACATTTAATGTGAACAAAATTAAATTAAAGAAATTCCACAAAATTCTTTGTCTCTCGGCTAACATTAATTAATTCAGATTTACGTACAACGTGAAACAGATTGAACTCAACTAAGAAATTTTCATTCATGCCACAGAGTTTAAAGATTTATTTGTTTACAAGCCACTTTAACTTTTGAGGATGGAACTACATCTAGGGTTTACAGCTACACCTAGCCTACTATATCACAGCTCAACAAAAAATTTTTTTTGTTTCGTTGCCAAGGAAATTCGTACGAATTTAGGGTATTTTGGGGTTGCTGAATTCCAAAATGAAAGTATTTTTTCCGATTTGGCTCTAGTTCTTGAGATAATGAATACCCTCAATTAATAGGAAACGTAACCATAACGCGTGCATATGGGAAACTACCGGAACATTCTAGATGGTGAGACACGCGAATATTCTTAGTGTTTACTCCGCGATCATTCTAGAATATTCCCCCTCCGTATATAAGTCATCGGCCACCCAACCAGTAGTCAGTTGACAGTTGGCAGTGGAGCGGTATCATGAGCACCAGATGCCTATTTGTGTTGATCTAAAGATGGTAAACTTCTTGCTTGGGCAGCAAAGTGGATATACGAAGTACCCTTGTTTCATCTGTTTATGGGATAGTAGGGCAAGGCAAGATCATTGGAAAAAAGTGACATGGACTTCAAGAGAAAACATGACTGTAGGTGCAGCGAACATCATTAACGAGCCTTTGGTTGACAGGGAAAAAATCATCCTCCCACCACTTCATATGAAGCTGGGACTAATGAAACAATTTGTTAAGGCCTTGGACAAAGATGGCGATTGCTTCAAATACATTTGTAGATCGTTCCCTGGACTAAGTATGGAAAAACTAAAAGCTGGAATCTTTGATGGCCCTCAAATCCGTACACTTATCAAGGATTCTAATTTCACAAAATTTATGAATGGTGTTGAAGCTTCTGCCTGGTGCAGTTATGTCTCAGTTGTCAAGAACTTCTTGGGTAACCACAAAGCAGACAATTATGAAGAACTGGTGCAAAACATGCTCACAAACTTTGAAAAGTTGGGTACTAATATGAGCATAAAAGTACACTTTCTCCATAGCCACTTACACAGATTTCCGGATAATCTTGGTGATTTTAGCGAGGAACAAGGGGAGAAGTTTCATCAAGATATCAAGGTGATGGAGGAAAGGTATCAAGGCAGATGGGACAGACACATGATGGCAGACTATTGCTGGAACCTCCAACGTGATTGTCCTGATAACCCACATAAAAGAGAATCGTACAAACAGAGATTTACTATACATTAATTGTAATTATGCGAATCAGCTTACTGTGTTTATCTGTTATTATACCGAATAAAATGCCATTATGTATTTCATGTGTTTACTTTTGTATGATTTGAGACAATTTCAATGCGATTTGTAAGTAGGCTCCGCCTGAACATTAAATTTTTTGCATTTTTACGTGTTTCAATGGGGTACCAATTATCTCATAAATTAGAGCCAATCTAGCAAAACTGATGTCATATTCGGAATCAGCACCACAAAGTTACCCCCAAATCACTCTAATATGATTGGCAATAAAATGAGTGTCGACCAGTGTATTCAGAACCTCAATATACGCAAGAAACTCGTTGCATTCATGTCGGATTGAATACATCCTAGATCCTGTCCCAAAGCTGGATCCTATCTGCTTGGCACATAGCTGGTGATGGAAGCTACATTTTGGGGCCTCTTTGCGAGTGACCCGTTGTCCACGTCGGACTAACATCATGAAAAAGAAAAACTATAGTATTTGTCATTTACCCTTCTTATTCGAACTATAGTGGATTTAATTTTCCCAGAAGAGTTCCTTGTACCACGCACGATATGTGTGTAAGAAAAAAGATTTCAGGGGGCCATTCTGAGTTCAATCCCATATATATATATATATTTAGGCCCGGTCGAAATTTTATATTGAAAAGGTACATATTGTGAGGGGTTTGAATGGAACACAGGAACTCCCTCATAAATTATTTTCGTTGTTTAAAGCCTCCTAGTCCTGGCACACTTTTTCACTTTTTGACCTGTATTGAAGAATGTTCCATTTATATGAGACTTACTTTACATTCAGGTTTTTTGATGACATAAATCTTTATTAACGTATAATATTTTATTCAACAATATATTCAGAAGAAAAATTTAGAGGCATAATAAATGTGCTAAAATACAATTCAGTTTTTCATTGTTCTTTATCACATCAAAAGGGAAGAAATTTTCAATATCATTAGGAAATTTTATTTCATATGTTTCTTACTCATTCCATTGCGTCTTCCATACAAACTTGGGCAGTTTTCGCCTTGATTCTAATGAGTTTAAGATAAACTTTTGATGGTTGTCATATCCTATTCTTTCCTGACATGCCTTTGTTACTAGGTTCACACTGCCCTTTCCACACTTTGACTGTGGCATGGAAAAGAAGCTATCTCCAGTGGCTTACATCGAGCCTGTAGTAGCTCATCGTCGCTAAAATTGTTTAGCAGCGGTGGAAGAGTAATGATCTCTTTTTGCCAATCGATCATCTCGGTGTAGTCAGTAGATTGGAAATTGAGGGTTCGAGGCAACTCAAAGTTTCTGGTACCTGAAAATCCTGTTCTTGAAAGGATGATTTTCTGAATAGCTTGCTCCCTAATTTTTAGTCTCTTGTCAGTTACCATTGATATGAGTATATTTTCTGGGTGGGCAAAGTAGGCGTTATTCTTTAATACTGGTTCTATGATTGATCTATGTTGTTCATCTAAACTTCGAAGCAAGCACATTAAATGCCAAAAGTTATATGCACCATCAGTTGAATTAGGATGAGATTTTATTCAAAACCACCCTGGAGCATCTGAAAATCCTGTTCTTGAAAGGATGATTTTCTGAATAGCTTGCTCCCTAATTTTTAGTCTCTTGTCAGTTACCATTGATATGAGTATATTTTCTGGGTGGGCAAAGTAGGCGTTATTCTTTAATACTGGTTCTATGATTGATCTATGTTGTTCATCTAAACTTCGAAGCAAGCACATTAAATGCCAAAAGTTATATGCACCATCAGTTGAATTAGGATGAGATTTTATTCAAAACCACCCTGGAGCATAGAACTGCATAATAATCTTGAATATATCTTGAAGGTTTTTATCGGGATTTGTCGTTGAGATATATAATCGAAGGACCCTGTTGGCTAGAGTTAGCCAGCGAGCATGGTGAAGGGTACCTGGGGATCGAGTGGACAGATCTTGAGAAGTGTCTCCAGTTTGCACTGCCAGACACATATCATAGAGATATGTTTGATCACTGCTTAGCTCCTTCACAACATTTGCTGGAATTTCTTTAATGTTTCACTTTACGCGAGAATATTTGATTACCTCCAATTTTGTTAAATCTGTTTTCAGTTTATTCCCAACTGAACCCACAAAAGTATTTGGACCTGTTGTTTTACCATCAATGGCTTTGTAGACGTGTATAAAAGGGAGCTCATTCAAATGCAAGAGGCACACCAACCACTGCACTGGTCTGTTAAGATGAATTTCAACCAGTTTTATGGCTCCACCAATTTTTCCTGTATTTACAGGAGTACCATCACACAGTAAAGCTTTGATAGTATCTTGCTGTTCGAGTCTGTAATAATAGTTATCAACTCTTCTGCTATGCAGCGAGCAGTTCCATTATCTGGTGTGACATGGTCTACATAGATGCCTCCAGGTTCTTTCACAATAACATAGTGTTCTTCTTCAATCTTTCCACCTTTAGTTAATGTGTTATCTTTCCTTCCATCAAATCCAAGGCACTCCATCTTCAGATTTTCGGATTTAGACCTAAAAGTATTTGTTTCACCCATGCGGTTTCTTTCTCTTTCTAATTTCTTTCTGTCAAGCATGTTGGTGTGGTTAAGGATCCCCATATCTTTTAAAGCTGCGGATGGAGAACTTTTTTAATATTAAATTACAATTTAACGACATATTTGTATGGATAAAATTCTTATAGAATTTTTGTTTGATTTGTCATCATTTAAACAGTTATCTGTATAATGTTAACTAAATCGTACCGAATCGTATTTTTGGATTTTTTTCTGCCCATTAGTGAACATTGTGTTTGTTTCCTTTACTCATTAAACCGAAGACACATTCATCTGAAAATTTGATATTTTGAACGAAATCTAGATCACTGTTGAACTTTTGTCTCATTGCTTCAGCAAACTACAGCTGTCTATCAGAATCATTGTCGTATGTGAGGTGAGAGTAAATGGGTTTGTAATCGTGGTACCCCTGTGATTTCAATAGTTTTGCTACTGAAAACTTGGAAGTATCTAATTCGTCTACGACTTTTCTCCTTGGAGTTGTTGGATCGACTTGTAAAGTGACGAGGTCATTTTCTTTGTTGATGTCTCCTTTTGCCGTTACTGACCTTAATCGAGTCTGTTTCGGTGATAAAAAGCACCATCTTTTTTTTACGGCTTTACCAAAAGCTCCAACTCTTTGCACTTTTTAACCATGACACTCAGGTTCATAGTTAAACTTATAGTACATTTTCCTACAACAATCCTTCTTCTTTGATGATGATTCAAAGGAGAAACGAAAGTAATATTCATGTCCGAATTTATGGAAATATTTTTACATTACGATAATTGGATATAATTTTCATTTATGTAGACGTATGCTTTTGGATGCATACAATGAATTTTTCTATGTAGTTTCATAAATAAATAAATAACAAATATATAATAAATAACTGAAATATATATATATATATATATATATACACAATAGACGCCGTTTATAGTGTCCCACTCGGTGCCAGCCAAAAGGACACTATATCCGATGGGACACTATATCCACAGTTTGGTCTCTCGAGGGTTGCAAGGTTAAAAATAGTGAATATGTCCTGTATCTCAATATATTTACAACATAAACACCTTTATTATGCAATTTCTCATTAAAATTGTTTTTACAATTCAACTGAAACATCAAAACTATGTTCATTTTACATTAAAACAAAACATTTTCCTTCCATGGCCATCTAGTAAGCCTGTAAACAGAACGGCATCACAAATACAAGTGTAAACTAGAGCTGCCAAGTAGAGTAGTAACTATACTAGCTGAAAAGAGACACTATAAGCGTAATCAGAGACACTCTATCCATAGCAATTACCATGTAAAAGTAACTGTTTCCTAGTTTTGAGACACTATAAGCGGCGAGACACAATAACTGGGGACACGAAATCCGGCGTCTACTGTATATATATATATATATTAGAGCTCAATAATTTTTAGTATTATTCGGGTTTTTAAAATATTAATACAGAAAATACAAAATTCATTCATTAGAGGTTACAGTTTTACAAATACAACATTTACAGGGTGCATTAAAAATTCGATCATGTACAGAATATAAGACACACTTCTACAAATATAGCTTTATCAATTAAAAACTTTGTCCAGAGTTTACAAGAACCAATGTTTCTCTACAGATTTTACAATTATAAATAAATATACATTTGGTCTTGCTACATTATACACTGTTTTTTTTGTTCATAAATGGAAATAGGACATTCATTTTATTAAATACATATTCATCATTAATAGGTAATGACCTTTATTAAAAATTTTCCTAAAGTCAACATAACAGAAACCTCTTGCCATCTAAATTAAAAATAACAAACAATACTGCCCGCATACGTTACTGTAAAGCCCTTCGTGCCTGTAAGAGTTCGAAATAATGGTACTTATATGTAAACCTTAGGAATTTCACTATACTTGCATCATGAAATTGCGGATTCTCAAGCCTGTCACAGTAACATATTTGCTGTGTTAAGTATAAAATTGGACATCTTCATTATTTCATCCTTTGCGTATGTCCCTAAAAATATGCCTCTTGTAAAATAATCTTTTTTCAAAACCCTTTGAATTGTCAGTTCGTCCATTTAAAAGTCTCTTATCACGATCTTAACCAATCACTTTCAATCAAACTGTGATTCTAGATAGAGTTGTATACCAATAGGTCTTTCTTTATATTCACTATTTTGGTCTTCTTCAACATAGTACATGACTACCCCTCTTCTAGATTTGATGGAGCAAACTTTAAAAATTTCTTGCGTCCATCCTTGCTTAAAAGTCTTCTTGAACTTTCCTAGGTCATGAAATACATACATAATTACCGACTTTGAAAAGTTCTACCAAGGACGCTGTTCTGGTCCTACTTTTTTCCGGTTCTGTGGTTCTGTTTACACAACTTTTTCTAAAACTTAATTAGGAGTTATCACAATCATACGATGATAAAATCTATTGTAGGATGATGCTAACTGACTCAGAATATTTATGTATCTGAAAGTATTTTTGTGTCTAAAATAACGATTTAGGCGCTCCTTAATACCCTTTCAACTAAAGAAGTCTTATGAACTAAGTTGCTGCTATAATAACTAATGTTAAATTCCGCCAACATGCTTTGAAAAGCTCGACTTTTATACACTTTCCATAAATATGTACAGAAATAGACTGCGATTCTGTTTCACATTAACATCAAAGACTTTGTAGCTTTAGCAACAGCGTCTGGCGTTTAATTTTTAAGAGCTACAATCCATAAATATCAGAAGACGTCAATTATAAATAGAGTATAGCTGCAGCCATCATTATACATCGAATACTTTTGCATATCAGTTAAATCTGTCTGCCATACAGTGTCCAACGATGGTGCTATTGTTTTAGCACTTTTAAACCTTTTTCGCACAGGCTTATGAAGTGTATAAATATCCTTTTCTTGCAAAACATTTTCAACATCTTTATTCTTTACCCCTTCAGCATATTGTAGATACCTCTGCAGAGCTTCTTAATCTCACCGTACGAAGCGGGGTTACAAATATCGCAGTAATGAATCGCTAATACGTCAACCATTTATGTATTTTAGAAGCGTTTGGATAGGACCGATTGTTGACGATGCTCCTCTTTTTTAAAGGTCTTAAACCGGGTGTACTTGTTGCAGGGGTACTCTGGTGAGGGGTATGAGTTGCCTGTTCCGGAGCTTTTATTCTGTTTTGGTTATCAATCATTGTTTTGGGCATATTCATTTGCTGCAACCTTGTTTTAATATGGTCCCAATCTGATGGGGGCGATCTCTCCCACTTTTTCTCCAAATCATGGCTGATGTCAATAATGTTCGAACCCTGCACCAATGACCCTTCAGAAATAACTTCACCTGTGTTAGACTAATGGATAATTGAATCACCACTCAATAGATTAAAAAGACGCAGACCCTTATTTCTCAATGTATTAGGAAGACTATTTTTTTACACTTGCTCGAAATGTTGGGCGTTCTCACCATGTCTCAACATGTACTGTACAGTATCGTCATTATTTTTGATAACTACGGGAAGCTGCACAAGTTTCTTCTAGGCTTCGTACTCTTCAAGAAAATTTTGAAGAGCTTCTTGGTATAAAATTCTTTTCTCATCAGGCTGTAATTGTTTATTTAATATATTCAATAATTCATTCTCCATCTTTTTCCGTTTTTTTCTTTGACGCAGCTTGTCTTTTACGTGCAAGTGTTCAAATTATGTTCTTGTAACGACGTAAGCGACTTTTCTGCGACGCAGTCATTTGGGCGTTGCTTTTTGTAATATTGAGACAGACTTTGCAAATACATTTAAAGAGTCAGGGTCAACGTTTTTTGCAAATAGCCGATGGAGGATAGGTTGTAACCGTGGGAACGGTTTTGTAAACTCGAGATATTTCTTTACACGCGTCGTCATTTTGATGTATACATATACTGTTCCTACCTCGTTGGGAAATATAGCTGCTCTTAGAAGTCCCCTAAAAGTGTCGGATGAAGGTCACAGAGTATATACACGTATCGCCGACTCGTTGCTTTTTTATAAACTTCCAAAAATGGCTTACGTTGCTCTGGAAACACTTGGCCCTCTAATATCCCAATTTGCGATGCATCCCAAAATTCTATTTGAAGTCTTTATCCGTATACATTGTACTCCAAATTTGTAGTTATAATGGTTTTCATAGGTGCCCTTAGTACTGGTGCAGCCATATCACTATTTTTATCTTCATCTTATTCTGATAGTTCTTTTAATTGGCAAGACATTTCTAACTGTTTAAAAAATTTCAGGATAACTGTTGTAACCAAATTACATTTTTATTTTGAATCACATTTGAATGAGACTGATCTAATAAAACAATGCAATTCATTTTACATTCGCTCATTGGTGGTCTGTTTTAAGAAATTTATTTTAGTACTATGCACTTTTTTCTTTGGATTCCCTTTACTGAAATGCCTAGATCTGCCATTGAGGTCGTGGAACCGAGTAGGAATCCTGTCTCAGATGTAAGAAGACCCACTCAAGGAAACCATTCAGGATCCATCACCTCCGCGAGAGTTAAACGACCGATGGTATGGATGCTAAACGTACAAGATTGGATTCATACAGTTCTGAGGACACACTGTCGCCACCAACAATTGTCACTTGGTCAGCAAACCCCCAAATATTTGAGAACTTAAAAGGTTCCGCGTCACGATAAGTTTCACATTCTCCGGATCTCACCAAAACCCTTTTTCTTCTTCTGTCCCATCTACATCACACATAGCAACAACAATAACAAATCACCCTTCAGATGAAGGTGTATCAATCAAACTGCTACACAATGTGAGTAACCCCCGTACAGCTTAGGAAAAGGTATGGAGTTACGGTTAACCCACTGGTTGCTTATGCTGTCCGTTTCAAACAAGGTCTTCGCAACGTAGTTCGTCGCATTGTAGCGTACGCTCTTTACTATAATGAGGGTCGTGAGATCCGGGTGAAGATGCATTTGGATTTGAGTCTAATGATGAGGAGGGGAACTTTTGGGTAGTTATACCATACAGGCGTCTGATAGAGGAGGGCATCGCAAGTATTGAGAATTCGATGTAGAATGGATCAAAATTCAGCCTGACAAATTTCACGATCGATAGTGACCACGACTCCCGTGTTGAGGGCCACCTTACACCTTAAACTTCAACTGTTATTAAATTTACAGGAAACACAAACTGTGGTCGTGGTTGCGGCTTCATGGCTGTAATTATAGTGCATATGATCAGTGTTCTTAACATGGCAGCCACGAACATTTGGATGGTTACAGTTATAGATCGTGTGGAAAAACTGGCTAGAGCCTGTTGACTTAATTTTGGCTATAATATGAAAGAGTTGGTGGAGTGAGAGATGGGAGTACGTATAGTTGTGTTTCGTTTGGATGAGCATGGTAGAACAAAATATGATTCTAAGAGTCGTGTGACAAATCGTAAAACCCCTTTGCTTATTTCAGGTCTGGTAAGTAAAACCCACCTTCCTATTAGACTTATTAGAACACTTTACGTCAACTTTGACAGAAGCCGAAAATATGCTAGGCATCACGATTTGTGTAAGGGTTATCTTGAGTTTACGAATGATTTGCTAAAACACTGTAAGGACTGCCATATGGTGTGTGTTCAGTGTAAAAGCCCTAGTTGCGTAAGCCTTATGTAGAGGTGAGAAGAGTGATTGTAACGAGTGTAAACGTATGCTTTTTACTAATGAATGTTTTAATTTCCATCAGTTGAATGGTAGGCTTAGAAAAATAAAAATTTGCGAATGTGGAATGTTTCATACGATGGGTGAGATCGGAACATTCAAACATAGATATGATGAAATTCATTGTTCTACGTGTCATGGGAAATATAAGGTAGATGGGATGAAACATGTTTGTTATATGAAAGATGCCAAATCAAAAAATAAATCGTGTATTACTGTATACTACGAGATAGAGACCTACAGTAACCTTGAGACTAAAGAAGTCATCCCGCATTTACTAATGGGCCAAACCCTCTGCGACGAATGCTCGAATGTTGAGTGTGATGAATGTCGCAAATGTGGTAAACGGATAATATTTTTAAAACGACTATGAAAGAGTCACTCGTGAAGTTATTTGTGGATTATATAGTCAAGCTAGCCAATCAGTAAAAAAATGAATGTGTATGTTCTAGCGTATGATGCCGCAAAGTTTGATACACAGTTTCTTTATAAGGTGCTGCTTGAACATGAGTTATCGGGAATATTCACGGACGTCCTTGAAAAGAGGCGATAAGCTTATACAATTGCAAATAAGGGATAATGTACAGTTCAAGGACACGCTGTTATTCACACTTTAAGTTAGGTAAGCTACCCAAGGTGATGAGGGATGCCGAGGTATCAAAATGGTATTTCCCTTACAGTTTTCTCACTCACGATGCTTTAAATTACATTCGTCTACCGCCTCCCAAACATTACTTTAACTACGACAGTATGAGTGCGAGTAAGCGAGAAGACTTTTAGCATTATCGCATAGTTTCATTGTGATAACATAGCGGCTGAATGTAAATGTTATTGTGTGTACGTGTGCTTAGAGTTTGCTTCCAAAGCTTCAGAAATATGTTTAGAAACCGATTCAGGCTGCAACCGCGATTGCCTCATTGTGCTTCACTGTATTCAAAAACATTTTCATGCCAAAGGACTCACTTGCTGTCATACCACGAAACAACCCCTTACTGGCTCACACACTTGCATCAACAGACAGGTGTATACATAAAACACGCTCGCAACACGGAAGAAGTAGCCATCAGGATCAACGGCCGTACATTTTGGGCCGACAGACTGAATGAGGACCCCGGCACCGGACAGAAGACGGTGCTCTCATTTCACGTCTGTCGTTGGCACGGATGCCCACGTCTTGAGTGCGGTATCACAGATAACTTCCACGGTAGGTGCCCCGCTGATAGTCTGGCATGGACCCATACTCGCAATCAGCTTATAAGTTTCCATTTCACTCACAAGATATTATGGGAACACGAGTATGATGCAGACTGACGAACGTTACCTTGATAAGGTAAACAGTATCAAACGTTCAATGGTAGTGGATCCTCTCAAGTGTGGTGATAGCTTCTTTGGAGGGCGTACAAACCCATCCAAACTATACTTTCCACCAACGGAAGGCATAAAAATTCACTTTGATTTCTGCTCCTATACCTCTACGTTATGATGAAGAACCCGTTCTCCGTAGGTGCCTCTAAAAAGCCAGCCCTACTAATCATCGAGTTCTCAGCCAATTTGAACGAGAACTATTTTGGTCTGTCTTTCGCTGACGTACTTCCCTTCTCCCTCGTGATTTATGAACGCCCATCTTGTCCGTTATAGGTCATACTCTTGTTTCCCCTGTGCGTGAAGTGCGTAGAGGAGAACAGTGGGTCATTTAATCACACAATCTATCAGAGGACGATCCGTGGCGTTTTAACAAATCCTGAGTTGGACCTATCCTTTCGTCACGGATATAGAATATTAAAGATTTATGAGGTGTGGCGGTTCCAGAATCTCGATACTCTCCACGCTTTACAGTATATCAACACCTTCTTCATAGATAAAGTTGAAGCGTCAGGGTACTCACGAGGTGTTGAGACCGAGGTTGAAAAACCCGTATATATATCCAGCGTTACCATGACCGTGAGGGGATACAACTTGAGCGGAAGCACGAAATCTTGGCAAACGCTTCAGTGCAAAGTTTTGTCTAAACACTTTGGGGGAAGTTTGTGGAGAATGCTGACAATGGGAATGTACGGTACATTTAGTTCGTAGTTTTGATGAAGTATAGGATTATGTCAAAGCTGAAGACAAAGTCCTAGAAATTAGGAAGTACGTAGGAAGTACGGATATAATACGTTACAGTAGGACTGAGCTGGCTAAAGATACATCCCACGTCACAAACATACCTGCGGCTATTTTCAGAACAGATTAAGTCTGCATCAAACTTTGATGGCTGATGCATTCTCTTAGTCGCCGTGTCCTGTACGCCAATACTGATAGTGTGGTTACGGCGAGGGAAGGTGAATATATGCCACCTATAGGTGAGTTCCTCGACGAGCTCATTGATAAGATCAAGGACGAGTATGGGAACAATGCATACGCAGAAACATTTGTTTCAACCTGACCAAAAACTTTCTGAATACGTGTAAGAATCGGTAACGAGTTCAAATACATTGTGAAGGCGAAAGGGATTACTTTGAATCCGACAAACCGGTGTGAAAAAACCGGATGTCCGGTTGGATGAACACTTTTCTTCAGGATCCTCCATGCTCACCAGATCTTTGAGGGAGGTGAAGTTAACTGGGGATGATGTGGTACCTCCTTACCTGGTTGTGGAAACTCGCAATTTCAGTGCTCAGACACTAGTCGGCATGAAGGAACTTAGAGAGACGAAGGTGTGTAGGAATACGTACGGTAAACGCTACCAAATTCTTAGTTCCTATGATACTGTTCCCCTTGGTTTCCGTAAGAGTTGATTAATCGTGTACATATTATTACTTAATTTATTGGTATCTTTTTTAGTCTTTACTATTATTTATTCTATAAATTATTATTTTAAAGTTTTAATTCGTTTATTACTTATTATTATTATTGATTGATTACACTGCACGACAAAATTACAAAATTTCTGTCGTTCAAACGAAACGGAGTGATTTTATAAATTTGGATGCGGTGAGTTCAAATCTGATGTCAGAATACCTATATCACCCACCGGTTTGAAGGGACGTGTAATAAAATTCTTATATACAAATTAGAATATATTAAATACCTCAACATAATTATTACAAGATCAGAACAACAATTAAAATCTTTTTGCTGATGTTTATCGTTTGTACATACTCTCGGGAGTTTCCCTGATGAGAAACCAGCAATATTCAGCCAACATACTGGGATTCCACCTTCCCTGGAACTGCGTTTGGTATAATTTGAATAATTTTTGTGAAACATTAACGTAGTTTCCTGAAAAAATAGTGGGTGTTAGAGTAAAAATAATAACATATTCTTAATCAGCGCATCAAAATACATATAAATCAGCAGAATCTGTACAAAGGACAGAATTGTGTTGTAAAGTGTTATTTGTAAATATTTATTTTATAATTCTTAACTCATATATTTTCTATAAGTTATTTTGCATTTTAGAGTGTGTGTGTGTGTGTGTGTGTGTGTAAAATCCCCGATGTATAGACTCTGCCCATTGTTTGGTGCACCCACAAATAACAGCGCTTCATTCGGATTTCCTGTCAGGACATGCTGTGTAGGCCCCGCCCACAAATCCGGTGTCATCATTTTTCGCTGTGTTTATTCTCGTTAGTCGCTCACAGTCATTGGATTCATGGACATTTACTCAGATGTTCAAGTTTTTTTGTGAATAGTCGATGGCCAACTCTTCACACATTTTTTGAAGTTTTCAAATGAACATTAATTAGGGGGAAGGATGGAGATTCATGATGCATAAGTTCTTTAGGGCAATTCCAACGGAGTAAACCAGGCGTACACAATTTTTTATGCGGGAAGGAGGGACCAAGGGCGAACGCCCAGCAAAAGCGCACTCCCATAGAAAAAGAAGATAACCAAAATTAAGGTCCAGGGTTTTCGAGATGCCTGGACACTCTGCGTTTGAAAGATTGGAGTTCATAGACACGGTTAAAGATGGATTGAGGAAGAGTGTTCCAGAGTTGACCGGTTGAGTAGATGAAAGATTGAAAATACCGATTAATCCTTGTGTTAGAGAGTTCGACAGAAAAGGAATGAGAATGCGTACAAAGTCTTTAAAGGAGGAGGCATGCAGTTAGAGAGTTCAGAAGAGCAGTGTCAGTTATAATAGCGACAGTAAAGAGAGAGTGAGGCAACATTTCTGCGAAGAGAGAGAGATTGAAGACAGTCTGAAAGAGGTGGGGAAATGATGAAATGAAAATCCTTTGATTCCACCTGGTGAAGTACGGCTGCGTAGATTGAGCCACTCATACATGAGAAGCACACTCCATCCAGGGGCGGAGAAGACTCTTCTACAAAGACAACAACTGAGCGGGAGTGAAGAAACTGCTGGGGCACACCTCACTTCTTCGAGACTGTTTTAGAAAGAAAGTACATGTGATCTTTGCCCAAAAGATCACGAGAAAAGGAAACACCAAGAATATTAAGAGAAGAGTAAGGACTGCGTTATGTATTATTCATTTAAGGGGATAGTCGTGTCGAAGATAAAGGAACTGAGTTTTTGAGGCATTGAAAACTACAAGGTTTTCTCTGACCCAATCAGAGATGGCAGAAAGATTAGAGGTCAAGTGTATCATAGCCGTCCTACGCGAAGCATGGCGTGACTGTAGAGAGGGACGCTTTGTGAAATGGATGGAGAAGTGAAGAGTGGAATCATCGACACAGGAGTGGATTGTGAATTGGAGAGGAAGTACGACTTAATAGATCATTGATGAATAAAAGGAAAAGAGTGGTGACAGGACAGAACCATGAGTCACACCACTGTTAATAGCTTTAGGAGAAGAACAGTGGCCATCTACAACAGCATCTATAGATTGGCCAGAGAGGGAATTACGGAGAGATAAAGGTACAGATAGAAGGATAGAAACTGAAAGAGGGCAGTTTCGAAATTAAAGATGTGTGCCAGACTATCAAAACCTCTTGATATGTCTAGCGAAACAGCAAAAGTTTCACCGAAATCCCGAAAGGAGGATGACCAAGAATCAAAGAGATATGCAAGAAGATTGCCAGTAGAGTGTCCCTTGTGGAACCCACACTGACGATCTGAAAGAAGATTGTGAGAAGAGAGGTGTTTAAGAATCTTCCTATTAAGGGGAGATTCAAAAAATTTAGAAAATCAAGAAATCAAAGCAATTGGACGATGGTTGGAGGGTTGAGAGCGGTCACCCTTCTATGGGACAGGCTGAATGTAAGCGAACTTCCAGCAGGAAGGAAAAAGTAGCAGATGAAAGACAAAAACCAAAGAGTTTGACTGGGCAGGTTGTCAGCACAGAAGTACAGTTCTTGAGAATAACGGGAATAGGAATAGAATGTGGAGTGTACGCCTTCATATCAAGGAGAATCACGTCCGTGATACGCTCATCACACTCGGAAGGCCCTGGCCACTGAATCATTACATGGCCACTGGCCACTGAATCATTACATGTGAACTCAAAGAAGTATTGCCTAAGGGTCTCGCAATCAGCGGCGCCAAAGTGCCAAAGTCGCCTCATCTTGGGAGGATCCAAAGAACGAATTGGAGTGATACGACAGGAAACAGATATAAGATTGTGGTCGTAGCGGCCCAACGGAGAAAAAAGTTTGACAGGGTAAGAAGAAGGATGGGAGGTGAGAAATAATCCAGAATGTTGGGCCTATTTCCAAGGCGATCGGGGATACGTGTTGTGTGCTGTATAATCTGCTGTAGGTCATTCAGGATAGAAAAATTCTAAGCTAGTTCACCAGGGATGTTACTGAAATGAGAGAAAAGTCAAAGGTGGTGGTGAACATTGAAATCTCCTAAAATGAAGATTTCAGCAAAAGGAGAGTGGGATAGAATGTATTCCACTTTGGAAGTGAGGTACTCAAAGAATTTGGATAGTCAGTAGAATTAGGAGAAAGGTAGACAGCGCAAATGTGTTTAGTTTGAGATTGGCATGTAAGCCGTAGGCAGAGGGTATAGAATTCTGAAGATTCGAATTGGGAATACGAGAACAAGTTAGGTCATTTTGTACATATACGCAACATCCACCTTTGAAGTGAAATTGAGTGTAGAGAAAGTAAGAAGGTATAGAAAAGGGGTTGCTCTCAGTCATCCCAGGTACCTGAGTTTCAGTGAAAAAGAGATGGTGAAGTTTAGAGGAAGAGAGTTGGTGTTCAACAGATTGAAAATCTGAGGAAAGGCCACGAATTTTGCAGAAGTTTTTGAAGTGATTGAGGCAGATGCCCAGAACATCTTGAATGAGCGGTAGCAGATCTAGACCCGCTACCCGGGGTCTGCGTTCCCGGTATCGGCAGCGGGGAAGCCAAAAGTGGGAACATTTATGGTCTCCTCCCCAAGGAACTCCGATACTCTTGAAGTTGTTGCCATTTTTGCTTTAATTTTGAAAAGATTATGTTGTGTGTAAGATGCATGTACATGTAGTGAAGAATGAGGAGGGAAGTGGGTGTTTGAGAGCATGCTGGACTGCTCACAGGGTAGATGAGACACGGAAAAACATCAGCTGAGGAGGACAGTGACAGGAGTAACGGGAATTCCAACACTCCCTATCTTCTGTCTATCGTACCCACCCCTCGAGTACTTCCCTGTTCGATTGGTGTCTACAATCTCCTACTCCTTAAAATGATGTCTTGGAGTATGTTTCGAATTTAACCTGTGTTAAAGAATATAGCCAGTGTGAAGTGAAAAATTCGACGCTCAGTGAACAGAAACTCTGGATTATAAAGCTCGCCGTATCTTTAAAGCTCACTGCGATGTGGCGTTCTTCTAAATCGGTGAATGTTTAAACGTAGCAGTGGCGCGATTAATTAAGTGTTCGAGACAAGTTATAAATGTACAAACTTTGCCAAACGTAATGTTATTCGTTTGAATGTTGACGAGATGGCGAAAACTTTTATGTTGATTGAAAAGTGGATGGAAGAGAATTATAAAATACCAGCTACCGTGCGTGCAACAATCGTAACGGTCAGTGACACTCCCTCATACCGTATTATTTGTATGTTAACTATGAGTCATGATACGGAACAGGCCAACATCGATATAAGATTGATGTGGAAATCTAATCTAAAAACTTACAGTGCAAACAATGTTAATAACGGGGTAGGACCTAATCGGCACCGATTCATCCTCGATAGATTATTTGAAATAGCCACTTTCCTCAACTGCAAACCATTATTAAATGCGCGTGTTAATGATATGCATTATTTTTATATCATCCTCAAGCATGCTTACACTGTGTTAAATGACGATTTTGTGAAGTGTAAATAATGGGCTGGAACTTTGAGAATATTTAGTAGAGCTTTCGCCTGACAATTACCAGTCGCTACAAATCCTCTCTCACCTTCACTGTTCATCCGGTGGAGTTGTATGTACGCGTATATATAAGAGCCAATTGTCGTCAGGATTTAGAGGATTTCCTTTACACCGTTATGAACTTTGATCAGTATTCAGTTGAAAATACATATGAAAAGTGAATAAGCCCTGGCTTAAAGCACGTTGTGTACTGTAGTGGTTCCCCTTCCTTCATTTATAATTCATTATTGTACTTTACTTTCTATTCATTTTCTCTATATCTTTCATCATTCCCTTTACACTCGTTTCACTGAACTATATACAAAAGGGTAGACGTGAGCCGGTGGTCGACATTATAATTCAAACAAGGCGAGGGAGACCGGGGTATTAATTATATGCTTATTAACATTTTACTAACTTTTATTTATGCCGAATCGCTTTAGATAAACAGGGTATTGCGAAGGGGAAATTAACTTTAACATTTAAGCCGGAGAGAGACACTAAATACTATTCTAAATTCACAACATTTTAACACCAAAAAAACACCTTAATAAGCTCAAGGCCATCCGATGACTGCCCGGGCATTTCTACCCAGTCTCTAGCCTAAGCCGATTCTTAGTGTTGCCAACTTGTATTTCTGTATTATTTAACGTAATTACATTTCTTATTAAATATTATCATCTTCTTTGTTAAACAAACATTATTAATTTCTTATAACCAAAACATTTTAATTCTTAATTAGACATTACTACATTCGCATCACCCCCTTGAAAATAAGTTTTACACCAGAAAAACTTATTAATATCATTTAACAAATTTATGTATTTATTCAACAAATTTACTAATTTTGCAGTTTTTTCTTTTTTCTTTAACAAGTTCACAGTTAGGATAGACAAGAAATCATTTCAATGACAAATTCCACACATCAGATACTTCGTATCATGTTATAAAAGTCGAAAACAAAAACTATAATATTCACAACATTTGCATAAAATAAAATTTCACACTAATCATCAAATTTACAACCTGTAATGAAGCTTAACGTGAAAAATAACGGACAATTTTCTTAACACTGGTTATACAAATTTCAAGTTCACAATCTATTCCAGCGATTTCTCATCAAGATCGCTTTACATTTGAAATATTTATATAGTTCTACAGTTACTATCAGGGCAACAGAGAAAGAATGGGGAACCATGTATATAAAATACTGACCAGAGCGCACATACTATTTCACGAAATACAAAACAAATATGGCCAAAACAAATATGGGCAATAATTGCACCCTTTCACTTATAGTTTCATTACATAATAATCAGTACAATAATAGCTGGACGTTGTTTAGATCACAATCTGCACAGTTGACAACGGACTTCAATTTTTAATCGTAGTTCTCCTGCTCACTTCGCTAGAATGCAAGGGGTTGCATCACCATGCAACAGGTCAGCACGCTTGAGATTGGTCCCGCTCTCTCTCCAAATGGCGAAAAACAAAACAAGAGAGCCGTCCAATTCTAAGAGGATCAGGGGGGGGATATACTGAAAGTGGAACCACGCACCGGAATTGGACGGAATTTGCAATTCCAGAAGTCGACGAAAAAACTCGCCTCTCTCATCTCGACTTTTGTCGGTGAACGCTGTTCTTCCTACGTCCAGCTGAAAGACTCTCTTACTGGCAATAATCAAACGATTACTTCGCCGTAGGCGGTTTCACAACGAACCTACTCTATGTCTGTATGGACAGTAAAGCCTTAGACACTCGTTCAAACTCTCGTGGTTTGCCTACCGAGTGCTAAAACACATATTTAGCGAAGCATCGAGCAGCGTGACCAGCTACTGCCCGAAAAATACCAGTAGACCATCTTCGACTGAAACTGTCCTGTGTCAAGTCCGCTGTTGTTTATCATTTACATAAATGATTTCGACGGTGGCATCGTCAGTCGGATCCCCAAATTCGCTGATGACACGAAGCTTGGGGCCAATGTTGGGACGCCCGAAGCGATCGAGGAACTGCGTGCGGACCTAGGTAGGATAGGAGAGTGGTCCGAAAAATGGCAAATGCCGTTTAACTTGGGTAAATGCAAAGTGATGCACATTGGCTACGCCAATCCCAAGTCGGACTACTCGATGTTGGGTAGTAATATCGAGGTGACTGATTTAGAAAACGACTTGGGTGTGCTAATTAGCAGCGACCTTAAGTTTACGAAACAGTGTGTAGAGGTGGAAAAGAAAGCCCAGAAACTATTGGGTTATATCAGGAGGCAATTTCAGTTTCGGAACAAGGAGATTGTGCTCTCACTGTACAATTCCCTTGTTCGGCCGCACCTGGAGTATGCTGTGCAGTTCTGGTCGCCCACCCTCAGGAAAGATATTGAGAGGCTGGAGCGAGTGCAGGCGAGGGCCACAAAGTTAATCCCTTCCGTTAGGCATATGGGCTACAATCGACGGTTACGCGCCCTGAACTTGTTTTCGCTTGAAACTCGGAGGCTGCGCGGTCAACTGATCGAGGTTTTCAAGCTCTTACGCGGGTTCAACGATGTCGATTTTAGAAGTATGTTTAGTTTAAATGATAACCCAACTCGCAACAATGGTTGGAAGTTGGATTTGAAACGGTTTAGGACTAGTGTGTGTGGGAATTACTTTACGTATAAGATCTGTGACACATGGAACAGGTTACCTTCGGAAGTTGTGAACAGTTCCTCTGTGGATCAATTCAAGAAAAGGGTAGACGAAATCTTGCACACTATTTGAGTGTGTAAAGACATTTAGGACCTCAGTCTGCGGAAATTTCTTTTCCTATAAAATAGTTAATATCTGGAACCAACTTCCCTCAGAGGTTGTTTCCAGTCAGTGTAAATCTGTTTAAAAATAGGCTAGACAAAGTACTGAACACACTCATAGTTTAAGATTAAAACCTCAGAAAACTCTGCAGGAGTTCGCTTGCTCGATGTTTCTGTGAGCAAGCTAAATATAGAGCTATTTATATATTCTCCACTTTCCTGTAAAATTTCCTTGGCTACTTTTCCAGGGTCAAGGTATTTTCTTCAACCTTTTTCCGTACCTGCCTCTGGCAGGGAGGGAGCGGAGGGTGGGGAGAGAGCCTTCTACTTTTCTGTCCAGTTTTCTACTACTGCTAGGATAGTTGAAAGAAAAATAAACTTTCACAAAATTTTCCCTGGCACCCGTTGCCATTGGTACCTCCTCGGTATGGGCCGCAAGGCCTTTTGAGGTACTTCTTTTCCTTGTAACTCCTTGTAACTCTTCTCTTCTCACTTCTCTTCTCTTCCGAAACTGTCCTGCGCCAAGTCCCTGCCCATTCGGTTTCTCTTCTCTTCTCTCATCGGTGAGCGATCACCTATCGGGTCAACTAAACTCAATGGATGGAACTCGGATCCAACTTAGTTGCTTCCAAATCGATCCTCTCGAAATTTCGACAAAAAATATCAAAGTTTGTACTGCTACTGATTATCACTTTTTCATATTTAATTTATGAATTTTCTTGACACTTCGATTCAAAACAACTATAACTAACTATAATTTACTCTGGGCAAATTCACGGAAAAAATATTACAAATCTCAAAATTTCGCAAAAATTTAATCACGCCTAGCTACCAATAAGATCACTTATGGCAGGTACATCGGAGACGATAAAAATTCATGAAACGGAACGAAACAAAACTGTACAGTATAAATATAAAAGCGCCCATACATGGTAGCCGTTATTATAATTTAACAAATACGGTATTATTCAAACTACCTTCAGAAATTACATCGATACATTTAAATACAAAAGACAAAAATGAAACCCAGAAACTTCATGTCATCAATTCTCGAAAATCACGAACCCTCTTACACTTTGGGGGAAGCACACAGAGATTACCACAGCGCTATTGGCAATCTAAAAGGCTCCATCTCCGGTTAACACTCTAGCTAAAATTTTAACTGCATTAGTAAACCCAACTGAAGTGTAAAAAAAATACCAATTTTCCAAAACAGAATCATTAAATATAAAAAAATTAAGTAGTAATACCGAAAAGTTACTTTAATACATTAATTCCAACTTGAAACGCCAAATTTCATAGGAGGAAAACTGGTAATTCACAAATTATATCTGAGAGACAACTCTCTTCTTCAACACAAAACCCAGTATGGTTTGTAAATTACAAAAATCCTAGTAATTTATCGTTTCCAAATGAAACTACAAATTTACATCGTTATTCTAAATAAGAAGAGATATTATGAACCCAAAAATACACGCAACCTACTATGTAAACAAAAAATTAAAACAAATCACTGCATAATGAAGAGTGTTCGCTTTGTTTGTAAGTGAGCCTCTATAAAAATATACCTAACCGAATCAAACTGCAGTTACATCGGGACCTAATTTTGTAATATTCTCTATGCAAACGCGCGAACGTATAAAAAAAATTTAATATCTAAAATAAAATGTTAAAACATTTGTTAACACAATAAAATCTAATTTCAGATTTAAAAAATTTAAACAGCCTAACATATAAAATATCACTCGGAATTGTCCTGAAAATGAAAGAAAGAAAAAATAGACAACAATCAGCCTACCTATAAAAATATAAAAATTAATGAATATATAAAAAAATTTAAAAAACAGAAATTAATTTATCAAATGAATTTACGAAAACAATTTCTATATTATTTGTAAGTTTACTAAAAAATATTCTTGACATGTTTATAACTGCTGTATGTATATGCGATGTATTTTTATTATTTCTAAAAAGAAATTTATATATAAAGTATTTCCACTATTATTTGTATGTTTACTATACTAATGAAAATGAATATCATGATAATAAATATTGATTGTAGATGTATTTCTATTTACTCCTCAATTATTTTTAAATTATGTCTATACAGTATATAGGACTTAAGATTGTTGACCGAAAAAGAGGAAATGTGAGCGCTGTCCCTCGATGATAAAAAAAGATAAGAAACAATAAATGAAAATTAAATGAAAATATATATCTATATTGATGATTAAAACATTTTAATAACCGCAATGATATAAAGAATGAGGTCAGGGTTCGATTCTCGTTGGTGTAATATCGCTGTTATGACTAAGACAGAATTGAATGGTTGGCGCTAAAGTTCACAGTATGACGTCACACCAACACATACACACACACACACACACATACACACATATATACACACACACACACACACACATATATATATATATATATATATATATATATATATACATATATATATATATACTGTATATATATATGTATATATATATATACAAATTTTATATCCATGTTTACTTCTTATCTCTTTGAATCAGAACCTCTTACCCTCAACCCTTCTTATATAAGACCATCCTCCTTATGAAACCTATTGTTTACAGACTCAAACAGCTGCAGTTAAAATTTTGTTCTTTTCCCCTCTTTTCTCCTTACCCCTTTCCTCTCGTTTTCACGACAACCAGTCTACATTTGCGCACCCACGCTACTGGTACATCTCGACTTTGGTAATTGATGGTTCAATAGAACAGTGACTATCGCATCAGTTTGCTTCCTTACTATTTCCTAAAGGAACTCAAATACATTCATTTTAGGAACTAAACTTAAAAATAAAAAAAAATTATATGAATAAATTCAAATCAGTCTTTTCTTCTCGCTTTTTTATCAGCAAAAGTTTCGATGATGCCAGTAACATCTATCCGGCGTGTGGAAAATAATTTCTGCAGTGACCAAGAATAAAATAAATGTACAGCATACAGTTTAAATCAAACGCGTATTTTGTGACGTCATACGAGCTCGGAGAAAAACTAAAAATTTAATATACCAGAAGACAGAAAAGTCCATGAAATGTTAGAATTTTTAAAAAAATTCGTAGCATATTAATCCGTAGGGGATAACTCCCTCCCCATTCGGTCCACCATCTTATGAATGATAAACTCAGTTAGGCGGAAGATTTCGAGAGACAAGAACTCTTAACTAAAAGAAGATATTTGAAGAGAGAATTAAATTAAAGTCAAGAGGTTATAGTTAAAAAATATAAAAAGTTTAAACTAAGCAAAGAACGTACGAACTTAAGAAGATGCATAAATTTGAGAGTTTAAAGCCAAAGATTTGATGGTATATATTACACTGGTATGCATATGAAATTTTTTTGTCTGCTGTGAGGGTTTTTTCAACTCATATTATATAATTCGATCATGCTGAATTCGAAAATGACATTGGTTTTCCTCAATCAGGTCAGGTTTTTTCTCTATTGGCCGTTTATTATAAGTCCAATTTTATCCCCAAATTTATTGATTTTTTTAGCTTAAACACTGTAGATACGAGTAATATTATAAGAACACTCGTGAAAAATGAAAACATTGTGTGAATAAATACTTTTATTCATACAATGAATATGGAAAAAAGTTTATTGAGGAAGGAATGAAGTTTTTTTGGCTTTCCATCTGTGTTTTTCTTCGGGCACGTCTCGCTTCAAACACCAGCAATAGTCCGCCAACATATTGATATCCCAGTTTCCCTGGTACCTCTCTTCCATTATTTTGATATCTTGGTGAAATCGTTCACCCTGTTCCTCACTATAATCCCCACAATTTTCAGGAAAATAGTCCAAGTGGGACCACAAAAAGTGCATTTTTATGGACATGCGCGACCCATGAGCTTTGAAAGCTTCCATCAAGTTTTCGAAAACGGACTCGTATTCTGGACTTCTACGCTTGCCAAGAAAATCAGTGACAACTGATTTGAATGCCTGCCAGGCATTCTTCTCAGTTGGAGTCATTGCGTTTTCGAACTGAGTATCCTTGATCAAAGTTCGAATTTGAGGACCATCAAAAACCCCAGCATTTAGTTTAGCATCAGATATATGAGGAAATTTACTCTCGAGATATCGGAATGCTGAACCCTCCTTATTCATTGATTTGATGAAATTTTTCATCAAGCCCAGCTTAATATGAAGTGGTGGGAGCAAAATTTTTGTTGGTGGTACAAGGGGCACTGAAACGACATTATGCGACCCAGGTTCAAAATTCTTTCTGGATGCCCATTCACGCTGTGCATAGTGCTTCTCATCCGCTCGGCTATCCCATTTGCAGAGGAAACATAGGTATTTCGTGTATCCCCCTTGCATTCCCAATACAAATGCCACAATCTGAAAAAAAATGAAAATATTTAAAGAATTTAGAGAATTTGTTCTATCAGATAAAAAAATCTATGCATTGGACTGTATCACTTCTGTGGGGAAGATAAGTGTTCTTATACGCTCTCAAATAACCTTTGGAAAAACAACATAGTCAATCGCAATAGTTTACTTATGATATTAGTATTACCTTCAAATCTCCACAGATCCTCCAGTTATGTTGGTCGTATACGAGAGCATCCAGTAAAATTTTCATGTTATCTTAGTTCTCAGTAAGTTGTACGGAATGTGCTACAGGGACTGATGCAACCCTATTCCCAATGTTGGGAAGTACTGCTTTGAAACTTCGTTTAGACGAGTCTATAAATAGCCTCCATTCTGATGCCTTATATGGCAGGCCCAAGGATTCGATTAGCCCCTCAACATTGCAGCAGTACACTAAGGAAGAGGTATTTTCGTGCACTGCAAAAAACTTGCGGAATTCTTCCTCTCGTTTCCTATACCAGGAGAATGTTGTTCCCGGAGCCAGCAAGTTGTCCTCTCGAAGTCGTGAGCCCAAGATCTCGGCAGCTAATTTGGAAAGTCCTAAATCCCTGGTAAGATCATTAAGTTTGGCCTGGTTGAGAGGCCTCGGCTCATTTGAAGCGGTATTTTGAGGTATATACGACTGGGACTGGTCATTGGCATCGGTCATTGATTCATCATCAGAATCATCGAAGTCCAGGGTTTGAGGTGGGTCGGGTATTGGAATTCCAGGACCATGGGGTACAGGTCTCATAGCAGAAGGAATGGCAGGGTATACAACAATGTGTTTATTCTTCTTCTTAACTCCTGAAAATAGAAACACAGAAACATGGATATAAAACTTGCATATGAAATAGAAGAAGCATTCAGACAGTGGCGGCTCGTGAGGGAAGGCTGCGGTCTGTAAGATATGAAATAGGTCGATGGAGTCTGTATATTTTCTTTCTTTTTCATTCATATTGTCCCTTCGGGGACAATATGAATGAAAAAGAAAGAAAATATACAATCATTGTATATGTAAATGTAACTTGTATAACAATATGTATGTGTAAATGTATTTTCTATAACAATATGTATATGTAAATGTATGATTACCATTATGGTGAATATTATGCTATATATGGTGAATATTACATTATGGTGAATATTATGCTATATATGGTGAATATTACACTATGGTGAATATTATGTCAAATTTCATACGAGGATTTCAAAATATTTAAGAAAAATAAATTTATAAGCCCACCTTGGAGGTTTGTCATGCAGAAATAGCAATCTGTCACGTGATCCTTTCCTTCTCTCCAAATCATGGGAATTCCAAAAGGCAAAGATTTCGCTCTGCCTTTGCTCCATCTTCTCAAATTTTCAATGAACGTCTTGCAGCACATATGAGGGGCGAAATTTTTGTCCTGGTCCCCTAGCTTAATTCCAAAGTATGCTCTATACATTGTCTTCACAAATTTAGTGATTTGGGACTGGTTATTTGGCATGGTAACCGTCCCACATATGTAGCAGAATCTATTGGGATCATTTTTACACGCTCTATTCATTATGAAATATTTTATCTATATGCCTGAAAAGTAAAAAAAGATATACAAGTGAAACAAGTGATGATAGATGTTACTGTTCCAATTCCGCTTTGACAAAATCACGAAAAATTCTATTTTACTTATGAGGCCATAGCCGGATAACCTGAGCTGATTGAGAAAAACGGATTGCAGATTCGAAATCAGCAGGAAAAACTCTATAAGAATCACTTACAAAACCCTTGACAGCAAAATTGATGCATACCAGTGTTATTCAGTGGATGGACTTGTTTATTTGAGATTATACAGTAGAAATGACCAAAATTTAAAGCTAACTTGAAGAACTATTTTGGATGAACTTAGGCAAGTGAGGATAACGTACGGCCTCGACAACTATCTACATTATGGAAAACGTGGATATCGCGTTTCGACGGTTTTGTAAGTCCAATTAGTTGACATGAAATAGAGTTGAGTATTCCAGTTAAAGGGAACGTCGTCTGCAGACATTGCATACCTTTGTATTAATCTTGTATCAGGGTAGGATTCTTTATCTATAAGTATTGAAAGAAAAAACGTATAAATTACTTTTTTCCCCAAGCATTACCAGTAGGTCAGTCCGAAACGCTGAACATGTTCATACTCGATCGCCAATAGAGCCAAGGCGTTCAATCATTCTTCAGTCATTGTGGAACGTAAATAATTTTTTAGTCTCTTTAACAAAGGAAAGCTTCTGGTTAATATTGGTTATTTCACCCAGTCACATCCAGTTAAAACAATACCATATACTGAATCCTCATTAATAATTATCTTGTGCAAACTGGTCTGAATATTTTTAATAATAATAATTATGATTGCTATTATTTGGCGTTTATGATATGTATGTATACACTATTTTGGTCAATTTGTCACTTTTTTTTTATTTCTGGCTACAGTTTCAAGTTCTGGCTACTTATATTTTATTCTAATTGGATTCAGTTTGGTGACAGTGAGTGCCTAATACGAAAAGATCAGAAGATATTTAGGTGAAATAACAATATTAACCTGTTAGGTTAATTGAATACCCGATTAGGTCAACTGTACGCCCTTGATGATTGGTTTGGTTAAGTCGTGATATTTTCGTTAGTTTAAGCAAAAATGACGAAAACAAATTTTGAGTTGTTTTGCAGAAATGTGATATCCGTTTCCTGTGCAAATGTTTAGTTTTCGAGATATTTTCACCCAAAGGCCAATCTTCACATAACCAAACCTAACCTAGATTAGGTTAGGTTAGGTGAAGATAGGTTTTTAGGTAAAGATATCTCGAAAACTACTCATTTGCACAGGAAATGGATATCACATTTGTGCAAAACAATTCAAAAATGACCAGAAAAATTTGGTCTCGTCAAAAAATCCGACCGTGGGTGTAGTAACCAATTTTTGCCAAGCTTTTTTGCTGAGCAGTTCCACATTTAATTCACCCCAGTTTAGTAGTCCAACATTTGTTTATCGTTTTAAAAATTCAAATATTACATTAATTTTATATTAGTGAACGTGTCCTTTCCTTTCACGGATTTTACCACAAAATATATACACATAAGAGTCACACTTATTATAAAACACAACGAATTTTTTTAATTCGCTCACAAATTAAATGAATTTACTTTTACGTTATGCAATTAATAATGAAGAGAAATGAACCCAGCTCGGAAAATGACGTAGAACTAGAGCAGCAACATAGACTCAACACAAAAAATGGATGTTTCAAGGTTACTCCCTTGTAGAACACGAGACGATTCGCTTCTTAAACCGACCTCTCGATGCAACTTCTCGTTCCAACTGTTCTCTCTTCACCTTTTTGTGCGCTCTGTCTCTTTCTCTCAAGAGAATGTTGCAGTGTTCATATTTCATTGGGAAGTTATTCTTACGTCCATCTGTTTTATAAACTTGGAGCTACAAAACAAGTTTAAAATACAAGATTTTATGAATGTTTTAAATTCCTAATTGTTTTATGCCATTTAACTAATTTATTTGTCCTATTTAATATAATTAAATCCTTTCACTATATATATATTAGAGTGTCCCATTTTTTACCAACTTCTTTTTGGCCTTTTAATTTTCTATTGTGGTACAAAAGCATAGTAAATTAGGTATCAATCGATAGCTATTTTAATTTTCTATCCAAAAATGTACATAGTCTGAAGTTATAATAAAATGCAAGAAATTTATAACCGAAAAACGACAATTTTTTATAAAGAAAAGGGGAAAATTGGTTTTGTAGGTCTAGGGGCTCTGAAATTTTCATCAAATGGAAAATAATTGCTATTTTCTTACTTAGAGCGACAGGCATAATGATATCAGGAGGTTGGACCAGGGAAAAAAAGAAGTTGGTCAAAAAAAAAATATATATATGTATATATAAGCAAACAACCACAGAGAAAAGGAAAAAGAAACACGAAATCCGAGCGCTTTCGTGATATATTCACATCTTCAGGGAAAAGAAAGAAATAGACAGAATTTACGAAATAAATGAGTTAAATACACAAGCGAAAAATTCCCAATCGGCAACTCAATTTAAAAACAAAACATTCTAAAGATTTTTTCAATAGGTAACTTAATCTAAAGGCTACTAAATTATTGAATATATAAGACCTATATAAATGAAATTAGACAATTAACATGTACAGAAAACGAAAATTATTATAACAGTTATTAGAAATAGTATTTAATTAGAGCAGGCAGTTAAGTGGCAAGAATTTAAGAAAACAAAAGACATGGTGCCATCGTCGTACGGAATATTCCAAAAATCTACAAGCAATCTGAAAATTTTTTCCCAATAGATAACCTCTTCAAAAGTTTAGTAAACTATCTAGATGAAAGAAAAAATACAGTTAAAATGTACACATAAGAATGTTAACAATTCTTCAAAACATTATTTATTTAATTAAGGGAAACAGTTAAGGGGCAAGAATGCGGTCAAAAGTAATAGGCCTACGGCAACTAAATTTAAAAAAAAATAAAACAATCTAAAAAATTTTTCTCAATAGGTAACTTAATTATTGAATACAAAAGAACTATATAAATGAAATTAGACAATTAACATGTACAGAAAACAAAAATTATTATAACAGTTATTAATTAAAGCAGGCAGTTAAGTGGCAAGAATTTAAGGAAACAAAGACATGGTGCCATCGTCGTTCGGAATATTCTTAATATCTACGAACAATTTGAATTTTTCTTTTCCAATAGATAACCTGTTCAAAAGTTTAATAAACTATCAAGTACATAAAGATTATATGAAAGAAAATACAATTAAGATGTACACATAAGAATGTTAGCAATTCTTAAAATATTATTTATTTAATTAAGCGCCTCGGTGGTGTAGTGGTTAGCGTCGCTGACTACGAATCCATCGGCCCCGGGTTCGAGACCCGACGGCAGCTGGCGCGCAGCAAAACCCAGCTGTTCATCCTTCCACACAATAAAGAAAGTGGTTGGTAGATAAATGGGTACCCTAGGTGGCCTAGTGGTTAAGACACTGGGCTGCTGATGTGGCGTGGTTCGGATTCCACGTTAAACTGTAGGTCTAAGGTGGAGTGAAAACCTTGACCTTCGTCAGAATGAACAATTCGGGCGGAAGCTAACCAAAAAAAAGGGAAACAGCTAAGGGGCAAGAATGCGGTCAAAAATAATAGGCCTTACACCAACTACCTAACAATGTACGAGTCTAATTTATGAAGCCCAGGGCTAATATTAAGAACCAAATCCGCATTATTCTTGATCACACTCGATTCAAGTATATTTCTACTAACAATAGATTTACTAAAACTTAATTTGGAGGCATTTTTCCAGTCAATGGGATGATTAGTCTCTCTTACATGAATGAAAATGGCGTTAGATTCCTCGCCGATTCTTACACTGTAATTATGCTGCTTAATATGTAATTGAAGCGTCTTACCAGTTTGACCAATGTAAAATGTTTTAGCTTTACCATTCAGAGAAAATTTCCTTGATCTGCCGAAACTGCTGAGGATCTTTAACGTAAATATTGCGTTCAGAAATTTAAATGTAATTAAGAATTCATTGATTCCACGCACAATATGTAATAAATTTGACATTGGTCAAACTGGTAAGACGCTTGAATTACATATTAAGGAGCATAATTACAGTATAAGAATCGGCCAGGAATCTAACGCCATTTTCATTCATGTAAGAGATACTAATCATCCCATTAACTGGAAAAATGCCTCAAAATTAAGTTTTAGTAAATTTATTGTTAGTAGAAATATACTTGAATCGAGTGTGATCAAGAATAATGCGGATTTGGTTCTTAATATTAGCCTTAGGCTTTATAAATTAGACTCGTACATTGTTAGGAAGTTGGTGAAAGGCCTATTATTTTTTACCGCATTCTTGCCCCTTAACTGTTTCCCTTAATTAAATAAATAATATTTTAAGAATTGTTAACATTCTTATGTGTACATCTTAATTGTATTTTCTTTCATATAATCTTTATGTACTTGATAGTTTATTAGACTTTTGAACAGGTTATCTATTGGAAAAAAAATTTCAGATTCTTCGTAGATATTAGGAATATTCCGTACGACGATGGCATCATGTCTTTGTTTCCTTAAATTCTTGCCACTTAACTGCCTGCTTTAATTAATAACTGTATAATAATTTTTGTTTTCTGTACATGTTAATTGTCTAATTTCATTTATATAGTTCTTATGTATTCAATAATTAAGTTACCTATTGAGAAAAAATCTTTAGATTGTTTTATTGTTTTTTAAATTTAGTTGCCGTAGGCCTATTACTTTTGACCGCATTCTTGCCCCTTAACTGTTTGGCTTAATTAAATAAATAATATTTTGAAGAATTGTTAACATTCTTATGTGTACATTTTAATTGTATGTTTTCTTTCATCTAATCTTTATGTGCTTGATAGTTTATTAGACTTTTGAAGAGGTTATCTACTGGGAATTTTTTTTTCAGATTGCTTGTAGATATTTGGAATATTCCGTACGACGATGGCACCAAGTCTTTTGTTTCCTTAAATTCTTGCCACTTAACTGCCTGCTCTAATTAAATACTATTTCTAATAACTGTTATAATAATTTTCGTTTTCTGTACATGTTAATTGTCTAATTTCATTTATATAGGTCTTATATATTCAATAATTTAGTAGCCTTTAGATTAAGTTACCTATTGAAAAAATCTTTAGAATGTTTTATTGTTTTTAAATTGAGTTGCCGATTGGGAATTTTTCGCTTGTGTATTTAACTCATTTATTTCGTAAATTCTGTCTATTTCTTTCTTTTCCCTGAAGATGTGAATATATCAAGAAAGCGCTCGGATTTCGTGTTTCTTTTTCCTTTTTCCCTGTGGTTGTTTGCTTATTAATAAGAACACGTGTTATTCTGTGATTTTTCTGCATATATATATATATATATATATATATATATATATATATATATATATATATATATATATATATATATATATATATATATATATATTAAGTGTTCTATGACAATTAATCAGTTTATAATATCTGATTGGATTAAAAAAAAGTGTTATATCATG
Source organism: Bathynomus jamesi (assembly GCA_023014485.1). Taxonomy (NCBI): domain Eukaryota; kingdom Metazoa; phylum Arthropoda; class Malacostraca; order Isopoda; family Cirolanidae; genus Bathynomus; species Bathynomus jamesi. The sequence goes on along the minus strand of JAJOZX010001397.1, from coordinate 409,053 downwards.
TGAGTGACGATGATGTGACTGCTAATCTCATACCTCATTGGCATCCTTTTACAAGTAAAATCACAACGAAACAGGTTCGTGTGTTTGCGTGCCTAAAGTCACGTACTACATATAATAAACTTTTCTGAATGCATCTTAAGCCTACGCGAAAGTTAAATGTTAATTAACTTATGATTTTCATTCATTAACAAGTTCTTTTATATTTATTAATGAACCCTCAATTTTGCAATCCCACCATTTTATTGATATTAAATTTTACTTTTTTATGATATTTTATAATTTTATAATTATTTTATATTTTAATCTTTTTTGCAGCCCCTAGGCCTAGACCATTTTGGCCTATAAATAAAACCGCTAATGATTCCCGGTAATACTAAGAATTAGCCATAAGATGTCGGATACGCTTACTCAAAATCTAAAAGAATCTAGTCGTATGAGAGCAACTTTGTTCATCGTCCAACTTCTTTGAACTAATTGGTATGTTGTAAACTACACACATGGTCCAAAGCTTGCGATATCCCTCCATTGAACAGCTTATATTTTCATCAGTTAAGCGCTTATCCTGCCGCAGGGAGTTCTGGGCTAGTCCGCAAGTCATTAATGACTATACATTGGAGATGAAAAACGTTTGATTTATAAAGAACTTCCGTGTTCTTACGTGTTAATTACTCCTGCCATACATAGGTCTATATAGTAGTCAGCGCCCGTAGCTAAGTGGGTAACACTGCTTTCCCATAAGCAACCTGAAGACACTGCGTGAAGTCAGGGGTTCGATTTCTGAAGGTGCTTGCTAATAGCAATCCAGGACTTAGTGCGGCCGCATGCGTTTGTCTTGCCTGAGCGCTGTTCCAGATTCTGATCTACCTGACTAATCATTGCTATTATTATTATACATATATTCTAAATTACTTAGAGATACAGTAAATAACAGATAAAATGGCTGAATGATGTGTAACATCCATAAAAGCAAATGTACACTATATATATATATATATATATATACACACACACACACACACACTGTATATACTGTTAAAACATGCTCGGTTTCAACATTTTCCATTTATGCACCACCTCGAAATCAGAGCACCTTTTAAATGATAGTGAAGTTCAGTGTAGTGTTTTAAATTGTTTTGCATCTTCGATACACTAAAACAGAGGTTCTCAAACTTTTTGTCACTTCGTACCCTCTAATTCATCAGAAAATCAGCCAGGACCCCCATTAGTAAGAATTCACATAAGATTCAGAAATATTAATAATAAGTGCTTTATTAAATGAATAAACAACAAACTACATATATAAATAAAATTAGGGTAGCTATAATTCTTGAATTTTAGTGTGAGGGATGTGCCTGATGTGTGGAAACTAGTTTCTCAATTTCAGGTGTAGTGCTTGACAAGGAAACTCGAAGATCATGTTCCACGTTTAGTCGAAAGCGATCCTTGTTCACATAGATAAGTACCGGGAAACATTAGCAATGACTTCACCACCACATTAGCTACAGCAGGATAAGACTCGCTCATTTTGGACCAGAACTTAGTCAGTGGAAGAGTTTCAAATTCATCTCGGACTATAGAGTCATTCACCAACTCAATAAATTGATCCTGCAAGTCTTCTACGAGCAATTGCACGTCAACGATGAATGGATTTCTTATCAATTTTAAATCCAATTCGTTCAATTCTGTAAAATATGACTGGAACTCCAGCAGCAGAGTAAATATGTGCCAACACTAGCTGAATCATATGAATTTTATCATTTTCCTCATTATTCTCAAGCGCATCGCTAAGATGCTTCAACATTCAAAGGTTTTTTGTCTTTTCACTGCAAGTTCGTCCATGAAATCAATCACGGTGGTGCGCTGACTTTGAAGCGATTTGTTCGTGTTTAGACGTAAGAATATGTCATTTAAGTTGGCTAACTTCATGAGCCACTGGTTATCTGACGGTTATTTGGCAAAATTTAAAGACTTTGTTTTGCCGTCTCGTTTGAAGAATTCAGTCAGCTCATTTTTTTCAATGACTCAACCCTTGCTACCACATTTCCCCGTGACAGCCAGCGTACATCGGTGTGAAATAGCACCAAACTCCTTGCAAAGTAGGTGGAAGAGGCGAGTATTGAGAGCATTAGACTTGATAGTATTCACCTTATGAACGACATCATCAACAACTAATCTTAGTTCTGGTCGGAGTGTTTTAAATGCCAGAGCATATCGGTGAATCATGCAATGAAGATGCTTTGAATCGAGGCTCACTTCCTTCACTTTTGCTAGAAATCTCGAATGCTTGTCAAGCATCGCAGGTGCTCCATCCGTTGTGCAAGCACACACATTGTCCCAAGTCAGTCCCGAGGTTTTGAAAAATTTAGAGACCTCTAAGAAAATGTCTTCTCCTCTAGTAATAGATTCGAGAGCATGAAAAACAGGAATTCTTCTTTTGAAATTTCCACCATTTATATATCGCGCGAAGACGCAGTGGCGGTTCCTCATATGGGCAATATGGGCAGCCGCACAGGGCGGCATTTGTGGAGGGGCGGCATGAGCGCCTGCAAAAAAAATAAAAATAAAAATAAGAATAAATAAATAAAGAAATAAATAAAAATAGTTTATTTATGGCAGTTGTGCAATTTAATTTGCATTTTTCCTGTTCATAGTATCATAATTACATTCTCTTAAGTGAGTTATTCTATTTACGTGATGAAGGATTTGTAAAATTCAGAAATTTGAGTCTGTTTTGGTTCTGAAGTTCCAACAATTAGTCCAATAAAAAGTTATTTTGTGAAAGAGTTATGTCTGTCCTTTATTTTGGGGGGATTCGAATGTGTGTGTGTTGGCGAACAGGGGGGGGGGCGCTGAAGGTGAGGTTCGCCCAGGGCGTCATGTAAGCTAGGACCGCCACTGCGAAGACGAGTAGTTGGGCACAGCTGGCCACGTCTATCGATTCATCGAGCTGAATTGAAAATTTGCTTAAGGGTGGTTCACGTATTTCAGCAACTACTTGGTGCTTCATGTTTTCCGACATCTCTAAGACTCTCCATTGGACAGTATCGTTTGAAAGAGACAATGATACTACCTTATTCTCGGCAGAATCTCCGATCATGCAACGAACTATATCTTTGCAGCAAGGGATAATCACTTTTTCGGCAATGCTGTGGGGTTTTTATCCTTTGCTATTCTTAACGATACCATGTATGAGGCGTGTAATGCTGCCTTTTTTGTTGGCTAATGCTCCTGGATCGATCATAACGTGCTCGATTCAGTTCCGCTTCTTTTCGTTTAAAGAAGGGAACGTCCTTATTAACAAGTTCCGTATGGCAGTCACTTAAGTGTCTCTTGAGGAAACTTGGCTTTAGTAAATCTAATGAGAACACCTCGTTGCATATAACACATTGAGGCAGCTCGATCCCATTTTTGATAATAGAGGTGAACCCATACTCTATGTAGTTTTCGTTATACCGACGTTTCTTAGTTGCAGATGCCATCACAATGCCTGTAAGTGTAATAAAATTAAAATTACATTATTACTATATGCACCACTAATATATATATATATATATATACATTGTAACTGCAAACACGCAGTATAATTAACGTAAAGAACGACGCTTGTATAGGAGAATGTTCCGCGCAAGATGAGGAGAGAGAACGAAACAAATGAAAAAATGAGGTAACCACCCGGGAATCGAACCCGGGATCTTCCGATTGCCGGTCAGATATGATAACCATTACACCACGGGCCTCACTCGAACAAATGCCGTAATTCTTCTACATACGCGCAGAAACCAATGCCCCAAGGGGGCACCTCCCGCATGCCGTACATTGTATACATTGTAACTGCAAACACGCAGTATAATTGACGTAAAGAACGACGCTTACGGCGTGCTGGAGGTCCCCCCTTGGAGCATTGGTTTCTGCGCGTATGTAGAAGAATTACGGCATTTGTTCGAGTGAGGCCCGTGGTGTAATGGTTATCATATCTGACCGGCAATCGGAAGATCCCGGGTTCGATTCCCGGGTGGTTACCTCATTTTTTCATTTGTTTCGTTCTCTCTCCTCATCTTGCGCGGAACATTCTCCTATACAAGCGTCGTTCTTTATGTTAATTATACTGCGTGTTTGCAGTTACAATGTATACAATGTACGGCATGCGGGAGGTGCCCCCTTGGGGCATTGGTTTCTGCGCGTATGTAGAAGAGTTACGGCATTTGTTCGAGTGAGGCCCGTGGTGTAATGGTTATCATATCTGACCGGCAATCAGAAGATCCCGGGTTCGATTCCCGGGTGGTTACCTCATTTTTTCATTTGTTTCGTTCTCTCTCCTCATCTTGCGCGGAACATTCTCCTATACAAGCGTCGTTCTTTACGTTATATATATATTATATATATATATTATATATATATATATATATATACAGGGCGTCCCAAAAAAATGTATACACACTTTAAATACTTATAAAGGCAGTGTTTATTAAAATACATTTCATTTTCAAAATGTAATAGAATCTACAGACATTATTTAATTGTTTTGTCAACGCCTGTTTTCAAACTGATGTCCGTTCTGGTCCAGGCACTGCTGATAACGCGAAGCAATGGAATCGCAAACATCACGAAACATTTCGTTTGGTATTTGTGTGCATTCTCGTTCAATGGCTGCTCTCAATTCAGCGACTGTTGCAGGTTTTATAGCGTAGACTTTGTCTTTTAAGTATCCCCATAAAAAAAAGTCTAGTGGTGTGAGGTCTGGTGAACGCGGAGGGTATTCTACGAAACCCCTTCGTCCAATCCACATCCACATCGTGCCAAGTACCACTCGCAATACTCCACTCTTCGGTCCGGATCATCTTCATTAATAGCATGAACTAATCTTGGAATGTAACTTTTCCATTGACAGCGCTTCAAAATGCGTTGGACAGACGATTCTGAAATTCCTACCTCACGACTCGCTTGCCGCACAGATTTTCTTGGACTTTGGTGATACGTTTCCAGTACTCTTTCTTGCTTTGTGGGGCTTGTCGATGTCCGTGGTCTTCCGGAACGCTTCTTGTGGACATTCTGAACAGTTCCATCGGCTTCAAACTTATCTCTAATTCGAGTGATGGTAAGTCGCGTTGGTGGATCTGTTTGAAACTCCCTCCTAAACTGTCTTTGCACTTCAACTGCGTTTTCACACTTCCAGTAGCATTTTAGAATGAATTTCCTTTGTTCAAAGCTTAGTCTGACTGCCATTATTAATTCTAATGGGTTTAACTTGGAAAGAAAGAAACATCAATTGAGCTATCAGCTGTTAAAGTGTGTATACATTTTTTTGGGACGCCCTGTGTGTATATATATATATATATATATATAATTTAGGGTGTGTCTATTTTATGAAGTTTTGAAATTTATATTGGCCAGGTTCTTATTGGGTTCCACTAAAGAAAAAAATTATATTTGCCAATTTTTAGAAAAATTGGAGTAAATTTAGGACTTGCCCAAGGCTTAGGAAAATTATACAATTAGACAAAATTAGCAATATTACAATTTTCCAAATGAATGTTACAAAATGAATGCCTTAACAACCAAATATGATATTAAAACAAAGAGGAACACTATACAGGGTGTCCCAAAAGTCCCTATCTATTTTGTTGAAATAGGCTGAATTTCAAATAAATGTCACACTGACCTGAATACAGATGTATTTCTATACAAATTACAAGTATTACACCATTAAAATTTTTAATTAGTAGTTTCCACATGTGCTCCATCTGTATCTCTGCAAATCTCAAAGCGGTCAGCTGCATTGCGGAACACATTTCCGAGCATTTCAGGGGTTATTTTCTCAACTGCTTGCCTAATGCGATCTCGCAGATCTGGTAAGTCTCGAATATTTCTGCGATAGACCTCTGATTTAATGAAACTCCAAGCAAAGAAATCCAATGGGGTCAAATCCGGAGATCGCGCTGCCCAGGGCCTATTTCCCCCACGTCCAATCCAACGATTTGGAAACCGCTCGTTTAGGTATGTCTGAACAATTCTGGCATAATGACATGTGCCCCATCCTGCTGAAAGACTACATTGTCGAGAACGCCATCTTCAAGAAGTTGAAGTTCTAAAATTAATAAAAAATAAAAATTTTAAAAATAATTAAAATAGAAATCTAATGCATGTATTTGCCTAGAAACGTGCATGCAATCATGTCATTAAAACATTCACTTGAAATTCAGCCTATTTCAACAAAATAGATAGGGACTTTTGGGACACCCTGTATAATTGTTCTATTTACTGCTTTTGAGCTTTCGGAAATTTGTTCCGGTTGTACTCAACCATTTGCAGGACGAATTGTTTCTGCTGCTCATCTCTGACCAGTGATTCATTGAAAGACTGCATGATGGCAACTCCTCTTTCTGCCAAGTCATTACTCACTCGTAGGGCTGAAACGACATCTTTTGCCTTATTATATGACTTCTCTGCCTCCCATTGTTGCGGGTCAAGGTCTAAAAATGCTCCATCCAATTCAAGGATCTGGAAAAGGTTCTTGGTGGAAGTGGTATAAAAGTCGTATAGTGATTTTGAAGAGGGATCATGTACAGAAGGGTGTATTTTTGGAGGTTCATCAGATCCTTGAATCTTGCGCATATTCTGGACCATGAGTCGTTTTTCATGGACGGTGACTGAATCATCGAAAAGACTGAGACTCACCAATGTTTCAGACAGATACCAAAGATGTCGAGAAAATGCCGTGAAGGCGACCTCCGAGACTTCCTTATCTGGGTAACTGTGCAGCGCCTTCAAGAATTGAAGATCGTTCCGTGGGGCTTCATTTGGTGATGGACAGGAAAACCAGTGCTTGATGTACACCGTAGTTGTGAATAGTGCCACTCGATTTAAGTGCTTCCATACCGTTTGAGAGTATGATTGTCGAGATGCCCTCATTATACTTTGACGCTGTTGAATGGGAAACTGGTCTTTAAAAAGACACATCTTGATAGCATATATTGCACGTGCCATCCAACACGCTCGGTGAAATGTTCCTGGGTTCTCCTCCTAGAAAGATGAGTGTCAGCTCCAAAAGTTCTTCGTAGTCGTCTCTGGGATGTTTAGTGCTCAGTTGCTGTATGGCAAAATTTATAACAGTTCCTCTAACTCCTTCAATGCGCTCTGCTACTTCGGCATCCTCCAGAGCCGTGCGATATTTTGTTTGGTCAATCTTTGGCCAAAAGTTGCGAAAATGAGAAAAGATATCAATATTTGGAGACTTAGCAGCATCATGTAGCGAAAACACCTTTGCTAAAACAACTTCAGACACATGATGTCGACAGGCAAGGTTTAGAAGATCCTTCTCTAACTCACTTTCAAGTTTCATACAAACACCACCTTTCAAACCTGTGTTAGATGCCGTTGTGTCGAAGCACATAGCTACAATTCTCTGTTGAAGACCCCAGCTTTTGATCTCAGCCATGCAAGCTTCTGCCATAACTGCAGCTGTGCCTGATGGCAGTTTGGGTATAGCAAGTAGCTTGGTTATATCCTTCCCAGAAACCATTATCGGAAGACGATCCACAGATTCTCTCTCATTTCCTGTATAGTCGGCCATTATCTTCCCATCCCAGTGCAAAGTTAGTGGCACTTGCGGGTTGAAAGATTCTCTGATCTCAGATGCTAAGGCTGCACGTCTATCTCTCCTCGCTCGGTGTATTGCAGATGGACTAATCATAAGTTCACCAACTGGTACTTTAAACTGATTGGATGTAAATGCAGCCAAAGCAGAGAAAATGTATGAGGCATTCCTGCTGCTTGTTTTTGTGCGATCTAAAGCTGCTGCTACATCCTGCGTAACTACAGAGATGGTTCCTTTCCGTCGCTGCGGCGGACCTGATGTTGATAGCTCAGATTCACTTTCGGTAGTGTCTGAAGGTGAAGATTCTTCACTTGACGATTCAAGAACTGCAACCTCATTCACTCTGTCTGTTTCTGCACGAACCCGTTCCTCACGATCCGCAACAGCTATTGATCTTTGTAAGGCCTTGGCCCCTTGCTTTGCGAGGTTAACATCAATGCCTGACATGAAACCACGTCGTCCTTTTTCACGTTGAGCTTTCAGAAACTGTCGATCCTCTTCTATCTTTATCATAGTCATGGCATCTTGATGTGCAATATCAAAGAGATCATCCAACAAATTTTTGAAAGTTTCACGATTTCTCTCTTCAGTTGTTGACATTCTTGATATACGCTTCTTGAGGTTTTGCCATTCCTTGTGAAGACGTCGTAGCTGATCCCAGACATGATTCTTCGCCCTTGTTGGTATCCGTGCTTATTCCCAAATTGGAAGAATCATTGCAACAGTTTCCTTTATGCTCTCATCCAACTTCAATTTCTTACGTGTATGAAAATTGAACAACACTTTTAAAACCTCACCACGTGAAGGTAGCTTAGAAGGATAAAAGTGGTCTTCTGTACCACCAATCAACCAAATCTCTGTCTTCTTTCTTGTTGCCTCCGCCATTTTACCTGTAAAGTAGAAAAAATAATTAAATATCTGAAATAGTGACCGAATAAAAACATTCACTTTACTGGACTGATAATATTAATTAATTAGCAGCAAATGTCTTACTCGTCGTTATATAGGTAATTATTCCAAGGCAAAAAAAATAAAACACCATAACAAGTCGATATAAATTTACCCTGATAATTTCTTATGGCGATGTGCACCTGTAACCGTAGTCTAAGAATAAATTTAGTTAAAATGAATATTACATACAAACCCGAAGTGTTAAACATAAGGCTTACGCAATAAATTAAAATACATCTCACAACCACAAGAAAACTTAAAAGTGAAACACAAAAAAATTTATATGCTGAAAGGTTAAACTAACAACATATTTTGAAACGGTTGCGCTGTCACAAATCCAAACATAGCTTGAAATAAAACCAGTACACTAGGCACACAGTCGCCATAAACTAATCATCGACACAAAACATTTGCTTCTCAACTTTGATTGCATTGGGCAAGTCCTAAATATTTTGCTATAGTGATAAAACTTCATATATAGAGTTTTTACATGAGGCGGCATGATAATTGAACCTGGCCGATGTAAAACATTGCTTTTGAATTTCTCACTCTATGCCTTAGACACACCCTAATATATATATATATATATATATATATAATATATATATATATATATATATATATATATATATGTGTGTGTGTGTGTGTGTATATGTGAAAATTATTTCACGAAAGTAACACGTGAAAAATATTTATGATGAATAAAAACACGAAGGAAAGGAAACAGAATGGTGCTCAAGCGCTTTCGTCTAATGATATCCTCAGGAACACTGAAGTAAATTAAGAGTTCAAGACTATATACAGGTAACAAAAAAAAATATACATATATATATATATATATATATATATATATATATATATAATAAGTAGAGAAATAAAAATTGTGGGAGGAGCATACAAATTTGTAAGGAAAACTACCAATTTTAGCACTTTGCCTGAATTCAACACAAGATCAAATGGATTGTTTACAGCCGATTTTATAGATAATGCCTGAATGATATATAGGTCACAAAAAATATAAAAAAGTATATATAAAACTAAATTGAAAAATAAAAATTGTAAGAGAAGCATACAAATTTATAAGGAAACACTACCAAAGTTTTAGCACTCTACCCTTCTTGGCTAAATCCGTTCTGAACGAATTCAAAACAACGGGATCGAGTTGAAAAAGACCTTTGCTCATGTTAAAGTTATTTGTAAGTTGGATAATAGCAGACTCAAGAATATTTCTATTAACAATGTTGCTAGAGTGAAACAAAACTGAAGCATTATTCCAATCAATACAGTGGGATAACTCTGACAAATGGACAAAAAGGGCACTGGACGACTGTCCCGTTTTAACGGAATATTGATGCTGTTTTACACGCGTGTGCAAATCCTTTCCCGTCTGATCAATGTAAAAGGAATCACATTGTTTACAACCAATTTTATAGATAATGCCTGAATTATTGGTAGGGCTATTTTTTACTATGATATTTTTCACAATATTGTTATATGAAAATACTACATTAATATCCAAAAGTTTAAGTACATTAGCAATGCCTAAAAAGCCTGGGAAAAATGGAAGTACTAAAATATTCTTTGACAAAGTGCGAGTGTTATTATTCACACGATAGAAGGTTCGTTTTGCCTTGTTAAGACAAGATTCCATAAACGCAGGTGGGTAGCACAGATCACTTCCAATACCGTTGATTTTTTCGAATTCGGCATCGATGTATTCCGGACTGGCGATCCTAAGAGCGCGGAGAAACATTGACGAAAATATTGCCTTCTTAATGGGGGTGTCATGTCCAGAGGAGCAGGTCCTTTCCAAGTCCCTCCTTCCGATTCGCCTAAGACAAATTGACGACCATCCGTTCAACAACTTCAGCAGATTAATTTTAAAGAAACATATTGTAGTCACCAGACAAAATGAATGGTCCGCCTTCAAAAATTTACACATTGCCAAACGTAATTTTGTGACCGTTATTCCCCAACCGTGGATCCAACCTTTGTTTGATAAAATTTACAACGAGTTGCGTCGGAGAACTTCTTCACTTCGTAACATTTTGGATCGCAAAATTAAAAGTCTCATTCGAAATAGTCAGTGGAGTAAAAAAGCAAGCTCAAAATGTGTTTTGAACCTTTCTTCGAAAAACATTAGTGACGATGCAAAAAGTGCCCTTGGATTTGGTATGTCCTTTTTTATTGTTAAAAAACCTGCTTTACAATTTGTTATAGTCTTGCTTGTTTTGAAAAACAGTGTAATCTTCTTCAGTCTTTGGTTAACATAGTTAAAGGCCTTATCTATAGTGCTGCGAATAGTACTTACGAAGATAACTTTCCTAAACGTTTTCGCATTAGCCTCTCACAATTAAAAAAAGATGGTGAGCTCCATATTACTAAAGCAGACAAGGCTAACACAATAGTTATTATGGACAAAGTGGTCTACATTAGAAAGATGAACGAGCTTCTCCAGGACCCCGCCACATACGGAAAACTTAGGAAAACCCGCAGGATGACGTCATCAAATCATTCAATAGTGGCTTGAAACGCATTCTCAAAGATCATAAGGACTTAATTGCGCTTTTCATGTCCACTTCATCTTCTCTTCCCTACCTTTACGGTCTTATTAAAACCCACAAACCTGGCAACCCTATGCGCCCTATTATTAGCAGGGTGGGCTCTATTACCTATAAACTCTCCAAATGGCTTGTCAAAGTCTTGTCCCCCATTCTCAAAACTATCTCTGATTCACATGTAAAAAATTCCATGGATCTCACTGAAAAATTGAATAATGTACTCACTGAAACCAACGATAGATTGATCAGTTTTGACGTTTGTTCATTGTTTACAAAAGTGGCGATTGACGATATGCTTGACTTTCTCTACCGAGAATTACATAAGTACGACCTGCCACTACTTGCACACATCGTTTTGGAACTTATTAAGCTTTGCATCAAAGACTAAATTCACTTTTAATAGCGAGTATTCTCAACAGGTTTTTGGGATGGCCATGGGCAACCCCTTGCCGCCCCTCCTCTCCAATATTTATATGGAGTTTTTCGAAATTACTTACATTCCGAGAATCCTGGGGGTTGGCATACCATGGTTGCGGTACGTCGACGATATTTTGTGTATCTGGCCCATGAATCGTGACTTGGATGACTTTCTCCTTCAGTTAAATGATCAAGTCCCCTCCATTAAGTTTACTTTAGAAGTGGAACAAGACAACTCAATCCCGTTTTTGGATGTGCGTGTACATAGGGAAAGCCCAGTTTTTAAGTTTAGTATCTATCGGAAAAAAAAAACAATTTGTCCTACGTACACTTTTACTCTGGACATGACACCCCCATTAAGAAGGCCATATTTTCATCAATGTTTCTCCGCGCTCTTAGGATCGCCAGTCCGGAATACATCGATGCCGAATTCGAAAAAATCAACGGTATTGGAAGTGATCTGTGCTACCCACCTGCGTTTATGGAATCTTGTCTTAACAAGACAAAACGAACCTTCTATCGTGTGAATAATAACACTCGCACTTTGTCAAAGAATATTTTAGTACTTCCATTTTTCCCAGGCTTTTTAGGCATTGCTAATGTACTTAAACTTTTGGATATTAATGTAGTATTTTCATATAACAATATTGTGAAAAATATCATAGTAAAAAATAGCCCTACCAATAATTCAGGCATTATCTATAAAATTGGTTGTAAACAATGTGATTCCTTTTACATTGGTCAGACGGGAAAGGATTTGCACACGCGTGTAAAACAGCATCAATATTCCGTTAGAACGGGACAGTCGTCCAGTGCCCTTTTTGTCCATTTGTCAGAGTTATCCCACTGTATTGATTGGAATAATGCTTCAGTTTTGTTTCACTCTAGCAACATTGTTAATAGAAATATTCTTGAGTCTGCTATTATCCAACTTACAAATAACTTTAACATGAGCAAAGGTCTTTTTCAACTCGATCCCGTTGTTTTGAATTCGTTCAGAACGGATTTAGACAAGAAGGGTAGAGTGCTAAAACTTTGGTAGTGTTTCCTTATAAATTTGTATGCTTCTCTTACAATTTTTATTTTTCAATTTAGTTTTATAATTTTTTTTATTTTTTTTTTTTGTGACCTACTGTATATATCATTCAGGCCTTATCTATAAAATCGGCTGTAAACAATCCATTTGATCTTGCGTTGAATTCGTTCCGAACGGATTTAGACAAGAAGGGCAGAGTGCTAAAACTTTGGTAGTTTTCCCTTATAAATTTGTATGCTCCTCTTACAATTTTTATTTTTCAATTTATTTTTATATATATTTTTTTATATTTTTTGTGACCTATATATCATTCAGGCATTATCTATAAAATTGGCTGTAAACAATCCATTTGAGCTTGTGTTGAATTCAGGCAAAGTGCTAAAATTGGTAGTTTTCCTTACAAATTTGTATGCTCCTCCCACAATTTTTATTCCTATATTTATTATATATATATATATATATATATATATATTATATATATATATATATATATATATATATATATATATGTATATTTTTTTTTGTTACCTGTATATAGTCTTGAACTCCTTATTTACTTCAGTGTTCCTGAGGATGTCATTAGACGAAAGCGCTTGAGCACCATTCGGTGTTTCCTTCCCTTCGTGATATATATATATATATATATATATATATATATTATAATATAATATATATATATCACAATGCCTTCTTCTTCTTCCGCAGCTTATTATCCCATCTTTACATGGGGTCGCTGTTTTTGGTTCGTCTTCTCCACTCTCCTCTGTCGTATACCACGTCCTCCTCCAAGTCCTTCTCCCTGATGTCCGCCACCACACAGTCCCTCCATCTCGTCTTCGGTCTTCCTCTTCTTCTCCGTCCCGGCAACTCCATCTCCAGCACTCTGCGCCCCACATACTCCTCCTCTCTTCTCCTGACGTGTCCATACCACCTCAGCCTGGCCTCCTGCACCTTCTTAGATGCTTCCGCCACCTTCACTGTTCCTCTTTTATGCTAATTTCTGACCCTATCCCTCCTCGTCACTCCACACATCCATCTCAACATCTTCATTTCAGCCACATCGATTTTTCTTTCATTGCTCTTCTTCATTGGCACAGTCTCCATTCCATACAACATTGCCGGCCTCACCACTGTTTTGAATACCTTTCCCTCTTATCACAGAGCACCCCTGATATGTCTCTCCAGTTCTTCCACCCCGACTGTATTCTACATTTTATCTCTCTCTCTGCTCCCCCCTCTGCATCCACTGTTGACCCCAGATATTTAAAATACTCCACCGTCTTAACACGCTCTCCACTCAATGTCACTTCCCCTTCTCGGTCCTGCTGCACATCACATCTCATATATTCGGTCTTCTTTCGGCTAATTCTCATCCCCCTACTTTCCAACGCCTCTCTCCAATTTTCCAACTGCTGCTCCACCTCCTCTTTCGTCTCCCCACTCAACACAACATCGTCTGCATACATCATGCACCACGGCGCATCCCCTCTAATCCTGTCCGTCAACACATCGAATACCACATTGAAAAGGAAGGGGCTCAAAGCTGATCCTTGGTGCAGACCAACTTCCACCCGAAAGCTCTCTGACACACCCACGCTACTCCTCACCTTAGTTGTTACTCTGTTACTCCCCTGTACATCCCCTTGATCAGTGTAACATACTTCTCCGGTACCATCTTTTCCCTTAAGCATCTCCAAACTTCCTGCCGTGGTATCCTATCATATGCCTTCTCCAAGTCAATAAAAACCATGTGCAACGCCTTCTGCCCCTCTCTGTACCTCTCTGCCAACTGTTTCAATGCAAAAACTGCATCTGTCGTTCTCCTTCCCGGCATAAATCCAAACTGTTCCACTGACACTTCCGCTTCGTCTCTCAACCTACTCTCCACTATTCGCTCCCATATCTTCATTGTATGTGATATTAGCTTGATCCCTCTATAATTCGTGCAATCTTGTACATCTCCCTTCTCTTTGAATATAGGCACGATGATGCTGGTCCGCCACTCATCCGGAATCACCTCCTGGTCAAACAACTTCTGCATTAGATCCCACACCAGATCCACCCCCTCATCTCCCAGTGCCTTCCATGCCTCGGCTAGTATCTCGTCTGGGCCAGTCGCTTTGTTATTTTTCATCCTATTCAGAGCACGACTCACTTCCATCCTCCCACTTGTTCTGTCATAGCTACATTTGGTAATCCATCCTCATAGAAAGATCTTGGGTTTTCTTTATTTAATAATTCCTCAGAATATTCTTCCATCTATCCTTTATCTCTTCATCTCTTTGCAGCACCGCCCCCTCCCTTCCCTTAATTTGTTTTACCTGTGTAAAGTCTTTTGTCGCTCTATTTCTGCTCTTAGCCAATCTGTATATCTTCTTTTGTCTTCACGATCCTCTAAATCCTCATACATCTGCCGATATGCCTCCGCCTTTGCTCTCGCCACTGCTCTCTTTGCCTGTTTCTTTGCTTCTTTATATACCACCTTACACTCTTCACTCCTCGATTCTTCCCATAACTTCTTAGTTTCTCTCTTACTTCGTAGTGCTCTTTGGATCTCATCACTCCACCACCATCCTTCCTTATCTTCCCACACTTTACCTGATGTTTCCCCCAATATGTCTCTACCTGCCGTTCTCATGACATTTGCATTATGTACCCACCAATCCTGTACATTCTGTTCATCAACATAGATTTCACTCAACACTCTCTCTCTAAATTCCCATTTCTTCCCCTCCTCTCTCAGTTTGTACGACCTACCGCCTTTAATTGTAATAAAATTAAAATTACAATGCAGTATTTACCTTTTTAGGTAACATACACTTTATAACAATTTTTAACACATGGTAGATGCAATTTTTTTTTTATTAGTTATACATTTGTGACGTTTCTAATAAAAATTGAAATTTGGCCAATCTAATTTTAGTTTAATATGAAATTGAAAAAAAAAACCCTTAATATATGACTCACCAAATTTCTCAGCCAATTTATTTTAAAAAAAAAATCACTTCACACTGCTGCTTTGATAACGTTTATGACGCAGATATATTCAGCGAGGCTGAAATAAAAATTCTAGAAGTTTCTGGCACTGAGTAGAATAAACGTTTTCAATTTTTTTTAGAGTATTCACTTGAATTATGTCGAAATAAATAAATATATAGCGTAAATTTTGTCCATTCCTTCCCCTACCCCCCAGGAAACCTTAATATGTACCCCCAGTTTGAGAACCCCTGCACTAAAAGGTTAACTTCTCGTTTCTGCCTCTAAACTCATTAGTTGTGAGATTCGCTCCTCACCTGGTGACAAAGAACGTTTCCCTCGACTTCACTGAATAACGATTTAAAATTTAATGAGTATTATTGTAGTTATTGCGATCTCTCTCTTCTTTATCTCTCACGTTAATGGCGAAGAGATTTGCAGCTTCAGGTTCGCCGTTCATTATCAACACTCGTAATCAGTTTTCCTCGTTTTGCAGATTTGCATCGTCTTTTGCGAGTTTATTTGAAGAGCACAGTTGTGTGTGTGTGTGTGTGTGTGCAAGCGTGCAGGCAACTGAGCATGAATGAGGTATCGTGTCTAATGATTCGCAATTGTAATGGGTTAATTTTTTGTGTGATAACACTTTTGGTACCTGGGATGATTAAAAACATTATAAAAAGATCAAGATAGTAAAAATAATCTTGTGTTATAATGAAAATTAAATCTCACCTTGATGGTGTCAGCATAGGACATGTTAAAGAGAAAATCCCCCAACTATTCAATGCTGTGTATTTTCTGTATAATATGAAATACGAAAACTCTCCACAATACAACTTCACAGGAAAAGTAAATCACTACAGTGAACTTCGAGTTAGGCCTAAGTCTATATATCAAAATGATTCATCCGATTTCAACTGAGAATACTTCCGTACCTATCAACCGTGCATCAACTGGGCATACACCACATGAAAGAGGAAATCTCCGAGTTTTACAAGATCACCGCGAGAAGGCTCCAAAGTCACGCCGTGGCCTAGCCTAGCAACAAACAGTCAGTGTGAAAATGGTGTCCGCACAGCAGAAGGCGTTTTGTGTGTTGCAGTTTTCGAGCTGTAAATCGGTAGTCACAGTGCAGCGTGAGTTTCGTCGACGTTACAGAACAGATCCACCGGGTGCTCAGACAGAGCATCCGTCGGTGGTATCGGCAGTTCGAGGAAACAGGATGTTTGTGTAAAGGCAAGTCCACAGGACGACCGCGCGTGTCTGAGGATAATGGGAGGAATTCGACTATCGTGTCGACGTTGCTCGTGTAACTAGGGGAAGTCACATAGAGCATTTATGAGGTGAGAGACAAAATTTGGACAGTTTTTCTTTTGGTTGATGTATCACAAATCACTCTGTATTTGTAACATTAAAAAATATTCTCATTTGAAATCAGGTGAATCGTTTTGAATAGCCCTGTATATATATATATATATATATATATATATATATATATTATGATGGAACGGATATCCGCATCCGCATCATTTTTAACATCGCATCCGCACTTCTGACTGTGGACTTTATGCTGATATTACCTCTAAAAATTATTCAATTTACAATTAAATTAGCTTATAAAGTAAATTATAAGGCCCAGTCATGCACATTTCATGTAAAGTATTAATTAGTAATGAACAAACAAATATATAAACCTTAAAATATAAATACCTGGTAACACAGAAAATTGAATCAAACTTGTTTCATTGAATTTTCTGTGGCTGAAACTCTTGAGAAAGTTATTATTTTTATCATAATGAAAACATTAATATTAATTTTAATTCTTATGCTTTGCCTGCCATAATAGTAATATCACGAAATTTGAAAAATTATGTCATATATTCATAATTCTATATTATATTGATAGATTAACTAAATATCCGCATCCGCGGATATTGAAATTAAAGATCCGCATCCGCGGATGTTGAAAAACTGACATCCGGTCACCAGTAATGAAAATGAAAATGAAAAGGTTTATTGGCAGACTATAGTCCATGTGACAAATATTATTAATACAATGACAGTTCATATACTAAGGATAGAAATATATACAATTGATTAGAAATAATACTGCACTGTCGAAGTTAAGTGGAGCTACAGACAGACGTTTTCGTACCAAGAAGTCCATAGCTTAGAGGATAAATGACAGGACTCATGGATAGCTTGGATGATCGGGTTGGTTGATTTTTTAATTCTTTGCATTAGACTGTGTTGAATGTTGATCACGTCTTGTTACCTCCGGGAAGCTCGGGACATTGCGGGTAGCGAACATTTGCGAAGTTGAGCATCTCGGGGGTAATTTATGTAAGAGTCTAAACGACCTGTTGTACAGCAAATTTAGGGTTCTGCCAGAACCTTTTTTATAATTCATCCAGAGTTGCTGACCGTATATATTACTGCAGAAAGTACGAAAGAGTGTCTTTAGCTTCACTTGTACCGAAACGAAAGTTCTTTATGGTCATATTCGCTTTAGCACACAGGCTTCGAGATTGTTTTCTTATATCCGAGTCATCACTCAAAGAGCTGGTAATAGTTTGAAATACTTAAACTCTTGTACTTCCTCAATTACTTCACCATTCATTTTAAACCTTATATCAGCTGGCTGATTACAGCTTTTAGGATGAAATTGCATAACCTTAGTTTTTGTAACATTAAAAAGAATATCATGTTTCTGCGAATACACTTCGCAGACATTTAGTAGCCGATCCAGACCTTTAACAGAAGGACTTATTAACACCATATCATCGGCATAAACTAAGTTATTTATCCTTGTGTTATCTATACAACATCCTACTGTTGCCTCATTAAGTGAAGCAATTAATCCGTCAATATACACATTAAACAGAATAGGGGAGAGCAAGGAGCCTTGTCTCACCCCGCAAGAGGAGCCAAAACACTCAGATAGTACATTGCCCCACCTAACAGTGAAAGATTGGTGGGAATACCAAAATTTCAATAAATTTAATATGTACATGGGAACCTTCCTGTCTTCTAGTTTTGCAAATAAAATATTGTGGTTCACCCTATCATATGCCTTACTTATATCAAGGAAACAGCTATAAATGGTTGAATTACTGTCAATGTATTTAGATATTGTTTCTTTAATTACATAGATACACAGGTCAGTTGAGTGGGACCTTTTAAAGCCAAACTAATTAGGAGATGTCCATAGGAAATCATTTAATCGGAGTAACTAAAGTTTTTCTAGTAGTTTCGAGAAGCACGAAGCGACAGCAATAGGCCTGTAATTATTGCTGGACAGAATGTCTCCGTACTTATTTTTGACCAGGGGCAAGATATATACCCTCATGAACTCTGCAGGGATATAGCTATGAGCAAACATGGCTGATAGGAGCAATGATATATGCAGACATACTACGTCATTTTCATATTTTAAGTGCTCATTCGATAAGTCATCTACCCCTGACGCAGAACCAGTCTTTAATTCTTTAATGAACCTCTTTATTTCAGAAAATAATATCAAAATATTTTCCCTTGTCCCTCCCACAATCGTTTCGCTGCAATCTATTTTAAGATTATCCCTACTCACACTATTAAGAATGTTAGAGTAGTGGTTTTTCCACAGCTTTGCAATTTCATCCTCCCCCGACATCCCATCGACTGTCGGAGGGAGGAAATTTTTGACACCTGTTTGATTCTTAACAAATTTCCAAAATTTGTTATTATCGTTATTTATGCGAGCTTCACAGGCTTTTGATGCTCGAATAGACTCTTCTTCCTGTTTACATCGCCTTATGGCCGCCTTATACTGACTCCGACTTCTACACATATTTATGTATACTGGTCCTAATCTGGGTCTACCATGAAAGCACCACAAATCATAGGCGTCTTTCGATTCCCTCTTCAGGGGGGCAATAAAATCATTCCATCCAAGAATAACCTTAGTATGATAGTTGTAAGATTTAATCAAGGGGCTTCCTGCTTCTCTTCACAGGGATATTATCTTACTATAATACCTATCTATGAGTTTACAGTGAGAATCATTTGAGCAAGGATTATTACAGGCAAGGTGCAAAATTTCTAAATTATTAAAGAGGTGACATGTTCTGTCTCTGTATTCTATTTTCTGCTGCATATTAACATTGGACCAATCTACTCGATTATTCTTACCTATTGAGTTCTTGTTAAGTCGTGTTGCGCATAAATTGGTAACGTTAATTAATATTTCTAATGGTCTATGATCAGAAAGATGGAAATCATGCAAAATATGAACTCTAACAATTCGATCGTTTAGATTATTACTAGTGAGACAATGATCAATCCACCTGGTGGTACCACTCATATCGCTAACGTATGTAAAATTACCACTGGCTACCCCTAATACATCTACATCACTTATACTTAAATTGGCCGACTCGCACATGTTACCCAATTCTCCAAAGAATTCCGAGTTCACATGTGCGTTAAAGTCCCCCATTATTATACAGTGAGAATATTTGGGGTTATCTGATAATGACTTAATTTTGTACAGCAAATCAATGTATTCATCTAGATTACTGCCGTTGTTGTATGGTAAATAGCAGTTTACAATTAATATGCAATCATAATATATATATATGCAATCATATAATATTTGCAATCATAATATATATATGCAATCATATAATATATGCAATCATAATATATATATATATAATATATATATATATATATATATATATATATATATATATATATATATATATATTAGTGGTGGCCCGGATGTCAGTTTTCCAACATCTGTGGATGCGGATGCGGATCTTTAATTTCAATATCCGCGGATGCGGATATTTAGTTAATCTATCAATATAATATAGAATTATGAATATATGACATAATCTTTCAAATTTCGTGATATTACTATTATGGCAGGCAATGCATAAGAATTAAGATTGATATTAATGTTTTCATTATGATAAAAATAATAACTTTCTCAAGAGTTTCAGCCACAGAAAATTCAATGGTACAAGTTTCATTCATTTTTCTGTGTTTTCAGGTATTTATATTTTGAGGTTTATATATTTGTTTGTTCATTACTAATTAATACTTTACATGAAATGTGCATGACTGGGCCTTTTAAGCTACTTTATAAGCTAATTTAATTGTAAATTGCATAATTTATTAGAGGTAATATCCGCATAACATCCGCAGTCAGAAGTGCGGATGCGGATGTTAAAAATGATGCGGATATCCGGTTCACCATTAATATATATATATATATATATATATATATATATATATATATATATATATATACAGGGTGTCCCAAAAGTCCCTATCTATTTAGTTGAAATAGGCTGAATTTCAAATAAATGTCACACTGACCTGAATACAGGTGTATTTCTATACAAATTACAAGTATTACACCATTAAAATCTTTAATTAGCAGTTTCCACATGTGCTCCATCTGTATCTCTGCAAATCTCAAAGCGGTCAGCTGCATTGCGGAACACATTTCCGAGCATTTCAGGGGTTATTTTCTCAACTGCTTGCCTTTAGACCTCTGATTTAATGAAACCCCAAGCAAAGAAATCCAATGGGGTCAAATCCGGAGATCGCGCTGCCCAGGGCCTAAATTCACGAATTGCTTTATCTGTCGGTCCAGGCTTATGAAACCTTCTTTAGAATCGGTCTCTAATTTCACATTTCATTCCTCTGATGCGACATGTTACTATCATAAGACGTTCATGCACATTCATCACCAATGATATGGAACTGAAAAAATTAATTAAAAATTTAAAAATAATTAAAATAGAAATCTAATGCATGATTTGTCTAGAAAGGTGCGTGCAATCATGTCATTAAAACATTCATTTGAAATTCAGCCTATTTCAACAAAATAGATAGGGACTTTTGGGACACCCTGTATATACTCTAAGCTATGGAATTCTTGGTACGAAAACGTCTGTCTGAAGCTCCACTTGACTTCGACATTACTGTATTATTTCTAATCAACTGTACAGTATATATTTATATCCTTAGTATGTGAACTGTCATTGTATTAATAATATTTGTCATATGGACTATAGTCTGCTAATAAACCTTTTCATTTTATTTCATTTCATATATACTGTATATGCGCCTCAGTGGTGTAGTGGTTAGCGTCACTCACTACGAATTCATCGGCCCCGGGATCCAGACCCGGTGATGGCAGATGGCGTACAGCAAAACCCAGTTGTTCATCCTTTCACACAATAAAAATTGGTTGGTAGATAAATGGATACCCTTGGTAGCCTAGTGGTTAAGACGCTGGGGTGCTGGTGGGGCGTAGTTCGGATTCCACGTTAAACTGTAGATCTAACGTGGAGTGACAAGGTTGACCTTCGTCAGACTGAACAATTCGGGCGGAGGGAAAACCAAGGTTAACCAAGGTTATACAGGGTGTCCCATAAGTCCGGCATCATAGGAGAAATTCATATTTTTCTATTTCTACAAACCATAATTCATATTTTTCTCTTTCTACAGGCCATAATGTCTGTGAGCAAGGAAGAACGAATCCAGATAATTCTACTCATAGGAAATCGGAGTCAAAGAGAGGCCTTTGCTGAATTTAACAGACTGCATCCAGACCGCGAGCCAATAACACAGAGTTGTGTGTCTGGATGCAGTCTGTTAAATTCAGCAGCGGCCTCTCTTTGACTCCGATTTCCTATGAGTAGAATTATCTGGATTCGTTCTTCCTTGCTCACAGACATTATGGCCTGTAGAAAGAGAAAAATATGAATTATGGTTTGTAGAAATAGAAAAATATGAATTTCTCCTATGATGCCGGACTTATGGGACACCCTGTATATCAACGGTGGCCAAACCCCGGCTCGCGAGCCGCATGCGGCTCTCGAGGTTGTTAACTGCGGCTCGCGAGACAATTTTGGTTTTTATTGTATTTATCATAAAAGACAAAATTCCTAATACAAATATAATTTTTTTCACATAATAAAAAAAATATGAAAAAATAGCAAGGAAAAATTGAATTGACAGTAAAATGCGTCATGCGTACGACAATTTCTTTTGCGTGACAGGCAAGAAGTGGGATAATTACGTATTTAACACCAATCGCCACTCACCAGTGTCCAGTACCCCTCGAGCTACCCTGCGGGCCGCGTATAGTAACGAGTGAGTGTGTTTTAAAATTGGCTTCTTAGATCAAATAGTGGCTATTTTTCTCAGCTATACAAGTGAAAGTTATACAACCCCTTAGTTGATTAAAATGACTGAGCAGACAAAGTGTAAGAAACGGAAATACAAAGAAGAAAATAGTGTTTTTAAACAGGAGTGGGAGGAGAGCTTTGCCTTTACTGTTAAGGGTGGGAAACCTGTGTGTCTTATCTGCCACGTGGCACTCAATCACTTTAAAGCCAGTAACTTAAAGCGTCATCATGAAACTAACCATAAAAATTTTATTACGGAATTTCTTCCCAAATCAGAATTGCGGAAGACTAAGTTAACAATGTTGAAATCTAGCCTAGTTGCCCAACAAACTGTACTTTCATCATTGTGTAAGACAGCTGACTTAACTACTGAAGCTAGTTTTGTTATGGCATGGAATATTGCTCGTGCTCAACTTCCCTACAGTAGTGGAGAATTTGTGAAGAAGAATATTGCCGATGTTACTGCAATTCTCGCTCCAGATAACACAAAGCTTCGAGAACAAATAGCAAGTATTTCTATTTCCCGCCACACTGCAGAGAGACGTATTTCCCAGATCAGTGCTGAAATTACATGCTCGTTGCAGAGTGATTTGAAGAATTCTGTTGCATTTAGTTTGGCCCTCGATGAATCTACAGATATTAAAGATAACCCTCAACTGGCGATATTTGTTCGTTATGGTACTGGCGATGGAAATGTGAAAGAAGAACTCTAGGACTTAATGACCGTAAGAGAAACCACCAGAGGGGTTGACATAAAGAACGCATTTGACGAGGCATTATCAAATGCTCAAGTACCATTGAATAAACTTGTCAGTGTTGCAACAGATGGAGCACCAGATATGGTAGGACAAAATGTAGGCCTAGTTGGGCTCTTGACACGCGATCCCAAGTATCCTGTGTGTCTCTTTATTCACTGTATTATTCACCGTGGTCATTTGGTAAGCAAGTACTTTAAGTATGACAGTGTTATGAAATGTGTTCTAGAAATTGTGAATTTTATTCGTTCAAATGGAAAAACGCACCGAGCGTTTAGAAATTTTATCGAGGAGCTGGATCTTCAAGATAAGCCAGATGACCTTTCATTCTACTGTATTGTAAGGTGGTTATCAACTAGTAATCTCCTGAATAGGTTTGTTGCACTGTTGGAGCCTATCATTGATTTCTCGAAAGAAAAGGGAAAGTCATACCCACAACTAGAAGATCACGAATGGGTGTAGGATCTGATGTTTTTTACTGATGTAATACAGCACCTTCAAAATCTAAATATGACACTTTAGGGAAAGGATAAGGTCATTTCTGACCTTACACAGACAGTTTTCAGTTTCCAGAATAAAATAAAGCTCTTCCAAAAAGATCTAGTAACAAAAAAATTTGACCACTTTCCCCACCTGAAAAACCGAGCAAACATTTTTCCTTATATTGAAATAAAAGATAGTAAATTGGAGGAGTACAAAGGTAAATTAGAAGGACTAACTGATGATTTTCAGTTCAGGTTTGATGAACTAAAGAAGTTAAAACCATGTTTCGAATTTCTTGTAAATCCTTTCCTGATTGATGTCGTCAACGATGGCTGTCCTGTTACCACACCTTTTGTTACGGGAGCTGCTTCAATACAAACAGAACTTTTGGAGCTACAGGAGGACGTGGGTTTAAAGTTGATACATAAAAGCTTATCTACAGTTGAGTTTTGGAAGCAAGTACCAGAGACAAAGTATTCTCACCTCAGGAAAACCAGTTTCCGACTTATCTTAGTTTTTGGGACAACTTATTGCTGTGAAGCACTCTTCTCGGTAATGAAGTTTGTAAAGTCAAAACATCGTGCTGCCCTCACTAACGAACACCTGACTGAACTTCTTCATACCGCCTTAACATCACATCAGCCAGACTTTAAAGCATTAACAGCCAAAATGAAGACCCAAACTAAGCCTTCTACAAGCAGTAATTAAACAATTTAATAATGTGAGTATAACTACAAGTATATGTTTTTAATAATTAAATTCTTTTTAAAATATTTTGCGGCTCTCGTACATTTGAAAAACGTCGTATGTGGCTCTTGGGCACAGGAAACTTGGCCACCCCTGTTATATATATATATATATATATATCGTGTTCCCAAAGTTTGGAAACGCCACTAAAATTTACAAAAAAAAAACCCTCCATGTTCTCGTTTAAATCTAGAATTTGCAAACGAATGTTCCTAAATAGCATAATTTTACTTGTTTACATAAAGTCACGATCTTCATGCGACTATCTTCTGGTATCTGCCGTACTGGAGCCATTGCACGTGAAAGAATCAATTGAATCTGCCTTTAAAAGAGTTCAAGGCGCTCATTATATCGATATATGATGTAGTAAACTAGAAATATTTATAAAACACATTACATAACACTATAAAAGTGGAAACATTGTATAAACACCCTATTCTGCTGCACTTAAGCATAGAATGAAAAGCCAGCAGCCTGAAATCGATTTTCATTGAAAAGAACAAGAGATAACATACCTGAGTGATGCAGTTGTAAAAACGCTTTCAAATAGTTAACCGATAACCTTATAGGTTAATGTTGATATTGTAAATACGTAACGAGAAGAAAGATACGTATACTATTAGAGAAATTACTAAAAAACTGAACATTTCACTAAAGGGGTGTGGGGCACTATCACACGCTATCTTGAAACAGTATGAACTAAAAACAAACAACCAAAAGGAAGGCTAAGAAAAAACGACAGAATCTCAAAACCAGTACCTGAAGCTTACGTGTCAAAGAGATAAGAGACAATCGAGTCGTACTTTGCAGCAGGACTTCAATTTTTCACAGGACACTAACGTTTCGGCCATATCGAACTCTTCAAGAGATGTTCTTTCTGCCCGATCTGAGCTCAACTTTAGGAAGGAGTACGGTCCTGATGGTGTTTCCACTGTTGTTCTCAAGAACTGTACTTCTATGCCGACAATCTGCCTAGGCAAACACTTTGCCTGGTACTTTTCTTTCCTGCTGGAAGTTCGCTTTCATTCAGCCTGTCCCAAAAAAGGGTGACCGCTCTCAACTGTCGAACTATCGTGTAATTGTTTTGATTTCTTGCCTTTCTAAAGCTTTTGAATCTATCTTTAATAGGAAGATTCTTAAACACCTTTTCTCACAATCTTCTTTCAGATCGTCAGTATAGGTTCCGAAAAGGACACTCTACTGGGGATCTACTTGCATATCTCTGACTCTTGGTCATCAGGATTTCAGTGAAACCTTTGCTATTGCGCTAGATATATCAAAAGGTTTTGATAGAGTTTGGCACAAATCTTTAATTTTGAAACTGCCCTTCTTCGGCGTCTATCATTCTATCTGTGTCTTCCTTTCTAATTTCCTTTCTAGCCAATCTATAGTTACAGATGTAGATGGCCAATGTTCTTCTCATAAAGCTATTAACAGTGGCGTTCTCCGGTGTTCTGTTATGTCACCCACGCTTTTCGTCTTATTTATTAATGATCTTTTAATTCATCCTTCATGTCCTATTCACTCGTATGCCGATGATTCCACTCTTCACTTCTCCACCCACTTGCCAAAGCGTCCTTATCAACAGTCACTCTGTGAAAAACCTATATAGGGCTGTGGGTTGATTGCCTGTTACCCTCATCCGTTGGAAATTTCCAGCAGATTTCAGTGGAGAGTTAACGACAAAAACCCTACGTTTTCTCGTTAAAGAGTTATGTATGTGTAGATCTTCAAAGGACCTCTTTATGTATTGTTTTTAGTTGTTAATGTTACTGTTTCGATGTAGGGCGCGACGATCTTTTTCGATGTAGGGCCGTGGTACGATGGAGTTACACAACGAGTTTATTTGGTTTAATTAACATAGACATTCACTACACTTAAATACCTGAAGGAATAGGCCTATCCTTTTGTGTTATTAGTTTTATATTATGATGTATTCACTCAGAACTTATAGGAAAATTAAGTACGTCTCCCTTGCTTAAAGCATCGCTGTAACATCAGCAAGCTCAGAATGCCGCAAAATATAAATCGTTCGCTTAGGAATGTGCTGATTTTACAAAGTTCGTTGACTCTTCTCTCGAAGTAATTTTCATGAGTCAGCAATGGAAAATTTTAAATAAGAAATAAGAAATTTAGTTTTCTTGTTATGTGGGCCCAATTGGGTTCTATGTATGGAAATTATTTCATTCACAATAGGCCATGTCACCAATCCTGAGGCAATTTTGTAGATATTTAATTCAATGAATGAATAATTTATATTTAATTAAGAAATAAAGGTACCACATACGATACCAGTAGTATAGCCGCAAAAGGAGAGAGTGCAGGAATGTTGCAAATTATTACGTAATGTTGCAAACGGGGGTGGGGGTTGTGCAGCAACTCAATGTTGCAAAGGGGGTGGGGGTTATGCAACAACTCAATGTTGAAAAGGGGGTGGGGTGTTGCAAAGGGGGTGGGGGGATGCTGCAGGTGCAACAAGGGGTCATGAAACTTGGAGGCGGCGTTATCTCCCAAGAGAAAGGAGAAGGAGAGAAAGGAGGAGAGGTGTTCACCTGGCAGGAGCCAAGTGCATATTAAGACTTCAGCCGAGTAGGCGTTGTCTTATAGGCTCCTAATCAGCCAGTTGGCTGAATCAGCCAGTTGGCTTAGAAGGAGCCAAGGGCGGAGGGGTACACCTGAAGAGAGAGAGAGAGAGAGAGTATCGGCCTTTGTTGCCAACCCCAAAATGGGATTCCAAGGGCATGCAACTTGGAGGCGGAGTTCTCCCCCAAGCTATTCCCCCAAAGGGGTATACCTAACCTAAGAGGCCTCTAAGGGGTTTTCCCAAAGGGCCAGAAAGAGAAAGGACCAGAGATCCTTGCTCGGCTGGGAGGCGAGCTTGTATGACTCCGTCGTCAGCCTCTCGCTCTTTTATAGACCTCTAATCCGTCATGTGGCTGAGTTGCCAGATAGCGCCGTGTATTTAATTCCAATAGAAGGCTGAGTTGCCAGTTTGTGCTATATATTTAATTAAATCTAATCGAAGACTGAGTTGCCAGATAGCAATATTTATTAAATTAAACCATATATTAATCATCCATTTAAATACTACAATATATTTATATGATGGTAGTTAATCGCTGTTGTCACGAATAACAGTGGGAAAGGAAAAGAAAACTTACGAAGATTGGTGAAACATACGACAATTCAAAACACACGATCGTCCCCCTCCTCCCTCATTCCCCCAAACTTCTCACCCCATCTGTGCTTGGTAACATATATATATATATATATATATAGAAAGAATCATAATAACTGAGTCTATTTAATTTTCATTCCTTATATATATATATATATATATATATATATATATATATATATATATATATATATATATATATATATATATATATATATATATATGTATATAAATGGACTTTCACCTTAAAGTGAATTAAAACATTAACTTTATTACTTAATTCCTATTTTTATTATAAATATCACAATTAAGTCACGAATAACTGGGAAAGGAAAGAAGCCTTACGAAGAAAGTTGAAATAAACGACAATTCAAAACACACGGTTGTCCCTCCTCCTCCCTCATTCCCCCCAAACTTCTCACCCCATCTGTGCTTGGTACCTTATATATATATATATATATATATATATATATACATACAAAGAATCATAATAACCGTGTCTATTTAATTTTGTCATTCCTTATATATATATATATATATATATATATATATATATATGTAAATGGATTTTCACCTTAAAGTGAATTAAAACATTAAAACAAATCACTAAAGAATTAAAAGAATTCGTTCCATTAGCATATTCTCAAATCTACACACACACACCACACGAGTGGTTGCTAAATACCACAATATATTTATATGATGGTAGTTAATCAATACAGATGAATCTTCTTAATTCCAACAATTAAAAGAAATTCTGTTTATTAAATAAATAATTTAAACACGCTCGTTACACAATAATCACTTTATTACTTAATTCCTATTTTTATTATTAATATCAAAATTTGAGTCACGAATAACAGTGGGAAAGGAAAAGAAACCTTACGAAGAAAGTTGAAATAAACGACAATTCAAAACACACGGTCGTCCCCCCTCCTCCCTCATTCCCCCCAAACTTCTCACCCCATCGGTGCTTGTTACCTTATATATATATATATATATATAATATATATATATATATAGAAAGAATCATATTAACTGTCTATTTAATTTTGTCATTCCTTATATATATTATATATATAAATATAAATGGATTTTCACCTTAAAGTGAATTAAAACCTAAAAAAAATCACTAAACAATTAAAAGAAAAGAAACCTTACGAAGAAAGTTGAAACAAACGACAATTCAAAACACACGGCCATCCTCCCTCCCTCATTCCCCCCAAACCTCTCACCCCATCTGTGCTTGTATATATATATATAATAAACGAATGAACAACTCGTGCACACACACACACACACACACACACACACGATGAAAGGATTCCCGACTCGAATCACACCTGTTTGCCCAGAGGCCTTTTTTGAAGGAACAGAATGACCGCGAGTTGCCTTTTCTTCCAGTCTACTCGAGTAAAATCTCGCTTCACTCCAAATCTTAATTTTGCTGTTGTTATTACTTCTACAATGAAATACATTCTCGAAGCGAAGAAAATGTTTTATATTTTTATTTACACGTAATTTGTATGGTGTCATATTCTTAGATAACATCTCTGTTATTGAAAGATACACACACAATTATATTAAATAATAATCAGCGAAAGAAATAAGGCGCATGAGGTGGGCAAACCTGAAAGTACTAACAACTGAATGTAATTACGTGTTTTCTGTATAAACGTCTGCAAAAAGAACAGCTTCAGAGTTCATTTACACCATGCGTACACTTATCTCGTGTACACAGTTAGTGGGAAATAGAAACGTACCAATGAAACTATAGATTCATTTTAAATTCATTCACACCAGGCGTACACTTATCTCGTGTGTGTGTATATATATATATATATATATATATATATATATATATATATATAGAAAGAGAGAGAGAGAGAGTTTTCTTCATTCTTTTAAAATAAATAAAGGAATGGATATATATATATAGGGTGGTACAAATTACAGTAGTAATAATAATTAACTCTTTCTCGCCGAATTGGAAAGCTTTTCACTCCGCCTTAGACCCACAGTTTAACGTGGATTCAGAAATACATCTCGTCAGGGAATGATTGCTCACTATTTCATCGAGATAATTAAAGCTCATATACAGGACCTGCATTGTCTATAAGATCTGTGGCGCGTGCAGCCTTCAGAAGATGTGAACATCTGTTCTGTGGATCAGTTCAAGAAATACATCTCGTCAAGGAGTCGTTGGTCATCATAATTTCAACATAGCAGGAACATTTGATTATTGAACCGGATTTAAAATAACAGGATCATTTGATCCGGGGGGTAGTATGGCTGCAAAACATGCTAATGCACGATTTTTCTCTTTAGTAATAACAATAATAACAAATAGCTCTTCCCCGAATTGTAACAACGGTTAACGTTTTCACTCCGCCTTAGACCCACAGTTTAACGTGGAAACCGAATTCTCTTTTCTTTTTTAAAAATATAATTGAAGGAATGGATATATTTATAATTTCTTTATTATAAAATGTGGAACATGCAGTCTTCAGAAGATGTGAACAGCTGTTCTGTGGATCAGTTCAAGAAATACATCTCGTCAGGGAGTCGTTGGTCATCATAATTTCAACATAGCAGGAATATTTGATTATTGAACCGGATTTAAAATAACAGGATCATTTGATCCGGGGGGTTAGTATGGCTGCAAAACATGCTAATGCACGATTTTTCTCTTCAGTAATAATAATAATAACAAATAGCTCTTCCCCGAATTGTAACAACGGTTAAGGTTTTCACTCCGCCGTAGACCCACAGTTTAACGTGGAAACCGAATGCTCTTTTCTTTTTTAAAAATATAATTAAAGGAATGGATATATTTATAATTTCTTTATTATAAAATGTGGAACATGCAGTCTTCAGAAATGTGAACATCTGCTCTGTGGATCAGTTCAAGAAATACATCTCGTCAGGGAGTCGTTGCTCACTCTACATTTCAACATAACAGGAACATTTGATTATTGAACCGGATTTAAAATAACAGGATCATTTGATCCGGGGGTAGTATGACCGCAAAACATGCTAATGCACGATTTTTCTCTTTAGTAATAATAACAAACTAGCTCTTCCCCGAATTGTAACAACGGTTAAGGTTTTCACTCCGCCTTAGACCCACAGTTTAACGTGGAAACCGAATCTCTTTTCTTTTTAAAAATATAATTAAAGGAATGGATATATTTATAATTTCTTTATTATAAAATGTGGAACATGCAGTCTTCAGAAGATGTGAACAGCTGTTCTGTGGATCAGTTCAAGAAATACATCTCGTCAGGGAGTCGTTGCTCACTCTTCCACATCATAATTTCAACATAACAGGAACATTTGATTATTGGCCAGTTGGCTTAGAAGGCGTAAATGGCTTGTTCAGGTTGAGTTGCCAGATACCACTTTTTATTGTATACATTATTATGGAGAGTTGCCAGATACCGTTTTAATTGTATACATTATTATGGAGAGTTGCCAGATACCATTGTTCAGGTACACAGTTGCCAGATTGTACCATTTATTTTCTTAAAAGTTGGTTTAGAATTCCGCTAGTAGGTTTAGAAGGCGTAACATGATATAATTAACCAAAAGAATTAAGTAAAACAACATTGCATCATTCTGTTTATTATAAATATATAGAAAATAAATATACATTTGAATGATCAATAATAATAGAAATATGAACGAGGAATATGCATATAATCATATATCCGTCAATATAACAGTACAGGAGAAATATACACACACACACACACATTATGGAGATATATAGAAAATAAATATACATTTGAATGATCAATAATAAGAAATATGAACGAGGAATATGCATATAATAAAAAAATACACACACACACACACATTATGGAGATATATAGAAATAAATATACATTTGAATGATCAATAATAATAGAAATATGAACGAGGAATATGCATATAATCATATATCCTTCAATATAACAGTACAGGAGAAATATCACACAAATATGTTAAATATATAAATACATTTCACTTTTTTTTTCAAAATACTAAACTCGCACTTAATCGAGTTTACAATTACATCATTATTGCTCTGCATTACGCAGTATATGCGGTTTAATAATATTTCACCGCTTTAAGTATAGGGAAACCTGTACTCGATATGAAGGGCTTTCATATCGTTCAGTACTATTTTTGTTCCCACTTTACAACCGGTTGGTAAGTCATCTTTAAATACGTCTAGAATACAATCAAAAGCACGCACAAAGAGTTCATCGTTAGCTACATTATTAAACACAAGTTTACAAACACGCTTTTCCAATCGAGGGTTTATTTCTACCGACCCGAGCTTTTCAATCGTGAACTCGTCTTCACTCAACATAGCGGCAATTGAAATAATCTTCTAAATCGTTACGACAACTGCTCGTTATATAAAGAAATAGGGTGAACGGTGTAGGTGAGCTCAGCCTTGTACCGATCAATTGCTTTGTACCAAAATTCATGGTATTTCAAAGAGTCTAAACTTTTTAAATAAACGTCCAGCTCAAGACCATTCTCACCTTGTTCAGCCCTACACTCGGTAAACCCATCGAGCAGAGCGGTGTATGCGTATTCAAGTATTGTATCAAAATAAAGCATATCCGTAACACGCGCGTCTAATATAGGTTTCAGCTTGAGGAATCCGACGATTTCAAACATTCTGTCGAGGATGAAACGGTTTCGCGTAGGAACAAGAGCGTTATTATCAGAAGCATTCTTCCACATCAGCCGTATATCAATGCATGGCCGATCGTTATTTATACACAACGTACATACAACGGCGTATGAGGGTGCGTCACTAATCTGCTCTCTTCTTGTACCTACGTTAGCAGGTATTTTATAACGATCTTCACTCCACTTCTCAACTATCACGAAGATTCTATTCATCTCCTCGACACTTAAATAAACCCGTTTGTTTGTTTGTCTACATTCCGTTTCCAGTACATAGCTAACGGTACCGGATTTACGCCTGAACACGCGCAACGATTTCGTCACGGACACATCGTACGAGGCGTTGAGAATGCTGCTCAAAGGAAGTTCCATCGTATTCGAGGAGCGCGCGTCCACTCGGTTCAAGCTCTGAGATAACTATGAGCCGTGTGAGGCACGCAGGTAGGCAGGAACGGTTCGATGGGCGGCTGACTCGATGATACGTGAATGGGCTTGTTCGAACTCGTATGATCAGCGAGTCGCACCATAATCAACGTGTGCGGCGAATTGTTGTACATATTGGGTAGGTGTTTTTCCGGTACAAGAATTAATTTCGGTTTTATCACTACCAGACTACGCACCAGACAGTTTCCCTCAGGATAATTTTCACGAACTAGGCACATTTTATAATGTTTTACTAAACATCTTCACACTCCGGCGCACTGTTTGAGAGGAACATATGCTCATATTTTTCCTTTCTGCCCAGCAAACGATACTCGTCTCTAAAGTCTGCTAAAAACTCACGCAGGGCACTAGCCACAACCTCACTACGAGCCTCATCATGATATACATTAATATAGTGATAAAAATACTTAAGATTGTCCATGATGACGACATTTACATTTTCAACCGAAGTGTACGAGTTAACAATAGACACATCAATGATTATATTCAAGACATATATATTTAAAAACACGTGATAAATAAGTTAACAATTGAAATTATGTTAACACAAGAAATAACAAAACACAAGAAAAAACAAATGCATAGATTTGGTGATCACAAACAACAGTAACCTAATACTTTAAAGAAAGCATTCTATTAAATACTTTTAGCCTATGTTCACGAATTAATACCGGTTTTAAAATAGATTCGAGACGAAGACCGTCTGGACTGATTTTATAGAAATTCAAGGATTCCAAGTTGATCACGAGAGAAGTTATGTAGTCATCTTCCATGCTGCAAAATCTCGTCGTTTGCCTGTCTGCTCAGAACACCGACAAGAGGTAAGATCGAATCCACATCAACACAAAATTTTAGTCGCTAAAATAACAGCCTGAGCATTGTTCATGTTCTAAATTATCTTTGATTCGTTTTGGTAAAATTGAGTAAACTGCAGCCTTTGTTTCCTGATCAGAAACTCTCCGTCTTTTTCTGGTATGGTGCAAGGTTTCGTTGCAACCATATTCACTGCTCGAGTCTACTTCACAGTCGTTGTCTTCTAATCTAGATTTACACTCTTCACTAATGCATTCAATGGGTGAATAATCATCTTGGTTGATATTATTGACACCACAATCGAGAGGGCTCACTGGGGTAACGGACACTTCAGGTAATGGTGCGGGCGCTTGAGGTGGGTCGGGGACAATCTCCTCAGGTTGCCCTTGTGGCGGGGAAAATATTGTGTGGAGGTAATTATGTGCTGCTTCTAAGTAAACAAAACGGGCTTTATGTAACACAGTGGCAACTAATAATGATTTATGCAAAGATGCACCAGCTCTTCTGGAACGTCTGGATGCAATTTTACCGAGCGATATATTTATCAACTTGTGTGCTTCAAACCCGTTTGGAACGTCAGATATCATGTTCACCATTTAGGAATTGGTCAAGGCACAGAGAGCTAACTAACACGACTCCATCCTTTATTTCCAATCTTGTAATGAGTTAAAGTAAAAGTTTCGCCTGCCTTTATACAATGTCGTTCTGACGTCGTTATGAAGCTCCACGCAGGGAATTTCCAGGTAGTAGCATGAATCACGTTGCTGTTCTTTCACCTGTGCACACACACACACACACACACACACACACACACACACAAATGAGAAAGTGAAACGCTAATTGATACATTGATTTAATAAACGAAATATTCAAGCTATATATATATTTACAAACACGTGTAATAAATAAGTTAACAATAGACACATCAAAGATTATGTTCAAGGTGTATATATATATTTACAAACACGTGTGATAAATAAGTTAACAGTTGAATTTCTGTTATTTCTTGTGTTAACATAATTTCATTTGTTAACTTATTTATTACACAAAGGAGGCCATGAGACCCTTGTAATAGTTTGGTCTCTGGCCTAGGTAGGCCATACGACCCTTGGCAGAGTAGTTTGGCCCATGGCCAAGGTAGGCCATAAGACTCTTGTTGTTTGGCCCGTGGCCAAAGTAGGCCATAAGACCGTTGTTGTTTAGTCCAAGCATGGTGGGGATCTATTAATGGCCAAGGGAGGCCATAAGACCATTGTAATAGTTTGCCGTATGGCCAAGATAGGCCATAAGCCCCTTATTGAATAGTTTGGGGCTATGGCCAAGGTAGGCCATAAGCCTCTTGGTGAATAGTTTCGGCTATGGCCACGAGAGACCATAAGCCCCTTGTTGAATAGTTTGGGCTATGGCCAAGGGCGGCCATAAGCCCTTTAGAGTAGAGTAGTTTGGGCTATGGATAAAGTAGGCTATAAGACCCTTTAGAGTAGTTTGAGCTTTGGCCAAAGTAGGCCATAAGACCCTTTAGAGTAGTTTGGGCTATGGCCAAAGTAGGCCATAAGACCCTTTATTTGTTTGTATGTGCCACTGTCTAACCATATAATTTTTGGCACAAAATTATGTGCAGAGAACCAGAGCGCAGGAATAAAAAAAGCCTTTACTCTCCGATCCTTGGTTATATTCAGACAGGTTGTTGTGTTTGTGGCACATGTGAAGAGTACAGTGTATATATATATAATTTTTTTTTTTTGCATTCCTCTGAATCAAGTTCGTCTTCAAAACTTGGATTCACCACTTCACTGAAGTCAATACCCGTAGTTATGATTGAGTAAATGTTATGTGTCCTACAGGTAGGTCTGGAAGGTTTGGGGTTTTGAAGGAATCCAATCTGTTTGCAAGGAATGCATGCGTCTGTTGATGAAATCTGCTGAGTGATTCTTCCTTAAAAGAAGAATTGGATGCTTGGAGTTGTATGTATATATTTATATACTGTATGTATATGTGTAAATGTATATGTTGTTGTAGGGTTTTATTTTTGAGTTTTGTGTTAGGTTAACCAATTTGGCTGAGTAAAGATCCTCAAATGTTGCATTTGAGACCCTTATATTAAGCCTTGTCTGTTTTATGCCTATATGTGAAATAGGACTTGAATAGGTTGCGCCTATATGTCAAATAGGACTTAGAATAGGTTGCGCCTATATGTCAAATAGGACTTAAAATAGGTTGCGCCTGTATGTCAAATAGGATTTAGAATAGGTTGCGCCTATATGTCAAATAAGACTTAGAATAGGTTGCGCCTATATGTCAAATAGGACTTAGAATGTGTGTGTTAGGTGGGTGTAGGTTTGAGTTCGTGCAATTGCTTTAGGTCGGTGTGATGTTAAAGTTCTGAGTTCAATTTTGTGATGAGTTTTAGGAGTAGGTTGAATTAAAAATTTACAGTGATTTTAGTTAAGATAGGCCTTGAGTGTAAAGAGTAGGGCCTACTTTGTGAGGTAGGCTTCTTGTATTTTTTAAATTGCAAATTGTAGTGTTTGAAGTAGGCCTTTAGTGTATGAATATATTAGGCCTATTAGTTAAGGTAAAGTAACGTTGGCCTACTAAATAGGCCTATGTTCTGTGCCTACTAAATAGGCTTAGATTGTAATTGGCCTATTTTTTATAGGACATAAAATTAATTAAGCCCGTTAAATGAACAAGGCTTTGTTTACGATTAGTGTAAAAGTAAAGTTTGTGTTAATGTAAATTTTAGAGGGATCGGTTCCCCATATATACGGGCCACCATGTGAAAAAACTATATAGGGGTATGGGTTGATTGCCTGTTACCCTCATCCTTTGGAAATTTCCAGCAGATTTCAGTGAAGAGTTAACGACAAAAACCCTACATTTTTTCGTTAGAGAGTTATGTATGTGTAGATCTTCAAAGGACCTTTTTATGTATTGTTTTCAGTGGTTAATGTTAAATTTATTTGCTTCGGTATTTTAGCGCTGCCTAATGGTAAAGAAAGAAATTGTCTTACCATATTATTTCGTTGGGCCTCGCTTCTGTTTCGATGTAGGGCGCGACGATCTTTTTCGATGTAGGGCCGTGGTACGATGGAGTTACACAACGAGTTTATTTGGTTTAATTAATATAGACATTCACTACACTTAAATACCTGAAGGAATAGGCCTATCCTTTTGTGTTATTAGTTTTATATTATGATGTATTCACTCAGAACTTATAAGAAGATTAAGTACGTCTCCCTTGCTTAAAGCATCGCACTGTCTTTAATCCCTCTCTCTTCGTCGCAATGTTGCCTCACTCTCTCTTTACTATCGTTATTATAACGTTCACTGCTCTTCTGAACTCTCTAACTGCATGCCTTCTCCTTTAAGGAGAACACGCAGCATCAGACTTTCTACACATACCCATTCCTAACTCTCTAACACAAGGGTTAAGGTATTTTCAATCTTTCATCTACTCAATCGAAGAACTCTGGAACAATCTTCCTAAATCCATCTTTCCCCTTGTCTATGACCTCCAATCTTTCAAATGCTGTCGTAAGCCCTGGACCTTGATTTGGCAATCTTCTTCTTTTATGGGGGTGCGCTTTTGTGGGTATTGCCCTTGGCCTCTCCTTCCTGCATAAAAAAAATACAAAGTCGATTGCAGGAGGTAGGGTCGTACGGAAGAGCTGACGCCAAAAATTTGTACTTGAAACCAGGAAACAAGTCTAAAACGGTAAAGTATGCACATGATCATGCCTACTGGACGTCCACTGATTGGGCGAAGGTTCTATGGACAGATGAGACTAAATTTGAAATCTCTGGGTCAAAAAGAAGCCAGTACATACGACGGCGACAGGGCGAAAGATATGTACTTAAAACCAGCAGTAGAGCATGGTGGGGATCTATTAATGTCTGGGGGGGTTCATAAATTCATCTGGAGTTGGCTCCCTTGTGATGTGAAAACCGATTGTACTCGTTCATCTTCCAAGAAGATAACTTGAAGGGGAAGGAGGACATTGGAGAACCAAAAATTATGGAATAGCCATCACAAAGTCCCGACACTAATCCAATTGACGGTATGTGGGACTATGTAGACGCTGAGAAGGATAAACTGAAGCCATCTAATAGTGAACAACTGTGGAAAGACCTGCAGAATATATGGGTGAATATTCCACCATTAGTGGTAAAGATATACAGTCTAGGGTGTTATTTTTCACCAGCTTTTAAAAAGTCAAGGTCCAGCCCTCTCATACTGTGACAAATAATGATTTATTCACATATCAAAAGAAAATTCTCGATTGGTCAATTTTAGACCCACCCCCACCCTGTAAAACTGAATGAGGCCCATTTTTTCAAGATGTTTTAAACTTTTTATAATAATATCGTATTTCTTAACAGATTCTGATAATTTTGACTTCGTTTGAATAAAAAAAAAGTTAAGAAGTATCTTTTAGTGAGCCTCAAACATCGTTTAGTCTCAATTTCTCCCAAGAAAAACATAATGGGCTCCATTTTTCAAGATTTTTCAACATTCTTTACCATAAATCCGTTGCTTCTTCACACATTTTAATTTTAACAAAATTTTATCTAAAATCAAAAGTGCTTTCTCTTTATGAACATTACAATCATATACCTTGATAAATAATAACAAAAATTCA
The DNA here is from genome assembly GCA_023014485.1 of Bathynomus jamesi. NCBI lineage: Eukaryota > Metazoa > Arthropoda > Malacostraca > Isopoda > Cirolanidae > Bathynomus > Bathynomus jamesi. The sequence continues at coordinate 370,585 of JAJOZX010001397.1, read as the reverse complement.
GCAAGTAAGTGGGTGTTATCGCCACCCTAAATCATCGTCCCACTGTAGCTTCGCGGCGATGGGCTTTGAATGATTAAGTTGCATTAGCAACTTCTTCATTCAAAGTGGAACGACTTTGCAGTTGTAAATGAAAATGATGATTAAGAAAGTAATATGTACAAACGTCTTTTATTGCAATTGCAAAGCCACATCTTTGTTTGTTTGTTTGTTTTTTTACTTTTTTTCATACACAAAAACAGAACCATAATTTTTAAAATCTTTCGTCGAACCTAAGCAGACAAAAAAGTGCATTTGAAATAAAACTTTTTTGAATTTACTTTCTACACAATTTTGCTAGTGGATGGGGTCAGCACATCGCAGAATGTCCTCTTCCAACAGTCTGGTAACAGAGATCTGTCGTGCTCAACTACTTGGAGTAGGTACTGACGTTGTTCTTCATTGTTAGTTATTGTCCGAGCAAAATCTTCGATGAGCTTCGCTCCCTTCTCTGCGTATCGTTCACTACTGTGGTGTTTCTGATGATATTAAATATTCTTAGATAATCTTGGTCTTCCTTTCAAGATGTTACTGGCTTTTTAAGCCATTCACCCCTAGATTCCAAACGGTTGAAGAGGAACCATGATCTACTGCCGACGAAGGAGGGTAGTCTTGTAGTGTCAGTAATGATTAGGAATACTGGCCGTCCCTGCAAAAATGCAACTATATTTTTCTCTTGGTTACTAAGGTGAGAAGAAAACAGGACGAAAGGCACAACTTCCTCAGTGAAATACCATTAGTGACCATTTAGTGTATTGAGGGTGACTTTTGAGACTTCACTATCGGTTTTCCTGTAGTTCATGAGGTTATGATGCAACTGAAAAGCATTTATAGGTGCATAAAGTGCCACAGAAGTTGATAGCCAATATTTCCCATAGATAAGAGAGCTAAATAAACAGAACCGTTCGCGTTTTCCAACGGTTTCTACATCATACCCAGCTTGGTCAGTGAATGCGTGCATTTTTATTGTATAAAGTATGGCAGCCATCCACCAAGCATGGTGAAATGCTCCTGGTCTCATCCAATGGACTCCCCTAGAAGGAATAACACCAAGAACAAGGAGGACCAGCTCTGCAGATTCTTTGTAGTCCTCTCTAGGGAACGTGTTTTCTGAATCTTCTTGGAGCTTTTCATTCAGAAATAGAACGACATCGTCAAGAAATTATTTAATAGTCCGATGTCTTATGGTTAATATTTTGTGTGGTTTCTTAGTGTCAATATTTTTCCAGATTTTATCACGAAAAGATATGAAAAAATCATTTTTTCGAATTTCACTAGTGTTAGGATTTTAAATAAAAAACTCTAAATTAAGTACGGTGTCCATTATGCCACCTCAGCCTTTAAACATTGATTTGCTTAAGGTTAGGTTAGTTTAGGTTAAGCTGAGTTAACCTAACCTAGCGTAACCTAACTTCCAAAACAGTAGGGCATACAAGAAAATCCGACTTATTTATAAAATCCGACTTAATTAGGAGAAAAGCTGGCTTACTATTGTTGCTACTTGAGGTTATATACAGGGTGTTTCAGGAGGAAAGGTCAATACTTTGGGAGGTGATAGTATCGGTCATTGTGAGAAAAAAAGTTCATATGAACATGTGTCTAATTCTGAATGGTTACGGAGATAGAGCTGTTTGAATCTACAAATACAAAAGCATTGTTAATGGTAATCAAGAAAGAGAAACCAATTACTGTTTCTAACATTTAATGTTTAAACATTGGCATTTTGAATGGTATCAGATACAGAAATGAAAAATTTGTTACAGTTTACAATACGCTTTCGAAAATTCCACTGTCAACCTCAATACACTTTGCAACTCGTGTGCGAAGATCGCGTGTTGTTCGTCTGAGTTGATCTTGACGTTCCTTTATGAGGGCAGCAGCATCCAAAATGCGCGCGAGCAATTCGTCTCGTGTATCCACCTTTCTTTTGTAAACTTGACTTTTCATCCACCCCCCACAAACTAATCTAACGGAGAGAGGTCTGGAGACCTTGGTGGCCATTGAATGGGACCACCGCGGCCGATCCATCGACCAGGAAAGTTTAATTTATGTATTGCATCACCAGACGGGTAGAATGTGGAGGAGCTCCGTCATGCTGAAAGTACATACCAGCGCGTGTAGCCAAAAGAACATCCTCCAATAGTCCTGCCAATTCATTTTGCAGAAATTCTAGGTAACTTTGTCCTGTAAGATGATTCTCTAAAGTAACAGGGCCAATCAGCTGATCATCGATGATACCGCACCACACATTGGCAGAGAAGCGATGTTGAAAATTTGTTTCCACAGTGGCATTTGGATTTTCGTCTGACCACCGATGAGAATTACGAGTGTTGTTGATACCGTCACGGGTGAAAGTAGCTTCATCGGTGAACAGTATTAATCGAAGCAATCGGCGATTAGCATTTACCCAATGACAAAATTCCTGTCGCATGGCAGCGTCTCCTGGTTGAAGGTGTACACGCTGTACATGATATGGATGCAAGCCTTCCTCACGTAATGTTCGCCATACCCTTGTGTGTGGTACACCGAGACGTGTAGAAATTCTTCGTGAGCTAGTACTGTAGTAGGACTACGCTCTACCAACTGAAGAATGTTTTCCACTTCATCCACATCTTGTTGACCTTCACGTTCAGATGAAACATGAGCGCTGGGAAGTGTACCAATCTCACGCAATGTGTTGAAAACCCTGGTAAACACTTCGATCCGGAATTTTGCGGTTCGGAAACCGTCGACGGTATTCTGCAACCGCAGCTGTTGCACTTCCATCGCAAAAACCGTAGACATACACCATATCTGCATATTCGGCATGTGTGAAGGTGTCTGACATTCTTAACACTGCTTCAAACACCAAACAATGCCACTCACAACAGTCAGCTGTCGATTGGCTTATGTTACATGCTTACATTACAGCTTACATGGTTCAAGGTTATAGGGGAGGGAAGGGGGGGAAGAGCTGCGCGCGCATCAGATTCAAACAGCTCTATCTCCGTACACACTGTACACACACACACACACACACACACATATATATATATATATATATATATATATATATATATACACTGTACATAGTATTTATAGAATGTGTGTGTGTGTGTGTGTGTGTGTGTTAGGGCGGATCGAAAATGAGGTTTTTAAACTTTTTTTCGAAATTCAAATATGGCTAGTGCGGAAAATATGTGGGTGCTATAGACAATGACTGTGCATAAATATTAGTCCTGCGAAATTATATCTTCAGGTGCCACAAAGCCGTCGAAGAAAGTGAAATATAATGATTTTCTTATATTCTGCATTAGTACAATAACTGAAACTTAAATGCAAAAAACTTCACTTTTTTACGTGAAGGTCAAAATATGAGAATAAAAACCCACTCTAATAGACAGAGTTTATTTCCACGACAGTTTCGACGCCCACTGGCATCCTCCTCGGGTGGATACAGAAACACAAATGAAACAAAACAAGAGGGAAAAACAGTTCAGGGATCGACCGTTAAGAAATTCGCACCTAGGTTGGATTCCATTCTCTCGAGACAGGAGGGGCATTTTCATTAAGTACATTCGCACAAATTTTAAAACTATCTTCCTGTTCTAAACATACAGATTCTATTATTTTTACATAATTATTACATTTATAATTAAATTTATTACATTTAATATTGCATAATTATTAATTACAGAAATTATAAATTTATTATTACATTGGTTATTACATTGTTGTTTATTATACAGAAATTATAAACCGAAAAACGAATGAAAAAAGGCGAATTTCTCAATGGTCTCTGGATTATTTCCTAATCGCCTTTTTTCATTCGTTTTCGGTTTATAATTTCTGTATAATAAACAACAATGTAATAACCAATGTAATAATAAATTTATAATTTCTGTAATTAATAATTATGCAATATTAAATGTAATAAATTTAATTATAAATGTAATAATTATGTAAAAATAATAGAATCTGTATGTTTAGAACAGGAAGATAGTTTTAAAATTTGTGCGAATGTACTTAATGAAAATGCCCCTCCTGTCTCGAGAGAATGGAATCCAACCTAGGTGCGAATTTCTTAACGGTCGATCCCTGAACTGTTTTTCCCTCTTGTTTTGTTTCATTTGTGTTTCTGTATCCACCCGAGGAGGATGCCAGTGGGCGTCGAAACTGTCGTGGAAATAAACTCTGTCTATTAGAGTGGGTTTTTATTCTCATAAACTGAAACTTACTTGTTATTATTATATATTAAGTGTTCCAATTACCAAAATAGTTACTGAATTACGCAGCTCTTAGTTTATTTAGATCAATGTTCTTTTGATTAATGATCTAAATAATCTAGAACTCACCACGAGGAGGTGGCTGCGTGTCGAGCTCCACCCATGCCCTCCCAACCACCCATCCTTGCGCATGTTTTTTTCTATTAACGTTTTATTTAAACTTTATATTCAGCTTTACTTTCGAATGATGGCATTTTTTTACGTGACTGAAGTGTTGATCTTATGAAGCCATCTCGCGCGTTCAATCCAAATATTTTTGATGATGCTTCAGTCACTAATTTTACCATTCTTTCTACTACTTGTGTATGACAAGGGAATTTCTCGAATGGAGGGGTACTCTTGTTTTCTATGAATTCTTCCATCTCATTTTCTGTCAGGTGTCTTGTCACAGGTGGTTCAGTGACAATGCATTTTTGCCAATTAATTAAATCAGTATAATCAGTAGCTTCAAATTGAATAACAGGTACTGTGAAACGCCTCACAACTTTTTCCTTGTTTGTTTGCCTTGCTTTCTTTATTCGCCTCCACGCTAATTCTTTTATGGCGCTGCGGTCATCATGAATCATTGATGCTAGAATATTTTCTGGATTTGCAAAAAATGCATTTCTTTGTATGACAGGGTTTACAATATCCTTTACTTCGTCATTCAGTGTTCTTGTTAGTTCAATAGTTTTGAAAACATGTTTTGAGCCATTGACAAAAGACGTACTTTGCTTAATAAAAACCACATTGGGATGTAGACCTTCATTATAAAAGAAGCAATGTTCATGAGGTTCTCAGATGGACTTAGTTGAAACGTATAGACGAAGCAAACGATTTGCTGTAGTCAGCCATCGTGAATGTGCCATTTTGCCTGGACTACGATGAGCAAGATCTGGAGAGCAATATCCCTTTGTTATGGCCTGATGAATATCAATTAGATATTTTTGGTCGGTGCTAAGATCTTCACAGTCTACAGTTGGTTCCTCAGCATCAATCCTTTCAAACTCGACAATAGGAAGACTCTCACAGTTCTCTAATTCCCTGCCAATAGGACCGGTGAATCCGCGGGGGCCAGATGTTTTTCCATCCAGCTTTGCAACTAAATGGCGTAATGGCAATTCATTGGCATGGAGCTGGCACACTAAATGTTGAACTGGCTTCTTCAGCTTCAATTCTATAAGCCTTATAACGCCTCCCTTTTCTCCAGTGTTGACTGCTGCATCATCGCATCCAATGGCAACAAGGTTTTCCAGGTTCATGTCATTATTTCCAATATACTCAAACATTCCTTTACATATTTCTTCAGCTGATCCAGAATTCACAGAATAATGGCCCAAATAATCTGAACCAGGTTCTCTCACTAAAGTGATATGTTCTTCTGTTACCTTCTTCTGATATACTTTGGACTCTTTTTTTTCTTGGAAGAGTGTAGAATCTTTTCGACCATCAAAATAGATTCCTCTGATTGGGACCTGATTTTGATCTTTCATAATTTCTGATCACTTCTTTTGTCTTTCTCTTCTGATTTTACTCCTATCCACTACTTCAGATGTATTGTCAATAGAAACTTCTCCAATATCTTGCAATACTGCACTAACAATGAATGCTGCAGCTCGATCTGAAACTGCAGTCCTGTCACAAGCAGTAGCCACTGAAGGTAGATTTGTAGTTTTCCTTTTCTTGAATAATTGTTCTTCAGGTTGTTCGAGCTTTCTTTTCAAGCTAACTGGCTCTGGAAATGTATCGTCTGATATTTCGCCAGATTCACTTTCACTATTTGATGTCGATGATGATAATTCAACATTTGTATCCTGCAATTTCTCCTGTGAAGATTCTTTGGTGAGCCTCACAGCTTCTTTTTGCTTTCTTAGCAACGTAGATGCTTTTTTCTTTGAGAGTGTAATATCTACTCTATCAATAAACAGTTTTCTTTCACTCCTTTGATCTAAGAGGAACGTCACTTCTTCCTTTGGAACCGTTTTTTCTTTGGACAAGAACATTGTGTTAGTACTTTGCACTTGCACGCTGCAATGTCAAAAAGTTTCGTGTGTGCTTCTTTTTTGAACATATCAATCTTTGCTTTGTAAGCTTCAGAATTTTTTCTGCTTTGGTATGGCTTCATAATGACACGATACTTTTCGTGGTAGCTTCTGAACATTGTTTCAATTCGCCTGTCTGACAGAATTGGGACGGAAGCACTTTCCCAAATTTTTCAATTTATCAACAACTTGTTCTAATATTTGAGATATTGAAGGATCTTTATTAGTATTCTGTTTCAAATCGTTTCTTACAAACAAGTAATAATTAAAAACTCCTTCGTATGTAGGAAGATTCCTGTGCCACAAATCTTCCCCCATACCAAACATGGGGCACTCAGTTGAGGCCTGGTTGATTTTGCACAAACTCGAGACATTTTGAAAGTATACAAATCTGAAAAAGAAAGAGCTAATATCAATTATACGTTAATTTCAGTTAATAGTACATGGCAAACTTAGGGCAACACAATACAGAAATGCAAAATATATAAGAAATATAGTTTAGACTATCTGAGTAACGCCAACAACAGAACACCCACCTGCTACGAGAGCGACAGCTACACTGAACCGAGGTACTCACGTGACAGCTGAGTGAGCTGACTATAGAAAACTGTTTTTAGAGAATAAAAACTTTTTTAAAGGTTGACTGAGCTATTTTTATACAAGTGTGAATAAATTCTTGTCTATTGTGCATCGTGGACTCTTCTGTAATTATTGGTTAAAATCTGCTTTTTTCAATTTTTTTCAATATTGAAGGTCATTGTGGCACCTGAAGATATTAATGTTATGACTTTAAATTTATACCAGCTTATTTCCTCACTACTCCACACATTTTCCACACTAGCCAATTTGAAAATTCGAAAAATGAGTTTTTCACTCCGCCCTAATGTGTGTGTGTGCAAGAAAGATCTGAAAGAATATAAAAGTTTCTCTCTCTCAAACAATTTTTCATAAGCATAAACGGTTTGCAACAGCAATTTCATGAATCCCCACTAATTCTATCATTTCGAATGCAACAACAACACTACAAACTTTGTTTCTGAATATCATCAAAAACTGGGCGATAAATTCCCAAATCGCTGGGTTGGAAGAGGTGGCGATATTGTTTCGCCCCAAGATCACCTATATCCACTAGATTTCTTTCGATGTGATTTTATGAAAGCCATTTCACCAGGGGAACATTACAGTGCAACAGTTTTACTTAAACGAATCGATGCTAAAATTAACACCGTCATACCTGACGTGCCGACAAGCATGTAGCGAGAGCAACAGAACTGACTAGGTGTACACTGTACACACAGTGTACAGTATACTGTATGTCGAGCTACAAAGAGTGCACATATCGAGACTGACTAACTCAAAAGTTACGGTAATTTTATCCTTCATTTGTTGTGAATCTTTTGTGTATATTATGTATGTATAATATTATATATATATATATATATATATATATATATATAACCTTACCTTACAACCTTACAAAGGTTCCACGTGATGATTTCTCATTTCGCGAAGGTCAAGCGTGTCGCCCCTCCTCTCGAGTTGGCCTGGTGAAGTAGTGAGTTGGATTCTTGCGCTCTCCACCTCACATAGCCAGGTACGCCCGGCTCATCGGGGATTGTTCTGAGCCAGGCGTCAAGTCTTCTTTTGAAGATTTCCACTGCAACTCCCTTCGTGTTTCTTAGGTCTTTGGGCAGCTGATTAAATAGTTTTGGTCCTCTCACTACAAAACTATTTTCTTTCAGGGTTAAGGATGTTCCCTGTCTCGCCTTCAATTTGGGAATACGACACAGTCTACCGTTTCTACCTTCCACCGTTGTTTGGGGAGTTATGGGATTCAGAGTAAGATTAGGGACTAGTTTCTCCATTATTTTCCAAGTGTAAATAATGGTGTATCTCTCTCTTCTCCTTTCCAGTGAATATAGGTTTAGTTCTCGTAACCTTTCCCAGTAATTTAGTTCTTTGCACCCATTGATCTTGGCTGTGAAACTTCTTTGAATCCCCTCCAGCTGTCTAATGTCTTCTTTTTTATATGGGGATGTTAGGACCGAGCAGTATTCCAGTTTGGGTATTATCAGGGTTTTCAGTAGGGGGATCATTACATTCCTATCCCTTCGTTTAAAAGTTCTCAATATCAGGTAATTTTGTTAATTATTTATTATTGCAACCCTATTTTAGAATTTTCCTTTATGCGAAAACAAATGGAGTTCCTTACATATATATATACACATTGTTTACAGTTTACATTGTTTACAGATGACAAAAAGGTTTATATTATTTTTTGTATATGCCCCTTGAATCTACTTCTTTATACAGAACGGACAATCGCAGAAATTTACCTAACCTACCTTTGATTAACCTAACTTTAATGTAGTAAACTTAACCTAACAGGCAAATTCATTTTATTTGTTTGTTGCAACCTTCGATCACTAAGCTTGTCAGTTCTGAGGAATTTGTGAGGAGGGGAGCAGCATGGGTCTGCATCGATTTGGGAATTGGTGTCATTATATGACTGTTCCTACTTACAGTACTTGTTTAATTTTGTCTTTTTTTTTTGAGAGATATAATATACGTTGTTGGTAACACATTTCTTAATATGTTGAGTGCGGGGGTTTCTCCTGGGATGAATGCCCAAGGTGGTGACCCCGGTGGTCGGTGGTGGGTGATCCGTTCGTGGGTGGGTGACAACTAGTGATGTAGCGGATGTCATTTTTTTTCACATCCGCGGATATATTCAAGATTTGTTGTGTTTAACGTATATAATAAGTTATTATATAGAGAGAGCTGTAGCTATAATGTAGTATAATTGATTAATTGTACAATAATTGCTGTACTTTTCTCTGAACATATAAAATAATATCAAGCATCTAACTAATATAGAAATCAATTAGTGAATTCGTCTGCAAATAAATTCGTTATATTTTGTTGAGTTTCAGCCACAATTAGAAACCATAATTGTGTTACCAGGATGCGGGACGTGAACCCAACTCAAATGCACCCCACCGACCTCTTTCCCCAACCTCCACCCTTATAGAAAGAGATCTTTAATTAGCTTGATAACTATTTATATTAAGTTTAAAGTTTTATTAGGCATATTTATAAATGAGTAATTAAAATAAAGTAAACTAAGATGTTCATCGTTTAATGTTCAAACTTAATTATAGGAAGGTTATGCTTCAGGAACATTAATTTTTCTGCCTTTTCTGCTGCCAGTCTGTTTCTCTTTTCATCATATATTAATCCAGCACTGCTAAATAATCTCTCGCTTGGTACGTTTGTTGGAGGACAGGCTAAATGTTTCCTTGCAAGTTTACTCAAGTATGGATAGATATTCTGCGTATTTTTCCACCAACTAATAGGATTGTCACATGCAGCCAGGCGTTTTTCTTGGTGATAGCTCTCGATCATTTTTACTACATCTTTTGACATCGCGTAGGTCTCGTCATTGCTGCTTGACTCAAGAAACTGAGAGACAGATTCTGTGATAGATTTGCTTGTTGAAGGTGTTGGTTCTGTCACTGAAACTTTTATTCTTTTGGTGGGTGGCGAAGCGACAGATTCAAGAGATTGAAGCTCTTCAACTGCTTTGCCAAGTGATGATTTAACTCGTTCTAATGTACTAGGTGAAAATAACTTAGCTTTGTAACGTGGATCTAAGTAGGTTGCAAGAGAGTAACTTCATACAAGAACAGCCTCTCGTCTTGTCGCTTGCATCACTTTTGCGCACAATGAACTAGTTCTATTAATATAGTAGAATTTGATATTTTCCGCTTATTAATGACATTTTATCACAACGGTCCACATCCGCACGACATCCGCAGTCCAAAGTGCGGATGCGGGTGCGGATGCGGATGCGAGAAAATGTGCGGATGTTCCGCGGATGCGGATGCGGATGTGACCTACATCACTAGTGACAACACAACTTAAAATGATCATCAGGAACAAACGTGAGCATTGTGGCGATGGGTATCATACCCCAAATGTTTTTCTACAAATGGAAGGTTTCGCAGATGATTTTGCCACCCACAATAAGTTCACAAACTAGTTAGCTACACGAAGATGTTTTGGTAGCGTGGACAATTTTACACGTACACACATAGGATGTTACAATGAATGGTAGCCTGATTATTTTAGGGTTTTTTCGTATAATAATTCACTCAACCTCAAATAAGTAAGGATGTTTTACATTATTAAGTTTACCACTTATTTATCGTCGTATAGGCTGACAGTTATTTATCGATGAGCGTCTCTCTTTCACGAATTTTAAAAGATAAATATAATTTCAACTGACGTTATGAAACACTAAAATGTTTTAGTGCATAGGTTCACGTTCACAGGCTAGATTAAACACATTAAATTATTAATAGAAAGTGGAATAGGCCTTGGGACAAAAAAGGAATAGGCCTAGCGAAAAGAGAATAGGCCTTGTGTTGCCAAGGGAAAAAGGCCTAGGGTCGGAAGAGTCTCTCCGCATACCTTAGGGGAAAATTAGATTGAATTTACTAGCCGAACTTCATAGTGAAGGTAAACCCTATTTACCGACGGCCTGGTTTAAGATAAACAATCAAAATGACTGACTTTATGACCGACTCTCTTTGTCTGCGCTGTGCAGTGTTTGTCCCATCCAAAATTATGACTTTTCAATGTGCATTGAGACAGATTTTCTTATGTTTCTTTGTCATACGTTCCTAGAACTTAGAATTCATTTTAAATACATCATACAAAGTGTTTTAAAAAAATTCTGACTGTTTTATATTATTTCTGTAGTTAAAGGGACATATTTGCATATTAAACTCAGTGAAAAGATGAAATTACTGCAGTGTATGTTAATTAATGTTCATGATTAAGTTTTTAGCGTCAGGTTGTTAGCAAGTGGGAGATTGGAGGAAAATATAGGCACGATCTGACGTTATTATTTTCCAAAAGCACTATTGGTGGAAGACTTTACTTTCAATAGGACAACAACGCATACGCAGATTAGTTCTGATCTTACATGTTATAAATGTGCAAGCTGTTCCGACATATAATCAACCTGCGCGAGGCTACATTAACATTCGTTATCAAATGATGACCTATTTTTTTTATGTTATTCATTTATATAAAAAATTAGAATAATATTATATTATTAATAAATCCCCCATTTTTGCAAACCCGACACTTACCTTTTAAGAGAGCTTAGGTGAGAGTACCTACTGTAATACAAAACTGAGGTTATTAAAATAAGGAAAAAAACATCCTTCTAATTTTTTTCATCGTTTGACACACACACACACACACACACACACACACACACACACACACACAAATACTGAAGATTTATAAAATAAATATTACGGAAAAACTACAGCAGGCAAGCATGTTGAATAAACAAATAGGAAAAAAATTACTTGGTTTATCTGAAATCTTTGTAAACTTTCCAATGCGACCTTTAAAACATAAAAACAAACTGGAGACATAAACATAAAACGGAAGAAATCTAAACGAAAAACGAAAAGTTTTGTAGTTTGAAAGCTAAAATAATATTTGAATAAATTTTTAAAAGAAATGTTGATTTGCAATAAATAATTTATCTACGCAGATTTATTCTTTTCAGCGAATCTCTTCATAATAATTTTCAAGTTTTAAGACTATGTTTGGATATTAGAAATTGGGGGTTTATTAATAAATATAAAATAACAGAAATTATAATACATAAACGATAAACATAAGTAATTAACAGAAATCTCATTTATAGGACTAAAATAAATTTAGAAAATGGAGGTAACTTCTGTACTTGTACTTGAGATAAATATCAAAACAATTTAATCTTGTGAAAAGGTCAAATAAATTAAATAATATAAAAAGTTTGGAAGTTGTGAATCTTATAGCATAATGTAATTAAAATTATTTGTAAGTTCCAGGATCAGACGGAAAAGAAACGCGAGATTATTTTTCCAATACGAAGTAAAAACCAAAATTCTGATCGGGATAAAAGCAGAGCGTAGCGCAAATGATTGTGAGTGGAGTCAGTGGAGAACAGTTTGTCATAGCGAGTAGAGTAGCATGGGCGCAAAATGGACGAGTGTAATGCAATGTTGTAAAGGGGAGAGGGGATGTTGCAAAAGGGGAGGGGGTTCTTGAAAAGTGGAGAGGGGATGTTGAAAGGGGGAGGAGTCTTGCAACAAGGGGAGGGGTTATCCCCCAAGTTGCAATGAAGGGGGGCTTTGGGGGGACAAGGGAGGATGACCTCCCCCTAAAGGGTAACCTTAACCTAAGAGAGAGAGAGGGAGAGAAAGGAGGAGGAGGAGAGTCTTTGGGGGAGAAAGTGGGATGTCCTCACCTCCAAAGGTAAACCCTAACCTTAGCCTTAACCTAAGAAGGATAGAGATGTTCGCCTGGCCCCAGCCAGACGCATAATGAGTGTCTAGGGGATCCGCAGCTGTTATATAGAGGGTTGGGAGTTGCCAGATACCACTAATTTAATCATGTATTTATATATGGAGGGGATTGCAAGAAAGCACTATTTATTTTAAGTATTTATTTATATAAATGAGTCGCCAATTATTGTTTTTATTTATTTATATAAGGAGAGTTGCCAGATAACACCATTCTATTATTTATTTATATACAGATGACTTTCCTGAGACTCCTATATAATTTAATTATATGCAGGGTTGGTACTTATTTATTTATTTATTTATTAAAGGCAAGAGAGAGGGAGACGTTCTCCTTAATTTGCTTAGCAAAAGAATTAATGCAATATATTTAAAAGCAAAACGATCCCCAATATTAACAAAAGAAGAAATACACTTGACTCTTTATATTAATCCATGGTTTAGCAAAAGAAATAAATAAAACACCAATATTAATAATAAAAAAAATACACAGGACTCCTTATATTGTACATTATTCCAATAACATATTGTACAAGAATAATATTTAATTTACCTATAATTCGAAAGACCTGAATCGCTTTTAATTACTCTAAAGCCAAATCGAAAGTGTCTATTTACTTTTGTCAATCATCTCATATAAAATTTCTTCAAAAAGAGCATTTCTTTTTATTCCAAGAAAGACAAAAAATGCCCGAATTGCTCATTCTGACGAAGGTCAAGCTTTTCACTCCACCTTAGACCTACAATTTAACGTGGAATCCGAACCACCATCAGCCAAGCGTCTTAACCACTAGGTCACCCAGGGTACCCGCGCCGGCTGCCGTCGTTGGGTCTGAATCCCTGAGCCAATGGATGCATAGTCAGCGAAGCTAACCACCGAGGCGTGACATTGAATGAAAAACAAATGACAGAAAATGCAAGCAATATAATATTTACACACTTTATATATATACACATATATATATATATATATATATATATATATATATATATATATATATATATATACACACTTTCTTAAATAATTGAACGGAATAAATCTACATATACTTTTATATTAAACGATGAAATTTTAACAAACTTCCCCGAAAGTGTCTATTTACTTTTGTCAATCATCTTTATATAACACTTTATATACATTTATTTATATATTTATATACATTCTTAAATAATTGTACAGAACAAACTTATATATACTTTTATATTATTATTCTATATTTTTTTATAAAGAAAATTCCGCGAAATCAAAGTTAAATAACTTAAATTTTATATAAAAAAAAAGAAAAACAATAAATATTTTAACAAACTTCCCCGAAAGTAAATAGACACTCGACACACAACACCTGATTTTCTCGAGGCTACTTCAAAAGCCGCAAAAGGTCGTGGATAACACACTTTCACCCAAAGACTCGGGTCCATCTCCTCTCACTCGTATTATTATTATTGTCATTATTATTATTATTATTATAATGGCTTCTTCAACAATTTTTTTAAAAGAAAAAAGCATCAATTTTTCACAAATATATTGGAACTCATTTACCGAGTTGATTTATGATGAGCGTAAATAGTCACAGCAACATTTTAAAAAAAATATAAAAAAGGAATGAAAAGAAAAACAAAAATATTTATAATTTCTTTATTATAAACTCCTTTCGATAAGATCGTTAAGGGAAAATTTAAAAAAACGTGATTCAACAAATTATTTTATTAAATTGAAAAACATAATTGACTCCTTGTGCAGACTTTGGCGGTGAGACTCTGGTTCGCTCCAGCATGCTGGCTCCTGAACCTAACCTAACCTATGGTTCAGACCATAGATTCTCCTTGTACTGTAACGATTTGCCGCCGCTCAAATTATATGTCCATTTCCCTACCTTTCCTGTTATTCCCAAACATTTCATTTTATGTATTATGATTCCATGGTCACACATATCGGACGCTTGGTAGTAGTAGTTGGACTGGGGACCGTGTTCAGATGATGTAGGGAACCATGGTTAGGATTCCATAACCAATATAACTTTACCTAACCTAACCCATGTCCAAAATGGGGAAAGTTGAGGATCAAGCTGAGAGTATTATGCTTGCGTGACAGAGCGTGCAAGTGAGAAATTCACTCATACACCTTCATATGTGCTCACTGAAATTAAATCTACGGAGCTTCATTGTCCAAAACGTGGGTCCGTTATATCGGTGTTACGATTGGTACACAAATTTAACATAGCTCCGCCCAGTTAAATTGACAACCAATCAGCAAACTTACAAACCCCCTACTAGTCTTTTGGGGGTAGTGCTTGGGGATCATGCCTAAAAAAGTTAGTATTTCAGCTGGAACTCACAGCAGTTATTTTCACCAGTGAAAAAACAAACCCATTCCCTCCGTCATGAGTCATTCACAAGAACTTTACAGTATACCGGATTTATATGAAAATGGAGACTGCCGCGGAGTCTAAAATTAATCTTAACGCAGCCGACCGGGACGGATTATTTCAAACGCAAACCATTGATGATATTTGCAATGATGCTCCTTACGATTCGACGCAAGGGATTGCCGTTGAAATGTAAGTATTTATGTGCCTGTAATTTTATTTTTTGTGGCCTATATTCAGTCGCGCACTTGTTAATTATTTTAGTGTGCTTGTCATTAGGAGAAAGCTGTGTTTCTGTGTTTCGATTATTTCATATATATATATATATATATATATATATATATATATATATATATATATATATAGGGAGGTTGTAGTCATTCATCTCATTACATTTTATTGTAAAATGCTTCATTAAAATAATAGGTATCCGCAATTTTTAATTATAGATTAGTTTGCAATAGTAATTAATATTATGCAAAAGTCCTGTTTTGATATTCATCAAAATTCGTTGAATTTTTTAAAATTTATAGCAGTCCTTTGCAAGTTTTAAATAATTTTATAAATTCCATAATAAATTTTTTCTTAAAGGATCACAAATTTCTCTGAGCGGTTCGAAGATATTTGATACTTCACATTGTAACTCTCTTCCTATATATGTACTCTGCATATGTTTTAAGCAATTGGGTTTTTATTAAAAAAGATTCAGAAAATGTATGAACTAATCAAATTAATTATTCTTTCTCCTTAAAGGTCCGATGAGGATTTGACTGGTGTTATACAATCTTTTCGTTTTGAAGAAACGCATGTCGTGGACCTGAATACAGAGGTAGAAGTTTTACCGCGCAGTCAACCCAGCGATTCCCACATCATTAACGAAATAGTGTAAGTTTTTTCTTATGTTTCGAGCTTTTTCCGAGTAAAAAGAAGACGAAATGTATTTGCATTAATTTAATAAATGAAAGAAATCATGTTTTACAAAATAGTACAATAACCAATTACTGTCCATTAAATAAGCTACAGAATACACGAACTAATATTATTGGATGCAATTATTCATTTTATATATATACGAACAAACCATCATGCTATACAACATGTGCGCACAATCGGAAAACAGCTTTTTATCTGTCTGCATACCATTTCGTCGTTTCGTTGAATGTGACACGGGTCGAATAATTTTTAAAAATTTATAAATTCCTTACTACGTGACATATGCATGAAAAATGAAAAGCAGTACATCCCGCAAGTATTACTAAAAATATCCTTGTAGCCGGAAGGGATTCCATACAACTTCGGAGATATGCAACTGCTGGAGAAATTTTACAACAGGGTCCTGAATCAAAATAATACATGCGGTCCCTATTTTTAAAATAGATTGCAAACCAATGAATCCCTTCACTACCAATAACATCTGTGTTCAGAATAAGACTACCGCAATTGCTCGTAGTTGGCAATTTCAATGTTTCATTCTTCGTAAACACACAGATAAAGTTTGGAACGTGTGATTCGTTCACTATTCATTACTCTCTGAAGTGTATTCGCATCCATTTTAAAAGTCAGTGACAATGCTCCTAAATCTGTCAACTTCTGTTAGGGCTTGTGACTCGAGGTATATTAGTACACTAATAGGCGCGTCTATTGGCTTGGCGAATTCCAATCTGACTGAGATATTGCCACTCTGTTGTGGAGTTAAGTGTGTATTTACACTAGCAGATAAGTGAGGTGTGATGTCAAACGGATAAAGGTTAAATTGATCGATGAATTCTTTCTGCGTTATCTCAAACCCGAGCTCATCACAAGCACCTGCAATATGACCAGATTACTATATACCCTCGCGCAAAGCGGGAACACAGGGTCTAGTGAATAATCCATTAGACGCCATTGACGTATAGAGTTATATTTTTAAGGCCGAAATTCTCGAACTTAAAGGCATTCTTTTTATATTTTCCATTCACCGAAGCATGGTCCTGCATTCCAATTAATATCCTTTTAAGAAGAACTCCCAGGGCGATGTTTTCTATCTGTTTCGAGGCCAACCCTGCTAGTACCGTGTATAGTTTGATCTGTGCTCTGTCAATTGGGTATTTTACTGTGGCATCTAGTAACTTTTTCTCAATTTCTATTGTTTAGGCGAACTTAATTTCACTCGCCGTACGCAGAGGTATGTCTCCATAATGTGAAACACAACGGGTTTTGCTCTCTCTTCTTGATCAGCTCCCAGATTTAAGCAGATCGCAAGATTCGTGCGGGCTAGCTTTAATTTCATATCCACCCCATTCACAAGTAACTTCTCCTGGAATGTGAAGTCTGTATGCAGGCGTCCAAAACACTCGTATATCTTTTTTTTAGAATTTTTAAATTTGTCCTTTATACTACTTTCGTCTTTAGCTTGATAATAGCCCTCGGCACTTAAAAATGTATCCTTCGTTTCTTTCGAAAAGTTCAGCACATTCTCCAGATAGGCTCGTAGGTGATAGTACCCTGTTCCTGCCGATATGTTGACCTGATTTAAATATACATCACACTGGTTGAATGTGGAGTACAGAAAGTTTGATTTGGGGTATACAGCATATTTGTCAACGCAGTCCGTTCCATCAGAATGGGCTATACGTAGTCTCGCGTACATGTGTACAGAGCTTGGGTAAAAAAAGTAAGGGCCTGAGCTGGGTATCACGAATTCTATTGGAGCATTCGGGGAACTAATTGTGTTTAACGGGTTAATCGTAATAAATTCACTGTGCTCAATAGAAACTTGAGTTGGAGGCATATCAAAGAGGGACATCTCCGATTTACAACATTGTGAAACACACGGATGGATGAAGCGTGCCATGATGAGTCAGAAATAGTACCACCTCTCTCAACAAGTAGTAAACAGTCTATGATTCATGAGATCAATATCCTTAGCTTATATCAGTCATAAAAATGGTCAACCATAGGTTTCATTCGCTTAGAACACTTCTTTTTTGATATCCTTTTACGTTTAACGCCACTTGCAGGTAATACCTTCTTCCAAACAGCCCTCTTCTTCTCCCCACCACCACGCATTTTTCTGCATCTTTGACGATTTCGTCCGGTGAACGCTCTAAGTGTTTTTTTAGACCTTCTATAGGTTTAACCCCAGCCAATATGTATTCTGCCGTGTTAAGACCTGATTGTAGCGCTTTCTTCCAGAGGTATCTGACTCCTTTCTTCAGCAAGGGGACAGCTGTACGTAGTATGGTTGAAAAAATGGATCTAAGTCCACTACCACGCTGGTATCTCACACTTCGATAGACTGTGAAAGGCTTTCTGTCCATTATAACTCAGTGCGTCGAAAGTGCAGCTTCACCGTTGTTACCATCACCGAAGGGAAATTTTTTCCCTCAATCGTTCTTATATATTTTGAGATGTTGGTTGATTAGATTAGTCGTGACATTCACATAATGGGGTCTGTCATATGTAATACTCATGCTCTTCCCTCTATGGTTAAGCATGTGTGCAATGCGCAGCAGGCGTGCCTGGGTATCCCCAAAAAACTGGTGCTCTGCTATATTGCTGTAAATATAGCACATGTCTGGGGGTGTATATCCATCACTAAATTTCTCCAGTTTCATCTGATACATTACGCTGGACAAGTCATGTTGTGCCTCATGAAAGGTATCTCAGTATGTGCAGGGTTTTCTTTGTTTACGATTTCGTATCCTAAATCATCCGTAAGATTTAAGTTTTTTAAACTTGCGTTTAAGTCTCTCACAACATCCTCAGCGGCACCGTAGCAGCCCGGATCTGGTGTTACTACTGTACTGTAATACCGTGCATCCCCAATCTGGGCGATACGTATGGTTTCATCTCGAGTTACCCCGGCTTTTTCACACTCAATACAGTCTCTAAGAATCGTAAAAACGGGTTCTTTATAATTAATATTTAAAAAAGGGTGTCCAGCTGAATTCTGCATATCCCCAATCTCATACGAATCACGACCAATTCAATAGGGTCATGCAATTCTGTTACAAAGTTGGCCAGGTGTTGTTAGGATGTACAGACAGGGACGAGGAGAACGGTAGTGTGATGTAGAAATAGTTAGGCAACATGTTGCATACTATTTAAGCTTCATTATTACATCAACTTTTATATGGGTGTTGAAGCTTTCTGAGTACCCTAGCCATTTCACCAGGTACATTTTTCTCTCTCTTGAACCTTTGCTTCCTAAAATTTTTTCAATTTTAAACACATTTTTTCCTAGATTAAATGTCACTTTCTGCAACTCCTCGCGGTAAAAGCCTCCTGCGACTTCTTCCCCATTCAAATCTTCAACGAAATACAACGTTATCTCGCCTTTAGGTCTCATAGCCCTAACTTTAAAAATCTCACGTATCCAACCTTGCTCAAATTTATTTTCCGAACGCGATAGCCTTACATAATCATTGATTTTGAAACGCGCAGAGTGTGGTGGTGGTGTTCCATCTCTTCTGACATCAGACTCTGGGCGCGTACCTCTTTTTAAAATCTGTTGGGTGTTGTCCCAATCGTGCGATGGTGTGAGGGGTTGTAGGATGAGGCCAATGATTCCAGAATGTCTATATATCTGTGTGTTTTTGTGTGAAATAACGGTGCATGCGTTTCTTTATGGTACGGTGAACTCTTTCAGCTAAAGATGCTTTATGTATAGAATTGGTAGTGTAGTAGCTGATATTGAACTCTGTCAACATGTTCTGAAAAACTCGGCCGATAAATTCTTTCCCCATATCCGTACAAAAATAGCCAGGATCCCTGTTTTCTTTCAACATCAACGTTTTGGCGGCTTTAACAACTGTTTCAGGTGATTTACTTTTCAGAGGAATTAGCAACAGATATCTAGAAAATACACCTATTATGAATAGGATGTAGCGGTAACCATCGTTATAAACTGAATATCTTTGCATGTCCATTAAATCTGCCTGCCAAATAGAGTCAATCGATGCCGTTGGTGTTTTGGCTGTTTTAAACCTTTTTCTCACAAGCTTATGAAGTGTATAAGTGTCCTTCTCCCGTAAAAAACTCTCAACATCTTTTTTCCCTACTCCATCATTGTAAACACTTCTGTACAGTCTATCTACGCCTCCGTAGGAGGTTGGGCTAGAAATGTCATAATAACGTCTTCTTAATATGTTAGCTATTTGCGTATTTTAGAGCCACGTGGGTAGGGATGACTGTTGTTTAGCCTCTTCTTTCTACTCTTCAGAGTTTCTAGTGCTGAGGGTGATGGCGTTCTCAATTGTGGCACATGCGATGTATGTTCCAAGTCTTTTAACCTGTTCAGATTCCCTATCATTGTTTTGGGGGCATTTATTTGTTGTAGTCTTGCTTTAATATGCTTCCTTCCTGATGGTGAGGGTCTATCCCACTTTCTTACCAGATCATGGACGATGTCTACGATATTCGATCCTTGTACCTTTGCTCCTTCCACAATGATCTCACCTGTATCGGCCCACACTATGTTGGGATTCTCATTCACTAGATTATAAAGACTTAAACCTTTATTCCTCAATGTATGTCGGAGGGTGCTTTTTAATCATGTTGTGTGGCCGACCCGTTATTCTTTGGTTGGTCAGTTCTATCGTCGGACACAGGTTCTATGTCACCATGTCCATCGTTGTCCGTGCTGTGCCTAATAACCACGGGGATCTCTGTCGGATTCTTATAAGCCTGCTTTTATGGAGTTCTAGGACCGTGTCTGGACCTTTGAACTTTGCACTAAAGCATACATCTCGTGTGGAATCACTACCACTTTCTTCAGTATATTAATCTAGTCAGTAAAGGACCCAAAACTGAAAATAAGATGGGGAGGAATAACCCTCCTCTTTGTACAATAATTCGTGTTTTCTTCCCCACAGTCTGACTTTTATGAGCGAGCGTAAGTATTATGTTCTTGTAACGGCGTAGGCGAGCCTTCTGAGGGGGTTTCATTGATAAATTGCAATTTATAACGTTAAGACAGGTTTCACAGATGCATTTTAAGAAGTCAGAGTCGATATTTTTAACAAACATCTGTTGCATTTTCCGGGGCAGATGATGATAGATTTTTATTAATTCATGTTATTTCTTTAGCCTCTTTGTCATTCTGGAATATACACCGTTTCAGGCTCGTTTGGAAATATACTCATTCTTAGAAGCACCCTAAACATGTTTCGTCGGTGAAGGTCACAAAGCAAATACCCGTAACGCTGACTTGTGGCTTCTTTATAAACTTCCAAAAACTCCTTAAGCTGATTCGGGAACATTTGATTGGCTAATACCCCAATTTGTGATACATCTCTACGTTGCGCGAATAAGACTAGATATTTTGTATTTAACGACACATCGCGCATGTATCTATTTTTGAAAAATAGATTCTGATTGATGAAGAACACACTTATGTTAAGATGATGGGAGAATACTGTAAATGTCTCGGCAAACGTTTTATTCATTTCCAACATGAGATCGTCAATTACAATAACTGTATGTTCATTTCCCTTTAACGAATTAACATCATATACACCTTTGTGGAACAAAATATCATCTTGGTACTCGATCAACACTGACTGATACGTCGAATAGCACCATATAATTTTATGCACAATTTTTGAGAACATTTCTCTCTTTTCCTTAATGATTTTAAGCATAAACATAGTTTTACCACATCCTGTAGGGCCAGATATAATACATGTCGATGGGCTCGTGAACCTGAATTTGTCTACAGAATCCATCTCTAACATGTCACACTCCCAAGTGGGTCATTTACAAAATACAATAAAAATTTAAGTAGTGATCCTTATATTCTACAGTCTTGTTTTCCCTCTTCTTCCACAGAACCCTGAATGACGATGAGGTAGAGCATCATGTCTCCATCATGTGGAAGAGATAGTGAAATATTGTAAGGATTGCCACATGGTACGTGCGCAGTGTAAAAGTTCCAAATATGAAAGCCGTGTAGTTGAAGCTGAGAAGAGGGACTGTGATTGTTGCAGACGCACATTTTTCAATAATAACTGTTTCGAGCTCCATAATTGAATTGGCACTTGCAGGAAATGAGAATCTGTGAATGTGGTATGTTTCATATGATGGATAATTGGGGCAATTTCCAGCATAAATGTGATGAAAATCACTGTTCTACATGCCATGAGAAATATAATATAAGGCGGTTGGAGTAAAGCATGTATGTTATATGAAAGACGCTAAGCCTAAAAATAGACCTTGTATAACTGTGTACTACGATATAGAAACATATTCAAACGCTGAAACCAAAGAGGTCATTCCACATCTACTCGTAAGCCAGACAATCTGCGATGAGTGCATGGAGGTCGAGTGTGATGAGTGTCACAAATGTGGTAAACGGACAAGCATTTTTAAAACGATTGCACACGACAGTCCCTTGAAACTCTTTGTATCCTATATTGTCAAGTTAGCAGACAAGTTAAAAAAAAGACTATATTCTTGCCCATAACGGGGAAAAATTTGACACACAGTTCCTTTATAAGGAGTTGCTTCAGCACGAGTCATCTGAGATATTTAAAGGTGAGCCCTTAAAAAGAGGCAACAAACTTATACAGATGCATAACCTTGTAAATTAGCAAAGCTACCCAAGGTCATGGGTCTACCCGCTGAAGTTTTAAAAGGATATTTCCCTTACACATTCCTCACTAGCGAAACTTTAAATTACGTTGGACAACCTTCACCCAAACATTACTCTAACTATGAATGTGTGAGTACAGGTGAACGTGAAGATTTTGACCGCTACTACAACAGTTTTATTGAATATAATCCTTAAAATATAGCTGATGAATGTAAGCGAAATTTGCGTGAATGATGTGCGCGTGCTTAGAATATGTTTCCAGGCCTTTAGAAGGATGTACATAGACCGTTTCAAATGCGATCCGTTGCAAGTCGCAACCACAATTGCCTCATTGTGCTTTACGGTGTTCAAGAACAATTTCATGCCTAAAGACACCTTAGCCGTCATTCACAGAAACAATCCTCGCAGTTATAGGCATAAGGCTATTTACTGGCTCATACACATACAGTAGCAGACAGGTGTTTAAATAAAGCATGCCCGCAACATGGGGGAAGTACCAATTAAGGTTAATGGTCGTGTTTTTTGGGTTGATGGTCTAGGCGAATACCGTGCCACTGGTGAGAAGACTGTACTCCTTTAACGGCTGCTGGTGGTACCGATGCCTACGTCCTGAGTGTGGAATCTTAAGAGATATCCACGGTAGATCTCCTGCCGACAGTTTTGCATTGACCCGACCCGCGATCAGATTATACGCGCCCAGTTCACTCACAAGAACTTGTGGGAGCATGAGTATGATGCACGGATGGAAACGGATGGACGGTACCGTGAAGAAATAAACACGATCAGGCGTTCAATGGTGTTGGATCCTCTCAAATGCGGTGATAGCTTGTTCGGAAGGCGTAAAAATTCCTCCAAGCTATACTTTCCGCCTCCGGAGGGAATGAAACTCCATTACTATGACTTCTGTTCTTTATATCCCTACGTGATGAAGAACAATCCGTACCCCGTGGGTGCACCTGAAAAACTGGTGGGACCTGACCTGCCACCCATCGAGGTGTTCTCAACAAATTTGAACGGGTGCTATTTCGGTCTTTCTTTCGTAGACGTGCTCTCCCCTCGCGATTTATGGATGCCGACCTTGCCCGTCGTTATAGACCACAATCTCATGTTTCCCCTGTGCGTGAAGTGCGCAGAGGAGAACAATGGGGATTGTAATCACACAACCAACCAGCGTAAGAACAGAGGTGTGTATATACAAGCTCTAAGCTGGAACTAGACGTTCGCCATGGCTACAGAATATTGAAGATATATGAGGTGTGGAGGTTTTAGAAGCTACCAAACCTTTTCACTCCATATATAAACACTTTTTTAAAGGATAAGGTAGAGGCATCAGGGTATCCGCGAGGAGTTGATACCGAAGATGAAAAATCGACTTAGATTCAACGTTACTGTGACCGTGAAGGGATACAGCTCGACCGTTCCCAAATTGTAAAGAACCCAGGCAAGCGTTTTAGTGCAAAATTGTGTCTAAACAGTCTTTGGGGAAAATTTGCACAGAATACTGGCAAGGGGACCGTTCATTTGGCACAAAATTATAGTGAAGTCTGGGATTATGCTAACGCTCCCGATAAAGAGGTCATGGAGATCGTGAATGTAGGTAATACTTACGTAATAAAGTACAGGTAATAAAGTACAGGTATGTTTGTAACCTCACAGGTTACAAACATACCTGTAGCCAGCTTCACAACGGCCTACGCACGCATCAAACTTTGGGGCCTATTGCATTTTCTTGGGCGGAGGGTTCTGTACGCCGATACAGATAGTGTGATATTCACAGCGAGGGAGGCTGAATACATGCCTCCTATTGGTGAATTCCTCGAAGAGTTGACTGATGAGATCAAGGATGAGTATGGAGACATCGCATACGCCGACTCTTTTTTCTCAACAGGGCCAAAAACGTATGGGGTACGGGTGAGGCTGGGGAGGATATGAAATATATCATGAGCGCTAAGCGTATCACGCTCAACCAGGCGAATCGGTGGGTCGTTAACTTTGATTCGTTGAAGGATCTACTGTGTTTGGAAGATGAGGAGTGTAGTAATGCCTAGTTAAGAATATTAATTTTTGTTTAGTTAAGATTATAATGTTTAATATAAACTATTTACTAATAATTGTGAAATTACGATAAAGTATGTTAGATTATAATTGTATAAAATTGGAAGAGTTGGCAATCCCGAACAGAGGCCCAGAGAGCGGACTACCCCCAAAAAGTGTGAGTCATTCAGCAGCGCGATAAGCGTTAAGTTGGGGCCATGTAACCTTAAAATTAAATTAAATGTTTTGTGCCCCTCTCCGACGTAAAATATTATCGTAAAATTTCCTACTCGCATCCCTTCAAATTAATTAAAGCATTTTCTGAATTAAATAAAGTGTTAACAACAGTTTAAAAAGAGTATTAATGAACCCCCCCTCCCCCTTTGCGTTGTAACGGCTTTCATAGTCTCGGCGTGGCTACCATGAATTTATAAAGTATTGTGGAAATGAGTAAAGAGAGTGTAAAGATAAATGCAATAGAGAGCAGAAAGTAGAGTAAATAATGAAGTATAATAAATAATAAAACGTATTCACGACATTTTTGGTGGCAGCAGTGGGATCACCCCCTTGAAAATAAGTTTTTCATTAGGAAAACTTATTAATATCTTTTAACAAATTTAATAATTTATTGAACAAAGTTATATATTTTGAATTTTTTTTTTTTTTCTTTAACAAATTCAAAGTTCAGATAGACAACAAATAATTAGAATGACAAATTCCACACATATATTTTGTATTATATTATAAAAATCGAATACTTTATAATTTTCACATTTGCATAAAATAACATTTCACACTAATAATTAAATTACAACCTGTAACTAATCTATACATGCCAAAAAAAAAAATAACGGAAAATTTTCTTAGTGGCTGCACAAATCTCAAGTTCACAATCTATTCCAGCGATTTCTCATCAAAGATCGCTTTACATTTGAAACAATTATTTGTATAGTTATACAGTTACTATCAGGGCAACATAGAAAAAAAATAAGAAAAAGTTTACATAAAATACTGACCTAGAGCGCACATACTATTTCACGAAAATCGCAACAAATATGGGCAATAATCGCACCCTTTCACTTATAATTTCATGACATAATAATCAGTACATTACTTTGCTGGACGTTGTTTAGATCACAATCCGCACGCTGACAACGGACTTTAATTTTCAATCGCAGCTCTCCTGCTCACTTCGCTAGAATGCAAGGGATTGCATCAATCAACATGCAACAGGTCAGCACGCTGTAATGGTTCCGCTCTCTCTCCAAATGGCGAAAAAAAAAAAACAAGAGACGTCCAATTCTAAAAGGATCAGGGGGGAGATATACTGAAAGCGGGACCACGCGCCGGAATTGGACGGAATTTGCAATTCTAGAAGTCAATGAAGAAACTCGCCTTGTCTCATCTCCACTTTTGTCGGTGAACGCTGCTCTTCCTACGTCCAGCTGAAAGACTCTTCCACTGGCAACAATCAAACGATCACTTCGCCGTAGGCCGTTTCCCAACGAACCTACGGTATGTCTGTATGGACAGTACAGTCTTAGACACCCGTTCAAGCTCTCGTGGCTTGCCTACCGCGTGCTAAAACACATATTTAGCGAAGCATTCGAGCAGCGTGACCAGCTACTGCCCGAAAAATACCAGAAGACCATCTTCGATCGAAACTTTCGTGTGCCAAGACTCTGCACCTACCAGTTTCCCTTCTCTTCCGAAACTGTCCTGCGCCAAGTCCATGCGCATTCGGTTTTCTCTTCTGTCTCTTCTCTTCCGAAACCATCCTGCGCCAAGTCCCTATCCGGTCGACTAAACTCAATGGATGAAGCTCGGATTCAACTTGGTTGCCTCCGAACCGAGCCTCTCGAACTGTTGAAAAAAAAGTTTATTCGAAATGTGTTTCTGTACTGCTTATCATTCATATTTAATTTATCGAATTTTCTCGACAGTTCACTTCGAAACACTAACTACACATTTGCTCTGGCCAAATTCACGGAAAAAAAAGGACAAATCTCAGAATTTCGCAAAAATTTAATCACATCTAGCTACCAATAAGGTCACTTATGGCAGTTACATCGGAGAAGATAATAAAAGTCATTAAACGTACGAAACAAAATTATACAGTATAAATATAAAAGCGCCCATACATAGTAACTGTTAGTATAATTTAAGAAATATTATTTTTCAAACTACCGTCAGAAATCACATCAATACTTTTAAATACAAAAGACAAAAATGAACCCCAGAAACTTCATGTCATCATTTCTCTGACAAGCATGAACCCTCTTGCCTTTTGAGGGTTTGAGGGGGAGCACACGAAGACGCCACAAAAACGTTACTGGCTATCTAGAAGGCTCCATTTCCGAGTGAACACTCGAGCCAATGTTTCAAATGCATTAGTGGCATTAGTTTAAACAATAACAATTTTCCAAAACATTTATTAAAAAGTAAAAAAAAATTAAATATTACTACCGAAAATTTTAATATAGTAATTTCAACTTGAAACGCCAAATTTCATATGAATCGAACTCGCAATTCACAAATTACATCTGAGAGAGAACTCTCTCCTCCAACAGAAACCCCGGTATGGTTTGCAAATCACAAAATTCCCAGTAATTTATCATTTCTAAGTGAAACTACAAATTTGCATCGTTATACTAAATAAGAATAGATAACATGCACTCAAAAATACACGCAACCTACTGTAAACAAAAACAACACCTTGCATAATTGAGAGCGGTCGCTTTGTTTGTAAGCGAACCTCTATACAAATATCCCTAACCGAATGAAACTGCATTATATCCTGACATAATTTTGTAATCTTTTCTTTGCAAACGCTCGAACTAAAAAAAAAGGACATTTTTCATTTCTAATACCCAAATTAAAATATCAAATCAAAACATCCTTTTTGCAATGCAATCTAAATTCCAAATAAAAATTTAACCATTTTCATTGAACTGGAAGAAAGAAATAAATAAAAATCGGCCTACCTATAAAAATAAAATTGAATGAATTTATAAAACGTAAAGAAACAATATATGAAAAGAATTTTCTACACAAATTTCTGTAATTCAAAAAAAATTATAATAATATCCAAATTTCATAAAATATGTGTACCGCCGCACTTTTAGACCTATAATTAATAAATTCAATGTTACGCGTGGAAAGAACAATTTAGAATTTAATGCATAACATTTGTGCTTATTAAAGAAAAATCCTATGATTATTTATGTTAAACCAATTAAAATTTTGTTAAATAACTAAGAATTTAATACTCAGACATATACCATAGTGACGGTCAATATCTGAACAATATTTAACGATAGGCCTACGAGAAATCTTTCTTTAGTACAATACAATAGCCATTTTACAAAATATCAGTCGGAATTGTCGTGAAAATGAACTAAAGGAACGGAGAGAAAAAAAATAGATAATCAGCCTACCTACCAAATTTTATGAGTATATAAATATATATAATTATATATATAACTAATATATACGTATAAGTTAATATGTAAGTATATAATTAATGAGTATATAAAAAAATCAAAAAACAAATGAATTTATAGAAAATTTCACGACACAATTTCTCTTTCAGTTAAACCAATTTAGCTTATTTTGAAGTCTAACACAATCCTATACGGCCAGCCTATAATCTGACAAATTATTATGTTTAAGATTATTTTTCGACTGTCCCTTAAAATGTAACGTAATCCTATTTAGCGCGAAGCGAGGCGAAGCAAAAAGCCCGTAAACCTACATAAACAATAAAATAAGCCTATCATTATATACAACCAATCGAAATATAATCAAAAATCTACTAATGAGTCCCAGAAAATTTTACATGTTCATGAAATGTCTTACATTGCTATATATGTATATATATACCTAGAAATGCGGTACAAATTTTCGCTCAAACATTTTTAAAGGACCGTATCAAATGTGTATCACACTATTTAAACTAACATAATTCACTTACGTACAAATTCAGTAAAAAAAATTTATTAATCGTTATTCTTATTATTATTATTATCACAATTTCTAATTCCAAAAGTTTAAACACAAACAGTAAACAAAAGGTAAGCTGAAACATGCATAACAGTGGAAGAGACGAAAAAAAGAAAAATTGAGCCCTCAGACAGCACGATAAATTTTGAAAACTGTATACCTCTCCGACGTAATGAACAAAATTTAACGAAATACCGACTCTCGCAATATTGAGTCAGACGTAAATTGTTCTACCGACTCACTGCACCACGACTAAAAGAAATTTTGAGTCACTAGACTGCGAAAAGTAACGGAACCGTACGATGAAAAATGGAACAAACGAACATTTCAGAATCCAACGAACTCCCACGAAAAGAAAGAAAAAAAAAATTAAATTTTTAGGCGCGAAGTTTGTAAGGGACGCTATAAGGATGTCGAAGGCGATGCGCCATTTTGAAATTACATTGACCATGAAATTTTAAGGAATGGAAATCGAAATTTGCCTGCAAACGGGGTTAACTTTGCATTTAGATATTTTAATAATCGAAATAAAATATTCATTAATGTTATTAGCTATTATACCGGGCCGGAAGAATTTTAATCGAAATAATAGGCACGTGGGTAAGCCTCATACGAAATATGATGTAGGCCCGCCGCTAGCCACCAAAAATGTCGTGAATACGTTTTATTATTTATTATACTTCATTATTTACTCTACTTTCTGCTCTCTATTGCATTTATCTTTACACTCTCTTTACTCATTTCCACAATACTTTATAAATTCATGGTAGCCACGCCGAGACTATGAAAGCTGTTACAACACAAAGGGGGAGGGGGGTCATTAACACTCTTTTTAAACGGTTGTTAACACTTTATTTAATTCCGAAAATGCTTTAATTAATTTGAGGGGATGCGAGTAGGAAATTTTACTATAATATTTTACGTCGGAGAGGGGCACAAAACATTTAATTTAATTTTAAGGTTACATGGCCGCAACTTAACGCTTATCGCGCTGCTGAATGACTCACTCTTTTTGGGGGTAGTCCGCTCTCTGGGCCTCTGTTCAGGATTGCCAACTCTTCCAATTTTATACAATTATAATCTAACATACTTTATCGTAATTTCACAATTATTAGTAAATAGTTTATATTAACCCTTTCGCTCACGAATTATGACATAGGGTAAAAAAGAAATTTGCCTTTATGTATCGTTATATAAGAATCAATATGGTTTATTTTTCAGCGACACAGTTGTCTACCCAGTGAGTGAAAGGGTTAAACATTATAATCTTAACTAAACAAAAATTAATATTCTTAACTAGGCATTACTACAGGGCGACCAGCCGCCCCAACTAACTGTAGGGACCCACGATTTTCGGGCGCAGAAGCTGTGGGGCGTGAAGGAACTTAGGGGTACGAAGGTGTGCCGTAACACCTATAGGAAACGTTACCAGGGTCCTGGTACTTATGATACCGTACCCTTTGAATACCATAATCTTTGATTGTTATATATGTCTATTGTTAACGATATATTTGTTTATTACACGTATTTGTAAATATATATACCTTCAATAATTCGTTTATTAAATAAATCGTGTTTCAATTAGCGTTTCACTTTCTCCTTTGCGTGTGTGTGTGTGTGTGTGTGTGTGTGTGTGTGTACAGGATAAAGTTCTAAGCTCCGTCCCCGGTATGATCGATGAATGGTCACGTGACTCCTCCTACTACCTGGGCATATCTCTACCCTACCCTGCGTGCTCAGCTGACCGCTGCAAGCCCTGGATCTCAGACATGTATTTGACGAATTTCCACGTATACGAAAAATAGTAATGGCTACCTTTAATATTGCGTGTTCGACGTTTATGAAGTGGTATTCAGCAAAGGGTGAATACTGAATGGCTCCCTATTCCACCCTCCTTTGATACTTTTAAGGCTACATTGAGCCGTGCGATGCTTGAGGAAGAAGAGGTACAAATACTCTACGGGTATTCTGGCGAGAGTATTGCGGGATTTCGTGGTACAAACGATGTATTGAGGTATGTTGTAGGACTAAGCTTTATAAAAGGTTACATATACCGTGAAGTGGAAGAAACAACACGTGCAGAAGAGAAGCAACGGTTATGGTTAGTAGTCTTGTAGATGAGTAGTGTGACAAGCGATATTATATCATGTTGCATCATACCGAGTACTCGTACCCTGCGACTGAGAATGTAAATCTTCTCATAATGGAGAAGCTGAAGTATTTTTACCACTACATTAATATATATCATGACGAGGTTTGTAGTGAGGTTCTGGCTAAAGGCATGCGTGAGTTTCTAACAGAATTTAGAGAGGAGTATCGCCTGCTAAGCAAAAAGAAAAAATATGGGCATATGTTTCTCTCAAATAATGCGCCGGAATGTGAATAAAATGTGCTTAGTTCGTGAAAATCCCCCTAAACGAAAATGTCTGGTACGCATTCTGGGGAGTGGGAGTGATAAAACATTAAAACCGGTATTGCTTCATGTATCGGAAAATGTCTCAAAACAGCTACCCAATATAATGGTTTACAAGTATTCTCTTTCAGTTGGAACAACACCGTCCACGATTCATCAGCTTATGGTGTGACTCACTCCTCCCGTCGAGCCGATCTGTCCACCCGTGGCTTATAGTCATCTCAGAGCTTCAACCGACTAGACGTGCACTCCTCGAATACGATGGAACTTCCTTTAAGAAGCATTCTCAATGCCGTGTACGATGTGTCCGTGACGAAGTCATTGCGCGTGTTTAGGCGTGAAACCGGTGCCATTAGCTATGTACTGGAAACTACTTGTAGAAAAACTCTGGTAAACGGAATGTTGTTTATTTAAGTGTTGAGGAGATGAATAGAGTCTTCGTGGTAGTTGAGAAGTGGAGTGAGGATCGTTCTGAAATACCTGCAGGTGTAGGTACAAGAAGAGAGCAGATTAGTGATACCCCCTCATACGCCATTGTTTGTACGTTGTGTATAAATAACGATCAGCCATGTATTGATATATGATTAATGTGGGAGAATGCATCTGATAATAACGTTCTTGTCCCGATGGTTCTTGATTACGCATACACCGCTCTGCTCGACGTGTTTACCGAGTGTAGGACTGAAGAAGGCGAGAGTGATCTAGAGCTGGATGCTTATTTAAAAGGTTTAGACTCTTCGAAATATCATGAACTTTGGTACAAAGCACTTGAGCGGTACAGGGGGCTGAGCTCGCCTACACCGTTCACCGTGAAGAACTATTTCTTTATATAATGAGCAACTGTCGTTACGACTTAGAAGATTATTTCAACTGCGGCTATGAATCGTGAAGAAGAGTTCACAATTGAAAAGCGTGTACCGGTAAGAATAAACCCTCGATTGGAAAGGAGTGTTTATAAACTCGAATTTAATAATGATGCTGTTGCTAACGATGACCTCTTTGTGCGTGCTTTTGATTGTATTCTAGCCATGTTGAAAGATAACTTGTCAGCCGAATGTAAATTGGGCACAAAAATAGTATTGAACGATATTAAGGCCCTTTACATCGAGTATAGGCATCCCTATATCTCGAGCGGTGAAATAATGTTAAATCGTATTTACTGCGTAGAGCAAAGCAACAATGATGTGACTGTAGACTCAATTACGTGCGAGTTTAGTGTTTTAGTTAAGCGCAGTATAGCAAAAAGTGTATGTATTTTGCAGTATATTTATTTTTAATATATTTAATTATTTAACATAAATGTGTATATATCTATATATTTCTCCTGTACTATTATATTTATGGTTATACTCCATCGTTTTGTATTTCTTATATTATTTTTATTTTATTTCTTGATTATATATATATTCCTCGTTCGTATTTCTTATAATATTATTATTTTTTGATTGTATATATGTTCTTCGTCCGTATTTCTTATACTATTATTATTTTTTATTCCATATATTCCTCATTTGTATTGAATGAACGATTGTATACTTATTTTCTATATATTTCATGAAATTGATTCCAATAATTCGTCTAAATAAACAGAATGATATAATGGTGTTTTATTTAATTCTTTTGATTGTATATATAAAAACAATATTATTTAATTATATGTGTTGGCTGGTTACGTCTTCTAAACCGACTGGCTGTTTAAGACTTCTAAACTAACTTTCAAGAATATCTGCTTTAATTAAATAAATACCGCAATCTATCAACACAACCCTAATAATGTACACCTGAACATAATTAAATTATAAAGGGTTATGTGTCAACTTATCTATATATAAATAAATAAAAACAATAACTGGAAACTCATCTATATATAAATAAATAATTAAAATAAATAGTGCTCTCTGGCAACTCATTTCTATATAAATAAATAAAAACAATAACTGACAACTCATCTATAATAATTAAATAATATAAATAAATAGTGCTCTCTGGCAACTCATCTATATATAAATAAATTTTTAAATTAATGGTATCTGGCAACTCCCGACACTCTATATAGCAGCTGCAGATTCCCTCGACGCTCATTATGCGGCTGACTCCGGTGGATGAAACAACTCTCTCTCTATTCTTCTTAGGTTAAGGCTTAGGTTAGTGTTTCCCTTTTGGGGGTCAGGACATCCCAACTTCTCCCCAAAGACTCTTCCTTCTACTTTCTCTCTCTCTTAGGTTAAGGTTACCCCTTTTGGGGAGGTCATCCTCCTTTCTCCCCCAAAAGCTCCCCCCTTCATTGCAACTTGGGGGATAACCCCTCCCTCTTGTTGCAAGGCCCCTCCCCCTTTGAACAGCCCCATCCCCCTTTTTCAACAACCCCCTCTCCCCTTTGCAATGTAGATCAACATTTACAACATTGCATTGCACTCGTACATTTTTCACCCATACTACTAATAGTCGTACACCGTTCATCAGAAATTCGCATTTTCACTCCCTTGTTATTTTCATCTTAATTTTCCACTCGACCTCTGGGAAATAGGGCCCACTTTTAATATGAACTTAAGATAGTAAATTCAACTCAATTCTCCCCTTGGGTCTACTGGAAGAAAATTTTCTTCAGGCCCTTGGCCTATATTTTTCCCGCTCGAACCCTATATATATATATATATATATATTATATATATATATATATATATATATATATATATATATATATTGTAGAATTTAATTGAAATTGGGAGTTTATAATATTTGCACAAAATTTTTGTCTGTAATTATTTTGGCAGTAAACAATACCCTGAATTTTGTTAAATATGTTGGTTTCATTTTTATATATAGTAGTATATT
This sequence comes from Bathynomus jamesi, assembly GCA_023014485.1. Taxonomy (NCBI): domain Eukaryota; kingdom Metazoa; phylum Arthropoda; class Malacostraca; order Isopoda; family Cirolanidae; genus Bathynomus; species Bathynomus jamesi. The sequence continues at coordinate 336,669 of JAJOZX010001397.1, read as the reverse complement.
TGAGAGAAGTCTTTATTAACAAAATAATTGTTACGGTAATTTGAATGTGAAGTGCTTCATTTCTTTTAATATAATTTCTTAAGTTTTTATCACGTAAGAAAAAATATTCTGAAGTTTAAGGTTAAAAGCATTTTTGCAGAAATTATTTTTCTCATTTTTAGTGTTCTACGAGCACGTTTCTAAACTTTAAAGAAAAGTTTTTACATTCAGTATGCAGTATGAGCATTGCAAAAAGAGCCATTTTAAAACTGAAAAAAATTCGTTTTGCATGAAAAGTAATTTATGGGTCACACTAAGAATCAGGTCTGCAGCTTTCAGTGGGTTCTAAAACAGTGCTCCGTTTATGAAAACTCAAAATTATGATCTTACAAATTACGAAATGCAGCTTGTGCTTTCCTTACACACACACACACACACACACACATATATATATATATATATATATATATATATATATGTATAGAAACGACGTAAGTATAGAGGAGTGTTCTGCACACGAGGAAGAGAAATAACGAACAAATGAAAAATGAGGTGACCGCCCGGAATCGAACCCAGGATCTTCCGATTGCCGGTCAGATATGCTACCACTACACCAAGGGCCTCGAGGCCTGTGGTGTAGTGGTAGCATATCTGACCGGCAATCGGAAGATCCTGGGTTCGATTCCCGGGCGGTCACCTCATTTTTCATTTGTTCGTTATTTCTCTTCCTCGTGTGCAGAACACTCCTCTATACTTACGTCGTTTCTATACATTAATATACTGCGTGGTCATTGCAGTTAAATGTGTATATATATATATATACATGTAAAAATGAACAATGAATAATGCCTACATTCATATAATTCTTATATTCATTCATATAATTCTTATATTCATTTGTATACTTCATATATTTATATAATCCTTATATTCTTATTCATATATTCATTTTGACATATAAAGGCCAAAATCGTATAACGCTGGCACGAGTTTGGATAAATTTTTTATTTGCTTTCTATTTTATAATTGGTGAATTATGCCTTTTTAAACTACTTAATCATTTAGTATAAAGTACAAAATCTCATAAAGCTGACACAAGTTTGGATACATTTCTGATTTGCTTTCTCTTTTATAATTGGTGAATTATTTCTTTGTAAACTACTTAATAATTTTTTTAGACTTAGTAATCTTGTTAAATTTTGCAATGTTCATTTCTTGTATACATTCTCTCTTCGTTGTAAAAGATGAAGTCATGTCCTACTTAACGTTTTGAACCTTAAGCATTTAATTTTTGCTCGTGTGCATGTTTGATTGTAAGTCGTGATGGAAGGCATATTTCAATTTGCATTTTTAGTTAACTCGCAGATCATGATAACATTAGATCTGTCAATATGTGGTTTAAAATAAAAATATGGCTTCCTCTTGCTTAGCAGTCTAGACATTGATAGAGCAAAAATATTTGTTTTGTCTTTAAATGTTTTACAAAGTAAATCAGCCTGTTGAGAATAAAAAACAAAAACAGATCAGCATTAAATGGTAATGATGACAGTAAAAAATTCAGTATGAAAGCCCATAAAATTTCTCCAATGTTCATTCTGATTTTTACTGATCTCACTTAGAGGCTGAGCATTACCTGTAACATTTTAGCAGTAAAGTATACTAAGAAATATCTTTGTCTTCTCCTTCGAGCCTTGCTCTCTTCAGAGAACTTAGTCTTAAGTAGAAAAAAATAATTTCCCCATACGTTATAAGAAGAATCGGGGAACCTTCAGAGAATTTAGTCAGCCTCACAGACTCCTCCGATCCACGGTACCAGCTACTCCAGAGTGACAAATCCGTTGCTGCTACCTAACCAGAACCCCCGTCAACTTCGAACCAACCAAGGCCATAGATGGATGGGGTTAATATATATATATATATATATATATATATATATATATATATATATATATATATATATATATACAGTATATATATTAATAATTAAATAACTATTCTTCTCTAAGTTTTTATTCCATTATGGTAAACTATTTAATTAAGTTCAAGTTAAATAACAACATAAATTATAAAATGAGAATCTTTGAAAGGCAAGATTTAATGAAGGAGACAACAAATAAAATCTAATGATAAAGTAAATAGAATAAGAATAAATAAAAATACAGGCCTGTATACGGAAGGGTTGCGATTGCAAGTAGTTGTTTGTGTAGAACAAGCCTGAAGTAGTGCGGGTGTGAGTGTGACTGATATAATAAATTTGTGCAGCAAATTTGGGAAGGAAACAAAACCTTGCTGTACATTTTGCTCTTGAAGAATCGTGCACCTGGACTGATAATAATTGGAAGTGCTTCAAATACAAACTAACCAAAATTGGGCGAAAATGCATACGGACTTGGTTATTCGTTGAATTGTGTTAGTAGTATGGGAGAAAAAATATCGAGTGCAATTGCATGCGGTAGTCCAATGTTTTATACAACATTGCTACGGTGCATGCAACATTTTATTACAAAATTGCATCACAGCGTTACACACAACATTGCATCGCAAAATTGCATCACAGAGTTACACGCAACATTACATCGCAGAATTGCATCACAGCGTTACACACAACATTGCATTTGTCCTTGCAATTGCAATGACGTAGGAGAGTGCCAAGGAGTGCCAGTGTCATAGCCAGGAGGTTCAGGGGGATGCAGCATCCTCCAAAATAGAAAATTGAAAGGGTAATGGAGGATCACCCAACCTCAGACCTAAGACAACCAACTGACCAACGCCCAGCACACCCAGCCAACCACCCAACAAAACTACACTACATCAGACCTAAGCCAACGGGAGAAGGGACGGCGCCCCAATAGGGCATATCATACTCTGGGTTCAGGGTTGAAATTTTGGAGAAACAAAGTGGCTAATATGTATTCCTATGTAAAAATTAATTCTAAGATGGATTTATTATTTGCAACTTTTCCGAAAAATCTAATTTTCATGGTCAAAATCGCGATTTTCTGATTTGAAGGCTGCCTAACGTAGCCTCAGGGTACCCAAACCAAAGCGCGCAGCTGTTCTGCATATGATTTAGTCTAAAAGCTGCTTTTCTGACCTCATCCTTGCTTTCTTGCGTGTTTCAACACCTCTGGGTGCTGAAAAAATGTTTAGATTTCACGTAAAACTTAAGAATTTTAAGTTTTTCTTCAAAGAATAGGCGCGGCTCACCAGCTCTACTCTGATCGAGTAGCGGGAGACTTGCCACCTCCACGTGTACGTTTACACGCCTGTTCTTCCTGGATCCCTGAAAAGCGTGGCCTCATAAGATCTTATATTATGATCTAATGAGGACTTTCAGCTCTTATGAGCATTAACGATGGCTTCAGCCTCTTCATCAGCCATTCGAACCTGAAAAGCTCTTAAGTATGTCCTGCTTCGATCTGAACACTGGGAGCATTTCTCGATGGTCTATCCTGGCTCTTACACACCCATCTCTCCTCTCGTGACCGTACACAGCTTGGGAAGCAGTTGAGACTTCCTGTACAGCTCTCTCGCAGGACTGAGTATGAACAGAGAAAGCGTCCACTTTGAGTGGAGTTTTCCTGAGATCTTTCGAGCTCAGTCAAGGTCATCTTGCAGGTGAAAATAGGCTCGTAAATATTCTCTGATTCCCAGTTGATGAGATCCTCAGGTGAAGTGGCTTGCAGATTGACTTTGGGATTTTTATGGGGCCTCACTGTCGTATCACCAAAGTCTCTTCCTTCTCTGATCTTCTCTATCTGGCTCACAGCAAAAGCTCTCTGATGCTCATCCTCACTGCACAGGAATGAAGCCAGGATGTTCTCAGGATGTGCGTGGTAAGCTCCTCTTATCACTGCAGCAGAGATGATGTTCCTGACCTCGGTAGTCTGTTCCTCAGCAGCCTCAGGCTTGAAAAAACGTGTGCAGGACCAAATTTGAGGTGGTGCTTCACTTTGATGTCGTAGTACATTTTGAAGTAGAAGTTAAGGCAGAACTTCACGAGGACCTCGAGCCTCCTCAACACCTCCCCCTTCAGTCCGTGCTCCCTCATCCACAACAGCAAGATGGCCTGTGCAGTAGTGAACCACCTGCATTGGTTCAGAGGTCCGCACTTGAGACCAGCCAACTGTGGACTGAGACTTCCAGACTTGATGGCTTTGATCAGAAGAGAGCAGTTGTGCTGGTCTGTGGAGAGAGATTTGACTATCTCTACTGGCAGCTCTATGATATCTTCAGTTCCTTCCACTGGTTTGAAGTTGAAGTTGACCTCAAGTTCATTCACTTTCTCAAGAAGTTTTCCAATAGGCCCACTGAAGCCTGACCGGGGAGTTACAGGGCCGTCCAGCTTGATGATTAAGTGCCTCAGGGGGAGCTCGTTCACATGGAGCTGACAGATCATCCAGTGGCACTTGCGACCCAGCATCTTCTCCAATAGGGCTATGGCGCCTCCAGACCACCCGTGTTGGTGTTGGTAGAGTCTCCTCCAATCATTACAAGGCTTTCGTCAGCTCCGTGATCCAGAAGCCACTCATGCAGGCCCTGAGCGATCTTATGAGCAGGCTTTTCTCCTTCCTCAGGTTCCTCGGGAGTGAAAAGAAATAGGTACTTTCCTTGAGGCTCCCACGTGATAGTGTAATGCTCCTCGATCACTTTGCCAGGATGAAATCTCCCTGTCACTTCGTCATATTTCAACACCTTTGTGTTCCTATCCTGCTTGCCGTCAAAGAATATCCCAGAGATCTTCTCCTCCGACCTCTGCGTGAGAGCTTCAACTGATGAGGTCATTACTTCCTCCTTGGCCATCTATTGAGAGAATGTTGAACTTCGCCTTCTGCGTCCAAATGGTTACAAAGATTCAAATGGAGTAGATTTTTTTCTTATGTATGTATGTATGTAGTAAACCTGTGTAAGCGTTAGGCAAAGTTAATGTGTCTAAATGGCAACAAATTACGACAAAGGGTTAAAAATATGAGGTTGTGTTCAATTGAATATTCGGTATTTCAACATAGAACAGAAAACCGCAATTTTGAACATGATATCACGATTTTTTGGAAAAGTTGCAGGAAAGAAACCCCCTCTTAGAATTAAATTTTACATAAAAGTACATATTAGCCAGAGTGAAATTCGGACTCGGAAAAGTATGATATGCCCTAGCGCCCCAAGCCACTAAGGAGAGTGAGAAGAGAAAATGGCCATAGCCAGGGGGCATATGGGGTACCGCACCCACATAAAAAAGTAGAAAATTGAAAGGGTAATACACGGAGGGGGCGATGCCCCAAGACACTAAGGAGAGTGGGAAAAAGGGCCATAACCAGAAGGTTTAGAGGGATAGTGTACCCCAAGTTTTATAAGAGTCAAGAACAATGAGATGAGGGTTAGAAGGGAATAGTCTAAGGAAAAGGGGGAGGGTAGCCCAGATGTGTAAACAATAGTCTTGATAAAGGAATAAAAATAGTTATACAGGGTGGCACAAAATTCAGGAACCATAGGCACATTTTAATAATTTTTTTTTTTTTTCAGATTTGTTGTTGAACCTATGGCTCAGAAATTGACAATAGATGAAGGGGTGGAGATAGTTTTAATGTGTGCAAGGCGTGGTAACACACACCGATCAGTAGCTACTGCTTTTAATGACAAACACCCTGAGAGGTAAGGGTGTGCGATTCGGATATTTTTATTTCGATTCGATTTTCGATTCGATTTGGCCACTTGTTTTCGATTCTCGATTCGATTCGACTGCGACTGTGCACTGCACTCACCTATACTTTACAATTCACATGCACCAGCACCAACAGAACAACATACATGCACCAGCAACAACATACTGAAAAGCGTAATAAACAACTGAACCCAAAGAACCGGTCCAAACTTATTGCACCGCAAGACGCGCGTACGTGATTCTGTGACACCACAAAATCAAAAGCTGACCATGCGCATATATATATATATATATACTATATGATCAAAAGTATTCGGACACCGCATGGTTTTGGGAAAAATGGTTTTATTATGGCATTTAGTAACCAGTAGGTCCACCCTTTGCTTTTATTACAGCGTCAACACGTCGAGGCATACTTTCCACCAGTTTTCGGTAAGTCTGTGCAGGAATGGCTCGCCATTCCTCTTGCAGAGCTGATGCAAGAGATGCAAGTGAAGCCGGGCGTGGTGTGCGGTTTCGTATCCGTCGCTCCAGTTCGTCCCACATGTGCTCGATTGGGTTGAGATCGGGGCTCTGAGCAGGCCAATCTAACAAATCCACCTTATTTTCACGAAACCAGTCCTGCACACGCCTTGCAGTATGGCAGGGAGCTCGATCCTGTTGAAACAAACAATGGCCATCTCCGTAGTATTGCCACAGTGTAGGGAGGGCCGAATTGTCCAGAACGTCGAGATAAACGTCAGCGTTCATGGTAGTGGGTATAACAACCAACGGGCCGAGCCCTAGCCAGGAAAAACAACCCCATACCATGATGGACCCTCCACCGAACTTCACCGTTGGACGTACACAGTCAGGAAGAAGCCGTTCTCCGGGCCGTCGCCACACCCAAACACGCCCATCAGACTGGAAGAGTGAATACCGCGACTCGTCGCTCCAAAGAACAGTTTTCCAGTCCTCCACGGTCCAGGAACGACGGGAGACACACCAGGCCAAACGACGCGTGGCATTAACTTTTGTAATCAGTGGCTTGTGTACAGCTGCTCTACCATAATAACCGAGTCTGTGCATCTCTCTGCGGATAGTTACAGTACTAACGGAGGTACCAGATGCTCTTCCTACCTCCTCAGCGATGGAAGCGGCAGAGGACGTGCGGGACTTCTTGACATGTCGTACCAGACTTCTTCTATCACGTTCCGTCAGTTTGCGTGGTCGTCCGGAACGTTTTTTCGCGTTAGTTGCACCGTCGTGCTTCCATCTCATAACATCCGCTACAGTCGACTTTGGTATATCCTGTTTGGCTGCAATGTTTCGTATAGAAACGTTACTTAAATAACATCCGATGACGAGTCCACGTTGGAACTCGGAGAGTTCACGTCCGCGCGGCATGGCTTCACAACAGTTACTGATAACTTAACAGAACACCTCAGCATTATAGTTTCGCCACGCTTTTTCCCAGCATACCTTTCGGCGAAGGTGATATTTGCAGAAATGCGGATTTTCCGGGGTGTCCGAATACTTTTGATCATATAGTGTATATATATATATATATATATATATATTATATATATTTTTTTCAATTGTTATTCCACGGTTTCGCATTCCATGGTTTTGGGGTAGTGCCAGTTTATCGTCTCGAAAGGTTACAGTTAGCGAATACTGAATCGACCCGAATCGACATTTTCGATTAATCGCACAGGCCTACTGAGAGGCCGCCAGTTGTTCAGGCATCAGTTGCAAAACTGTTCACTCGCTTCAAAAAAAGGGGAAGTGTTCATGATCGGCCGCGTAGTGGCCGGCCAATAAGTTCAACCGATGCAGCAACATCACTAACGGTACTCAGTCACCTCGAAAACAGACCACGTAAGTCCTTAAGAAAGTTATCCCATGGAATGGGTGTCTCCAGAAGATCCATTCAACGAATTCTTACAACAAATCGTTTCCACCCCTACGAAGTCCACCTCGTTCAGGAACTGCACGGTGACGACACAGACCGTCGTGTAGAGTTCTACCAGAGGTTTCTACAACATCGACAGCTTCAACGAAGGATCATGTTTAGCGACGAAGCGATATTTCACCTCAGCGGTCGTGTCAATAGGCATAATGTACGCTATTGGGCCAATGAGATCCCCCATTGGATGGAGGAAGGGCATGTGCAATTCGATCCACGAATTATGGTGTGGGCTGCGCTCTGGGGGGATCGGTTTATTGGTCTGTACGTTTTCGACGGCAATGTAACAGATGAGACATATCTGCATATGCTGCAAACATTTCTAATGCCCATACTGGACGACATTCCATTAGCAGAACGGGCGGAGATGTGGTTTCAGCAGGATGGTGCACCACCACATTTCGCAACCATCGTCTGGAGCTCTTTAGATGAAGCATTCCCAAGCAAGTGGATCGGACGGCGAGGGCCCGTCGAATGGCCACCTAGCTCTCCAGACCTTACGGCTCGACTTTTTCTTGTGGGGCCATCTCAAGTCGGTAGTCCATGCTGATCGACCCAGAACCATACGTTCTCTAAAGGATAAAATCACATCTGAGCAGGGACGTAGCCAAGGGGCCCTACCCCCACCCCGACTTGGAAAGTCTAGTAAAAAAATCTGCAGTAATTACAACCAAGTTTCAACGCCAAACTATAACATTTAACAATTTGTGTCTGTAACAAGGTGTGTCTGTATCTATCTATCTATATATCTATCTATATATATATATATATATATATATATATATATGTTATTTAAGCGATATTTTGAGTCATTTTTTAAACACGCCCAAACATGTTTGGACGTGTTTAAACGCGTATCGTACTGAACTACTGAAATATGAAGCGCGGGGAAACTGAACACAGCTCGGCGCCAGTTAGTTTTGCATGCACTACAACATAGTACAGTGTGACGAGTGGGAAGTGTTGTATCATTGCATGTTGGTCAAGTTCGTTAATTCGTTATACAATATTGCGATGGATATACGGAAATATTTAAAAAGAAAATCAGTTGAGTCGGTTGAAGAACACAATGAAAGTGATACAGCAGAAACCTCCCGTAAAGTTATTAGACAAGCGGAAGACGATACACATCAACCAGAACTAAGCGATGCAAATGCAAGTGTCAGCAATCAAGTACAGGTTGAGGTGCCGTCTGAAACGAAGGCTTCACAGGACCAACCGACCACTGGTAAGTTGATCTGGTATAATTACAAATTTACAAAACAAATGTCTACGTGTTTGATGCATATAAAGGCAAATAATAAAACAATATAATATAGCCTACTTAGTAAATTGCTGGTCACTGAATGTAGAATTATCAAATATCATGTTGCGAGTCATTTAGAATAACTATCGAATATACATATGTAATAATACATTAAAAAATCGCATAATCGTTAACACAAACGATCTAGCTGTTTCTGCAAACGTTTGACTTGCCTTATACCTGAGAGTTTCATTTGGATCTCTTCTAATGATTTCGTTATTTATAGATATGTTATACTGTTAAACGTGTATATACTAAATAATTGTATGCATGAATCAATAAATGTGTGAATAAAATAGTTACTTTGTTAAATATGAAAACCATAGGATCAATACCTGATTTCAATTTTCAGAAAATATAAGTAAATCATAATATAGCTTAGATTGCACCAATGTGACTTTCCTATCGAAACTTGTTGGAAAGGGTACATATTTCTAGTGATGCACAGGAGGCAGATTTTGGCCGGAGGCCGGAGGGCCGGAACCTCCGGCTTAGTGTTTTTTCCTCCGGCCGGAGGTTCCGGCCAATTGATTTATTTCAGTATTTATATGTGTGTGTGTGTGGTCCATTGTCTCATCTATTTAGGGTTTATATATTATAGTCCTGCTTTTTTAAATTATTAAGTCTTTAATAACTTAAACTTTATAAAAGTCGACTTTCTATGCTTTGTGTGCTAATTTCTCTAAAAATTCCCATTGAACAGAATATCCTCAGATTATGAAATTTATGATGTCTTGCTGAATGCTGAGTAAAGTAGCCTATATCAAATCAATTATTAATACAATCACTGATCACTCATAAAATAAATTATTATTACAGTCATCTGAGAACTGAAATATTCGGATAGATGCAGAAATGAGGTTTTATAGTTTTATAGAATTAAAACTAAAAGTTGTCAGAATTGAGTTTGGTGTACTTGGCACCTCCGGCCTCTAGTTTAGTGAGACCTCCGGCTGGAGCAGAAGGTTTTCTAAAATGGCCGGAACTCCTGCTCGGCCGGAGCCGGAGCTCCGGTGCATCACTACATGATATTTCATGTGGATGGCTGGATAGTGGCTGTTCAAAAATGGCAGTTGCACTGACATTTTCAGGCAGTTTTTACACAAAATAAGCTTAAAATGCGCTGGCTTACGGGGCTCCGTCCCGGACCACGCTGGGAGAACTTCCAGCTCTCCCCCAGACCCCCTAACTGTATGAGCTCGCCCGATTCACCACGGAACCTGACGAACGTATCTCAAGTTCGCCCACCCTTGGGACATTCCTGGCTACGTCCCTGCATCTGAGTGTAGCAAAATCAGTACTAATGTGTTAAGGAATGTTTAAACATTTTGCATTCAACGCGTCAGGAAGTGTCTCCAAGTGGAAGGCCACCAATTCGAACATTTATTATAATTTAATAAAATGTGCCTACGGTTCCTGACTTTTGCGCCACCCTGTATATAGAGTACTTCCCATGGGTGCAGATTGATGAGGGGGAGAGGGGGGGAGGTGGTCTGATGAAAGAAGATAAGAGAAAAAGGCAAAAGAGTAAAATTTGGGGAAGGGAAGGATAGCCCAGCTATGCAAACAATAGGATTGATATATTACATATATAAGCAAAGAACCTCAGGGAAAAGGAAAAGGAAACATTTCTTTCTTGTCCCTGAAGATGTGAATATATCACGAAAGCGCTCGGACTTCGTGTTTCCTTTTCCTTTTCCCTGTGGTTCTTTGCTTATTAAAAATATCACGTGTTTTTCTGTGTTTTTCTTAAATATATATATATATACACACACACACACACGCGTGTGATGTCCTTTGTAGACTAGGGACAACCATTATGAAAATTAAAATAATAATAAATAGTGTGTATATATATATATATATATATATATATATATATATATATATATATATATATATATATATATATGTATATATATATATACGTGTGACGTCATTCTATAAACTTTAAAGGCAACCATAATAACGGTAAAAATTTCCAACGTTAATAAATATAAATATGAACTATAGGGAGCAACGGCAGCACAATGAAACATCAATAATATAAATATGGACTTTAACGGCTACCAAAATAAAAAAATAAAAAATAGATTAGGTTAGGTTACTCTTGGGATATTGATGAGTAGCGTGAAAATGAGGGAGTAAGTATGTAGTTAATAGTGAGGTAGTGAGGCAGTGTGGAAGTGGGGTGGAGAGGTTGTGAGGTTGTGAGTTAGAGAGGTAGTAAGAGCACACTTTGAAAGATTATTTGTGTATTAAATGGGGAAAAAATGAAGTTAGGTTAGGTTTTTAGTCTATTACTTCCCACATCAGGCTAAGTCAGGTTACTCTTGAACAGCTATAATTAGCGATACAATGTACATGGGTAGGGTGGAAGTTATGTAGTGGGTAAAGAAGTAGTGAGGTAGTGGGTAAAGAGGTAGTGAGGTAATGAGTAGAGAGGTTGTGTTATAGAGAGAGAGAGGGGTAGTGAGAGGACACTTTGAAAATTTGTGTGTATTAAATGGAGAAAAATGAAGTTAGGTGAGGTTAGGTTATTAGGATAAGATAGGTTATTCTTGTGTGCCATCTGTGGATAGTGTGGTAATAATGTAGTGGGTATAAAGGTAGTGGGGTAGACAGGTAGTGAGGTATTGAGTTAGAGAGGTAGTGGGGTAGTGAGGCCTGACAATGGTTAGGTTAGGTTATAAGTTATTAGATGGACTGTTAAAATGAGGTTAGTTTAGGTTAGGTTAGATTAGTCTTGCGACAGTTATGGGTAGCGTGAAGTCTCGGACAGCTATGGGTGGTGTGGTAGTGAAGTAGTGGGTACAGAGGTAATGAGGTAGTGGCGTGGTGAGGTAGTGGGTGAAGTTAGGTGAGGTTAGGTAATTGGGTTAGGTTAGGTTAAGTTAGCTTAGTTTATTAGAGTCTATTACTCCCTCGGATTAGGCTACGTTAGGCTACTCTTGGACCAGCTATGGGTTGTGTTAAAATGAGGTTAGTTTAAGCTAGGTTAAGTTACTTTCGGACAGCTATGGGTAGTTGGGTAGAAAGGTAGTGATGTAGAGAGGCTGTGAGGTAATGAGTTTCATAGGTAGTGAGCTAGTGTGGTAGTGAGACTTGGCAATGTAAACGATAGGTTATTAAGTGGTTATTAATAGGTTATTAAGTGGTTTGCTTTAAAATGAAGTTGGGTTAGGAGCTATGGGTAGCGTTAAAATGAAGTTGAGTTAGGTTAGGTTACAGAGTTACAGGCGAACAAAGACCCTAGGATCCGCTCTAGGCTAGCCCAAGAAGGAAGTAGAAAAGTTAGAAATATCAATGAAAAAAGAACACTGAAAACTTATACCATGGTTACACTTATAGACGTGTAAAGTTTTCACACAGGAACGATAGTAATAGTTAAGTATAGAACAGACAAGGCTCGCTCCCTCCTCCGTCAGCCACTGCTGACAGAACATAGTGGTGAAAGAAAATTTATAGGAGAGTAGGAAAGAGTGCAATGAAAAGAATAGCTTCAGAGTTCATTCACAACATGCTTACAGTTATCTCGTGTACCCAGTTACGCATTAAATGACCGGAAAAATAAAGGATACCATAGGTTGCTGTTGTTTTTGAATACCAAATCTAGGCAGTTGTTTTTTCTTGTTTTTTCTGTTATTTCTTGTATTAACAAAAATTCATCGGCTAGAGCATTTTTGCCTGTTCCTGGTCTTCCCGTGTGCCCCCTTTGCCTGGTGTATACATATATTTTTTCCTATCCCTTTATATTTAATAAATGGAAAATTAAAATCACAACAGAGAAAAATATTTGGGGGTTGGAGAATGTAGATTTTTTACTCATTTTCTGACCTCTGTAATGGAATCTGAGAATTTTGAAGTTGGCGTGTTCGGGGGTCTGTACATTACAATTAGTACCATATTTAATTTTTCAACTTTTGCTGCTACATATTTTACATAGCTATTTGAAGTACTTATAGTCGTTTCTGCCATATGTCTTTCGCGTGTGTAAATAGCACATCCTCCTATACATCTCACTGTTCTGTCAGCTCGGAGTATGTTCTAGTTGTCAATTTTTATTTCCTTTTTGTCAACACAAAACTCAGTTTTCACAGTTCGCCTGGCATTCCTTTAGAAGTGTTTCGTGAGGCATGCAAAGTCTGCTCTGGTTTCTTGCATGAGTCCTTTCAGGTATAAGACTTTTTCCGGGTAATGGTTTGATTTAAGGCCCTGAATGTTGGCTAGGAATATATTTATTTTTTCACTATCGTTTTTACATATATGTAGTTCCGATTCGTTTTCCAATGGTGGTGGCGGTTTTTGCCTTTTGATTTTCCGAGAATTTTCCTCTCTCTATCTTTTTCGATACCAGTCGTCCCTATATCGCATGAAGTGACTTTGTGTGTGCCTTCTGTCCGGCTCTCGGATTCCTATATTTGTCAGACTTTGTATTTGCTGGATGGTATTTAGCACTTCAATTGTGTTGGTTACGTCTAAAAAATTGGTAGCCCTCTTTGATGCTCGTTTTTCCTGTTCACCTGTCGCGTCCTATGAGGGTGGTGGTAACGGCATTTTTGTCCGTATTTGCACCTCCCATATCTTGCATAGATGTTGCGGACAGTAAGATGGTGGAACTTGCACTTGTCTTCAAATTTGCAATATCCATTTGTGTACTGTGAGTTACATAACGTGGGATGTGCATAGATGCATTGCCCATCCCTATATCTGCATTGCCTTTTAGCATAGTATTTACAGACGATATTTTCTACGCATTTAGTTCTTGTCGTCTGTTTATTTTCGGTTTTTAATTTTGGTATCATTATTTTTATTATTTTCATTATCATTATCATTGTTTTTACTATTATCATTGTAATTTCTTACATTTCCAGTTCTTGTCGGCTGTTTATTTTCTACGTTTGTAGTTTTTATCTTTTCATCATTTTCCTCGTTGGGCAGTTTTACCTTATCGCAAATTTTACTTATCTCTTTTCTTGCTTTTATATTTTCATTTCGTGTTATATTTTTATTTGTTCCTCTCTCATCCACTCGGTTTTTTCATTGGAACATTTCGGTACTTTTGTTTCTCCATTATTCCCTCATTTTTCGTAAACCTCGTATTCGTTTTCTCCATTTCTTTAAATACGGCAAAAGAGTTTGCAGTCTGTGTACATGCGTCACACAGAAATTTAATCCCAGTGATTTGCTTGTTGTTTGTCACGAGGAATATTTTTCTATCATCCCAATTCATACAGATATAGTCGTGCAGTTTTTGATAGAAATCACACCTGATTGCCGCATTTTCAGTTGTTTCCAAATTACACAAATTGCAAATTAGGTGAGAATTTCGACCCATGGTCATGTTAGTCATTAATTATTTATCGTCGTCGCTCAAAGGGAATACACACACAATTTTTTTCCATTCTTTTTCCTTTCTTTCGGTTGGTGTCGGTCACGAGGATTTTTTGACCTTTGCGTTTTATGACCTTTTTCCTGCGTTGTTTCCAACTTTTCTCGAGTGCCAATCGTGTTACGATTTAAGTATATACTTCAAACTGGTGATAATTTGTGTAAACTGTATTGTACTTAATGACTTTCACTTTATAATTTATATGCACGGATTCACTAATACTGTATACACTTTCGGGTGTAAACACAATAAACCGCCGAGAAGTTATTCCCTTTTTATTTGGATATTAATACAGACAGAGAAAAAAAGCGTCCATTCCTCACGAGGTACAAGCAATATATACACAATGTGGCACAAAAGTGGCGCATCATAGGAATTTTCAGTGTTGAATATAATACCGGGTGTCCGAGAATTATCTGTACAATTTTTGCCTGTTATTAAAAGTTAACCATCAAGTGTAGAAATTCCAGTGTTGTCCCATTGTACAGAGAATCTCATTAAGTTTTTTCTGATACCACGTTTTGACAAGTTTTTTAGAAATGTACGCGGGTGAGAGACATTGATGATTTAAAAGCAAGAATCACAGCTGCTATTGAGCGAATTGATGTGGATATGCTGCAGCGTACATGGCAACATTTGGAGTATCGATTGGATGTTTTGCGAATCACTAATGGTGCACATATCGAATGTTTGTAACAACGTTACTTTAATAAAAGAAACTTTTGAAAATACAGATTCTAAATAATCTTGTTTAAGAATTTTACGTGTGTTATCAAGAATTTTATTAAAAGATAAGATGAAATTGTACAGATAATGTTCGGACACACTGGAATTTCTAAAAAACTTGTCAAAACTTGGTATCAGAAAAAACTTAATGAGATTCTCTGTAAAATGGGACAACACTGGAATTTCTACACTTCATGGTTGACGTTTAATAACAGCCAAACATTGTACAGATAATTCTCGGACACCCCGTACCTATATTATTTTTTTATTTTAGGTAGGGGATGGCTGCGAAATTAACAATAGACGACAGGGTGAGCTTGGTTTGAATGTATGGAAAACCAGGTACAACAAATCGATAAATCGGTACAGAATTTA
Organism: Bathynomus jamesi; assembly: GCA_023014485.1. Taxonomy (NCBI): domain Eukaryota; kingdom Metazoa; phylum Arthropoda; class Malacostraca; order Isopoda; family Cirolanidae; genus Bathynomus; species Bathynomus jamesi. The sequence continues at coordinate 321,284 of JAJOZX010001397.1, read as the reverse complement.
AATTCTGTCCCGATTTATCGGTTGTTTAGTACCTAGTATTCTATGCATTAAAACCAAGCTCATCAGCAGCCCACAGTCTTAACCACTAGGCTACGCAGGATACCCATTTATCTACCAACCAATTTCTTTATTGTGTGAAAGGATGAACGGCTGGGTTCTGCTGCGCGCCGCCTGTTGCCACCACGTCTGGATCCCGGGGCCGATGAATTTGCAGTTAGCGTCGCTAACCTCTACACCGACGCGCATATATATATATATATATATATATATATATATATATATATATGACTTATTGATATAAATCGGATTATAACGACTAAAAATCTGTTTTGAACACCTGTGGTCGCTAAAGTTCATACTATGATGTCACATACTCATGTATAAGTATTCATTTTTCTTATCACTCCCATCCCCCTTCCTCATTCATAGGGTCTTTGGCATGAATCACGCTGGCATGATTCGTCATTAGTTATCATATATATATATATATATATATATATAAGCTTATATATATATACACACACACACACACATCATGTATACATTATATATATATATATATATATATATATATATATATATGATACGTACACAGGTATAATTAGGCTATGCCCGCTTTTTTATTTTTTCCCTTATTATCCCCCACTCCACTCTCTCTTATCATCCCTTATTCCACTTATATATCTATATGTATAAATATTGTATATATTATTATATCTATTGAGAGGGGAATTTTTTAATTTTTATAATGATCGTCGCTAAAGTGTGGTGGTCGTTAAAATTCATAGTATGATGTCACACACATGTATGCTTATTTCTATTCTCTTTATTTTATATTTTTATTTATTTTTTATTTATTTTTTATTTTTGTAGTGGTGGCCCTTAAAATTCATGTTATGACGTCACACATACATGTATGCTTTGAATTTGAATAATTTTTTTCTCCATTACTTGTCTTAAAGCGAGAAATTTTTTGCTTGACAGTGGAGATTCATTATTCATTATTCATTGGAGATGTTAAGAAAAGGAAATTAAAACAGACAAGACAAATTACAGTATAATATATTTTTTAAAGCATCAAAACAGTGTATCCATGAAGTTTGAAATCTATGAAAACATTCAGTGTTTTGAAATAAAGCAACTTCCATGATGCAATACATGATTTAATCAAATATTTACAAAAATAAAGTGGAAATCCAACAAAAACACTATATCTTTTACATATTTTAGTTCATCACTCATCAGATAGCAAATCACTTCATAAGTGACACTTTCTTTCGATCAGGATATCTTTGCTGGTATTTTTGACCACCAACAGGAGAAATTGTTTCTGTTCTTCGTCAAGAGTTTATTATATTCATCTATTAATGTTACTCCTCGTTCTGCAATGTCACTGACAACCCTTATGCACTGGACAGTAGCCTTAACAGAATTGTGTGTGCTGTGGTTATTCCACTCTTTGATATCTTTGTCTTGGAAGTCCAAAGACATCCCTGTAATTTCAAAGAACTTACAAGTATTAGAAGTAACAAAGTCTTCCAACTTCCTATGCTGAATCAGTACAGAGTCCAGATTGACACGTTTCATTGAGTGCTCATCTTCTCGGGTTTGTAAGGCCTGGACCATCTTGTATTTTGTGTCAGCAGATACCTCATCATCAAAGAGTGCAACCAGTTCCTTAGACAAGTACCAGAGGTGCCCCAAAAGTTTATTTAGAGCGACAACTGAAATGGTTTTGTATTGGTCTTTACTTGTCAATATTTTTCAGCAGCTGAAGATCTTGTCGAGGAGCAGAAGATGCTGTTGTTGCTATCAACTAAGCCTTCACATACAATCAAACAACAAAAGTGCAGATGTCTCTCAATCCTTTCTCATCTCTTGCGATCAACTTGAATTGTCTCCTGAACATCCAGATCTTCAGGGAATAAATAGATTTGGCCATCCATCTGGCACGATGAAGACCTCCTGGAGACTTAAAAGAGATTCCTTTGGTTGGTGTTCCTCCCAGGAATGTGATTGTAAGTTCCAGGAATTCATGATAATTGTCCCGAATTTGGAACTGTTCTAGCTGACTTGATGCAAATGTTATCATCTCATCCTGATGTCAGAAACTTCATGCGTAGTAAATGTATCAGATTATGCTGTCTGGTAGTCGGTGTGATTGAGTGATGACCACTTACTTTGGAACCGCTTAAAAATTATGATTTCAGGACCTTTTGAAGACACTAGAGGGATAGACACAACCACTTCAAGCATTATCTCCAACATGTGATGACGACATGCCAGTCACAACATATCTTTCCCCATCCTTTGCTCAAAAAGAATGCCGGCTCCGTTTCTTAAGCCAGTATTGGTAGTTGTTGTGTCAAAGCTCATACACTGAATATGATTGCAGATTCTCCAAGCCACAAATGCTTCGTAAACAGCCGAGGCTACTGAATCACCAGCTCCTGATGAAAGTTTGGGAACACCAAGCAGCTGATCAACTCCTTCGCCAGAAACTAATATGGAAAGATGGTTAACAGTTGTCTTCCCCGTTATATCTTCCAATAGTCTTCCATTCCAGTGTATAGTTAGGGGAACTTGTGGCTTAAACTCTTTCCTCAAATTCTTAGTCTTTTTTGGCGAGTAGATGAATAACTGACGCTGTATTCTGCTGGATTATGGCCAAGACTTTGAATTGTGGGTGTCAGCACAAGCGCTGCCTTTTAATCACTCAACCTGGCTACATCTAGGCAAGCGGACAATTTATCACCTAATAACTTTTTATTTTCAATATGCTCTGCAGCTGAAGTGGATGGCTCAGGCTCACCCCCAATGGCACCAAATGTTGCCTCTTCTTTATCAGTTGTTTTGCTTTCTACAGTATTTCAGTTTCAGCTGAGGACTCTGAGGAGAACACAAAGCTAACCTTTTCTTCACGCTCTGTTATTTTCCTTTTCTTACGCAATTCTTTTCTTAAATGTCGGCTAGCTTTTTGTTAACTCTTCACCTCTCTTAGCTAGTGCTCAGTCTACACTTAGCATCTTACCTCGTCTTCCTTTCTCACGCTGAAAAGCAAAGAACTCTCGATCTTCATCAATTTTGATCATCTTCAAAGCATCAGCATGAGTAATGCCAAATGAACCTTCTAAGTCTGCCTTCCAATTTCCCTTTTCTGTCTTAATTTCTCTTTGTTCTCTTTAGTTTTCTTCAGCTCTTCCCATTCTCTGAACATGGTTTCAACTTTGTCCACCATATGCTTCTTAGAGCTAATTGGTATCTAGTTGGTATCTAGTTGGCATCTAGTTGAAATTATTAAAGCTAATTTTACAATAACTACCAAAACTACAAACAAAGTAGGACCAAAATACTCAGTCACAACTAAGTCCTTCATGTATTCGAAAAATGTCCCATCTGGTAGCGACCCCTAAATATAATCCAAAAAAGACAAAACTTTACCTGAAATACTTTTTTATGAAATGGAAGAAGACAAGATTATGGGGTGCCCCTCTCACAAATCAAAATTTTGAAAATTTGAATTACCCTAATATATATACACACACACACACACACACACACACACACACATATATATATATATATATATATATATATATATATATATATATATACATACTTACTGTACGTCGTACATTGAGAAAGAATGGTCTGCATGGAAAAGTTGCACAAAGAAAAACTGCAACGAAATGTGCACGAAGAAACTTGTTTAAAGTACACTAAGGATCATAGAATTGATGGATTTGCATTCTCGAAGAAAGTTCTCTGGAAGGGCAAGACCAAAATTGCATTATTCGGGAACAACGATCAACGGTATGTTTAGCGAAAATCAAATACGCATTCGAAGAAAAAACATCCTTCCTACGATTAAACAGTGGTAGTTTGCTTCTTTGTGGATGCTTTAGTGCTTCTTGTCCAGGAAAGCTTGTTGTCATCAATTGAATCTTGGGTCCGAGGAAATAAGAATTTTTTTAAGAAAATGTATTACTTTTAGTTCAGGAGTTGCGAATGGGTCGCAATTGGGTACTGTGACAAGATAATGATACAAAACATTAGTAAGGGCATCCTGAAATGGCTTCAACAAAATAATTTCAAACTTCTCGAGTGGCCCAGTCAAAGCCCAGATCTCAATTTAATCGAGAATTTATGGCTTGATATGAAAAAAGCTGTCCGCAAGAGAAACCCTTTGAATCTGAATGAATTGCAACAATTTTCATTAGAAGACTGGGCTAAAATTTCTTCTGAGCGATTTCGAAACCTAGAAAAATATCCAAAACAATGTAGTGCATCTCTTAAATTATAATTTTTTTTAGAAAACAGATTATTTTTTAAATTATTAAGTTTACTTTCAGTTAGACAATATAAGGAAATGTACAGTATTTGACAATCCACTACCTCACTATCTCTCTACCTCACTATTTCTCTACCTCACTATCTCAATACCTCACTATCTCAATACCTCACAACCACACTATTACCTACATACCTTATTTCCATAATTAATCCCTCATTTTTCACGCTACCCAAAACTAGGAATGCAAAACAAAACATCTTTTATGGTTCGTGTTTTTTTGTTTTTGTTTTTATTGTTTTTGTTTGTTTTCTTGTTTTGTGTTTGTAAATTTTGGCATTGACATTAATTCATATTCTCTATACGTTGCAGGCTGAGTTTGTAAGAAACTGTGTCAAATAACTCACATTTTGTCAGTGCTCAAAAGGAAAAATAAAAAGTTGGCTTAATGCCTTTTGAAATAATGAATGTTGTCAATATGTCTTCTTAAAGTTGAATTCAGTTCAAGCAAAAGCTGAACACACAAAATATTAAATAACTCTGTAAGTAAATGTACGAAAACTTTTTCGTACGTTTTTAGTTTTCTCAAATTCTTTGATCTTTTACATCATATGCTGGCGTTAAACTAATTTTTTTATTTGTTAATTTTTTCCAAACGAACGGTAAATTTTCATTACTATCCTATGCATGGTCAAAAGAAAAGGACGAATATCTATAATAATAATACGCAGTTTCTGTCCTTCTGACTGGGTTTCTTTTTCTCCGGCGTTTTTCTCGGAACATCTCTATTCTGGGAGGATCCTAAGGATAATTATTTTTTCGTTCGTACACTCATGCGCAGACGCACGCACGCAACCTTTAAACGAAGCCAGATAGAGGAAAAGTTCACAGAAGGGAAAACTGTTAATTTTTGTTTGCTTAGTCAGAGAGGCGTTTAGGAGTGGTGTGGGGTATGTGGGAAACTCCAACCCGTCATTTTTTGGTGGGGAGGGTGTGTAGGGTGTGTGGGGACGTTGGGATGGTGTAAAAGGTTTAGAGGTGGTGTGGGGCATGTGGGAAACTTCAACACGTTAATTATTGGCGGGTCTCGCCAGCTGAAATTTGAAGGTGCATGAACTACATAAAAAAATGCACTTGGCTTCGGGCGTATATGTTTTATTGTTAAATCGTGAGGCAGCTCCTTTAGTTTCATGTGAAAAACTTGCAACATTATCTGGCCTATGTTCTGGTTTTGATAAGCTTCAATGCTTTCGGAGATTTCAGTCTATCTTGGATTGCGAGTGAACGTAATAAATAGATCCAGCTTCCCAAATTTTCTCACAATTGCCAAAGCGTTTTGATAATTTTGTTGCATTGCTCTTGGGCTGCCTTGATAAAGATACTAATTTGACGGCAGATGTTTTACATTTATATTCCTAAGTCTGTTTTTACACATGGACAAGTCTTTGGTGAAAGAATAACTAGAAATCCTGTATTTAAAGAAGTAATGTTGCAATATCTTAAGATACTAATTTCACCGCAAATGTTTTGCAGGTCTCTGTTGGTAACTGAAATATTTCTCTGTATGAATATTTATGAGCGCCAATATATATATATATATATATTATATATATATATATATATATATATGGGATGAATTTCACAACTAAACACGTGAAATTAATGAATGCTGCAAACCCACAAGGAAAAAGGAAAACGATTCCAAGGCCTTTCGTGTATTCAGAGCTACACCTCGTCAGGGAATGATTCCCTGACGAGGTGTAGATCTGAATACACGAAAGGCCTTGGAATCGTTTTTCTTTTTCCTTGTAGGTATATATATATATATATATATATATATATATATATATATATATACATAGGGTGTTTCAGGAGGAAAGGTCAATACTTCAGGAGGTGATAGTATCGGTCATTGTGAGAAAAAGGTTCGTATGAACATGTGTCTAATTCTCAGTGGTTACGGAGATAGAGCTGTTTGAATCTGATGCACGCGCAGCTCTTCCTCCCCCTTCCCTACCCTATAACCTCGAACCATGTAAGCTGTAATGTAATCATGTAACATAAGCCAATCGACAGCTGACTGTTGTGAGTGACATTGTTTGGTGTTTGAAGCAGTGTTTAGAATGCACACACCTTCACACATGCCGAATATGCAGATATGGTGTATGTCTACGGTTTATGCGATGGAAGTGCAACAGCTGCTGTTGCAGAATATCGTCGACGGTTTCCGAACCGCAGAATTCCGGATCGAAGAGTGTTTACCAGGGTTTTCAACACATTACGTGAGATTGGTACACTTCCCAGCGCTCATGTTTCATCTGAGCGTGAAGGTCAACAAGATGTGGATGAAGTGGAAAACATTCTTCAGTTGGTAGAGCGTAGTCCTACTACTAGCTCACGCAGAATTTCTACACGTCTCGGTGTACCACACAAAAGAGTATGGCGAACATTACGTGAGGAAGGCTTGCATCCATATCATGTACAGCGTGTACAACACCTTCAACCAGGAGACGCTGCCATGCGACTGGAATTTTGTCATTGGGTAAATGCTAATCGCCGATTGCTTCGATTAATACTGTTCACCAATGAAGCTACTTTCACCCGTGACGGTATCAACAACACTCGTAACTCTCATCGGTGGTCAGACGAAAATCCAAATGCCAGTGGGGAAACAAATTTTCAACATCACTTCTCTGCCAATGTGTGGTGCGGTATCATCGATGATCAGCTGGTTGGCCCTGTTACTTTAGAGAATCGTCCTTCAGGACAAAGTTACCTAGAATTTCTGCAAAATGAATTGCCAGGACTATTGGAGGATGTTCCTTTGGCTACACGCGCTGGTATGTACTTTCAGCATGACGGAGCTCCTCCACATTCTACCCGTCTAGTGATGCAATACCTAAATCAAACTTTCCCTGGTCGATGGATCGGCCGCGGTGGTCCCATTCAATGGCCACCAAGGTCTCCAGACCTCTCTCCGTTAGATTATTGTTTGTGGGGGTGGATGAAAAGTCAAGTTTACAAAAGAAAGGTGGATACACGAAACGAATTGCTTGCGCGCATTTTGGATGCCGCTGCCCTCATAAAGGAACGTCAAGATCAACTCAGACGAACAACACTCGATCTTCGCACACGAGTTGCAAAGTGCATTGAGGTTGACGGTGGGATTTTCAAAAACGTATTGTAAATTGGTTTCTCTTTCTTGATTACCATTAACAATGCTTTTGTATTTGTAGATTCAAACAGCTCTATCTCCGTAACCATTCAGAATTAGACACATGTTCATATGAACTTTTTTCTCATAATGACCGATACTGTCACCTCTCAAAGTATTGACCTTTCCTCCTGAAACACCCCGTATATACTAAGTCACATTGTGTACATCCGCTCGAATACACACAACCAGCCAGATTATCCGGGCTATTCTTTATTAAGCGTGATTTAACGGTATTATTATACTTAAAGACTACATTGATACCAATTGCTTTTAGTAAAGTCGGAAGATATTGAAAATTTACATGGTAAGGTAGGCTGAGGATATTTTTACGCTCAAATTCCTTTACAGTTACACTATTATAATGCCTATTCTTGGCTTTCCTAAGGCAGTTATCTAAAAATGAAATAAGGTAACATAATTTAGTACCAATATTCATGATATTGCATAACTCAGAATCTAAAAATTCAGGACTGACAACTCTCAATGTTCTAAAAAACATAGCAGGGAAAATAGAAGATTTAATCGCGGGATGATGGTCGGAATAAGAATGCACGTAAGAGTTATTAGTAGGCTTACGATAAACTTCAAATTTGAACTGATTAAAGCATCTCCGAATTTTTAGATCCAGAAAAGATAAGCTTCCGTCATTTCCTTTTTCAACTGTGAACTTAATAGATGGGACTAAACTGTTGAGCGTACCAAGAAATAAATCAACATCCAAATTATTAGACCAAAGGCATAAAATATCGTCCATATACCTGTACCAAACAAGGTTAAAATTAAGAACAGTAGGCAAAATTCTGCTTTCAGAAAATTTCATATATCAGTTCCCAATACCGGTTAGAGGGGATTTTCCATCGCCAATCCAAACGACATTGTATAAAACTTATTTTCAAACTGAAATTTATAATCTTTGACGCAAAGCTTAATTAACTCATAAGAGTGTTGTGTTGAACAGGGAAAGAATATTCAGAGCTTTTATCTTTTAAAAAATCAAGTAGGGCATCAAGTGCCATCTGGTCATTCATCCCCGTCCTCTCTAAGGCTGAAGATAATTCTAAGCTGAAAATATTCTTGGTCTGGCGTGTTCTTTTTTGGGGGAGAGAAGGAAAACCTCCAGTGGCTCCCTCAAGAAACTCGTCATCGGCAGAGCTTGAATAAGCAAGTTCGGCTGTTTGGAGTGTTGATGCTTGCTCTTCGACTGCTTTCCTCTTTCGGACGTCTTCCTCTGCTTTCCGCTTTGAAGCCTTCTACTCCTTCTCCGCCAATTTTTTGTCGACGGAGCCCATTGTGCCACGCCGACTGGGCTCACTTTGAGCGAGAAGGAAGTCGCGATCTTCTTGAAACTGGATCATCTGGAGAGCGTTTCCATGTACAATGTCGAACAAATTGTTCGGCTTGCTTTTGAAAGACGTCTCGTTTTGGACTTATTTTGGATTTCGCCTTCCCTTGTTCTTTTTCAAAGCCTGCCACTCTTTCAACAAGACCAAAAGCTTCTCCAAACAGTGGTTCTTCCGGCGTGTTGGTGTGCGGGCTCTTTCCCAAAATGAGAAAACTTCCTCCAGCACTTCTTCGGCGCTTTGTTTGGTGTCTTTCTTATTTACAAAATGATGGTGCAAAAGAACACCTAGGACCTGGCCATTTGAAAGCAGTTTACTGCCTAAAATCTTTTAGTCCGGTTTGTCCAACAAGTAAAAACTACGTGTTTTTGACATGACCGTCACCGTAAGTAAATGTAACTAATATAAACCAATGAATGGTATACCAATATCTATTAAAATCTATTTCATATAGCTATATTTAACACTCCAACCTGTGAAAGAGCAGAAAACAGCATTAATTAGCACCTGTAATAGATCATGCTAATGAGTGACTCAGAGAAGAACATATAACCCCATGAGCGACCACTAATTATGCACCGATGTGAGTGAAATTTTTCACAATTTATTTTCTGCTATAGTGACACGATTAGGCGGGTGGGAGCTGCAAAAATCGAAAGTTCGATTTTATGGACCACCCTAATATACTATATATATATATATATATATATATATATATATATAGTATACCTATATGTTAAACCCTTCCGTCTATGGCCTTCGGCGGTTCGAAGTTGAAGGGGGTTCTGGTTAGATGGCAGCAACGGATTTGTTACTCTGGAGTATCTGGTACCGTATAGGGAATCGCAGAAGTTTCTCTTATACTACTCTCCGATTTTTTTTGTAGTGGATCGGAGGATTCTGTGGAGCTTACTAAATTCTCTGAAGGTTCCCCGATTCTTCTTGTAACTTATCGGGAAATTATTTTTTTCTCTATTTAAGACTAAGTTCTCTGAAGAGAGCAAGGCTCGAAGGAGAAGACAAAGATATTCTCTTACTGTAGTTTACAGCTAAAATGTTACAGGTAATGCTCAGCCTCTACGTTAGATCAGACAATCAGACTCAGAATGACAATTTGAAAAATTATATAACTTTATATGGCAATTTTTTGGTGACATCATTATTATTTAATGTTGACCTCTTTTGTTTTTTATTCTCAATACAGTAGGCTGAATTATTTCGCAAAATATTTGAAGATAAGGTAAATATTTTAGCTGTAGCAATGTCTAGACAGATAAGCAAGATATTTGAAGATGGAGCCATATTTTTATTTTAAACCGCATATTGACAGATCTGATGTTATCATGATCTGCCGAGTTAACTAAAATCGGAAATTGAAATATGCATTTTATTATGAATTACAATTAAACATGCATATGAGCAAAAATTAAATTATTAAGATTTATAAATTAAACGTTAAGCAAGATATGACTTCATCTTTTACAACGAAGAGAGAATGTATTCAGAAAATGAACATTGCAGAATTTAACAAGATTACATTATTAAGCTAAATCTAAAAAAAATTATTAAATAATTTAAAAAGAAATAATTCATCAATTATTCAGCAAAAATTAAATAGAAAGCAAATAAAAAATTTATCCAAACCCGTGTCAGCGCTATGCGAATTTGGACTCTATATGTCAAAATGAATATATAAATATAAATATATTTAAGAATATGAAGATTATATAAACATACGAATTATACGAATGAATAATATAAGAATTATATGAATGAATATAAGAATATAGGAATATAGGAATTGTTCATATATATATATATATATATATATATATATGAAAAATTATTTCACGAAAGTGAATTGGTAGACTCTACTTACAATATTTATATTTATTTTTATTTCTTTATTCTTTTGTGACCTGTTCCATAAAAAGCCATTTGAATTTATATGGAAGGTCGGCCAAAGTGCTAAAAGTGTCTTTATATATATATATATATATATGTATATATGTGTATATATATGTATATATATATATATATGTATGTATATGTATTTATGTGTTTTTTTTATTTGCCGGTTTATTTCTTTATGATTATTTAGGCTGTGACATATATATCACTAAGGCACTATTTTGTAATTAATTTTTTCTCAATTTATATTTATATTTATTTTTATTTCTTTATTCTTCTGTGACCATATAAATGTTGGCTCCTCCCACAATTTTTTTCTATGCTTACTATATATATGTATATATTTATATATATATATATATGTATATATATATATATGTATATATATGTGAATGTGTATGTATGTATGTTTATTTTTGTAACCTATATATTGCCTTGATCTGTCCTTTCACTCCAGTGTTCCTGAGGATGTCATTAGACGAAAGCGCTTGAGCACCCCTTTGTGTTTCTTTTTCCTTCGTGGTTTTATTCATCATATATATATATATATATATATATATAAGATGATTCAAAATAATGTAGTTATATCTAAATTATTAATTTTGGATACAAATTGTATTTATGCTAGTATTCACTATTACTTAAAAGTTTTGGCAATATTATGTACCGGTTATTTCCAGCCCCTAAGCAGTATTGAAACTTCGCTTTCGCCATGCTACATCATGAAACAATCCCCCTGGTCGTATATGTATATAGTATATATACGACTAGGGATGTGAGGTATCAACGTGTGGACAGTCTCAATTCACTCTTTTCTTTTATACTACGGACAGCTATGCCTGTACTAAAGAGTGGTGACAAATACCTAGGGTGGAAGGCTGTACAGTCAGGTATTAATACGGTTGAAAATATAATGTACAACGTGAAAGCTAAAGAAGATTTAAAGACACGGCTGCATCGCACGAGAAATATTATTAATGAAGTAAAATAAGTTATAAAACGGAAACTGCCTGGCAAAGCGGCCAGAAAAAGGAAAAGAAAATTGAAATACCACGTGAAGAAGAGGAGCTCACCATTACGAGGTGTAAAACGCAAAATAAAGAGCTCTAAAAAATCGAAATGTTCAAAATGAATGAGACTTATAGTTAATTTTTGTAACTAATATAAATACCCGCTTTACTCAGTTACCACTCGGATATCTGTGGCTCTCACTCATAGATATTTGTGGTTTTACAGTGTAAGGTAGGGTTAGGTAAGAACTCCGTCAACCCATCATGGCCCACCTAATCCACTCGCATGATGCAGAATGCTACAAATCGGAGCTTGATTTGTTTAATATGCCGCCCACTCAAACATCTAGAGAGGACTCCGATTACGTCACAATTAATCCCGTCAACACAGTTGGGGCGTGTACGGCACCTATGAATTTCGTTATACCTAACGCCAGTTCATTATTTTATGTTCCGGCCAATATATACCAATATACGAAAGTCCGAATAGCGTATGATGATGGTAAAGATTGCGAAAATGACCATCCTATTTACCCTGAAAACAATTTTATTCATACAAAATGATAATGATGAGCTAGCGTGACGTATATGTAAACCAAATGAATCTATCACCAGGCTCCAATTATTATCGTTATGTGCGTACTTAGAAACCATTCTAAATTATTCAAAAGGTGCAAAGATAACCCATTTACATACTGCTGGGTATTATACGATCGCCACAGAAAAAGATGTAAAAAACAAGTTTAAAAATCGAAAAAAAACACGTTTTGAGTGCTACTCCTGGTTGCATACCAATTTTTTTGTCCAACCGAAATTGTTGCTGAACAGTGTTGACAAGATGATTAAAATCACTCGCACGGCACTCAAGATATGTTTATACTTCGTTGCTGGCACGGATGAAGCCGCTAAGCCAATGGTTCCCCACATTATTGAGACATACCTTTGTGTTCGGCGCTTAAAAGTATTAGCTTTCCCATCTACCCTCTCCCTTCATTATCCCCTCGGCATTTTTGCGACCAACTATTAGGTTTTACCTTTTTTGACGAACGAACTGTAACTGGCAGTTCTTATTTAAAGATGTTAGAGGGATTTTTTTACTTCACAGCTGCAAGGAACTCCCTGATTGTTATAAAGAAAACCTTCTAACAAGATGGAGCACCACTAAATTTTGCTCGAAATGTTAGAACATTTTTGAACGAAACATTTTCTAGGCGTTGGATTGGTAGGGAAGAAGCATCAAAATAGCCTGCTCACTCCCCCGATTTATCCACTTTAGACTTCTATCCTTTGTGCGTTTTGAAAACAAAAATCTACCATAACAAAACCAAATGATTTTCAGCGGCTAAAAACATCGTATCCGTGATGCTGTCATGTCCATCATTGAAGCCGTGTTGCAAAATGTGTTTTCAGAATTTGAACGCAGAATAAAATTAATTATAGCGTATGATGGAAGACATGTAGAAGTTTATTAAGTAAATAAAATAAAATTTATAACACTTCAGAATACAATGTCATTTTGATTTCGCTGTTATCAGAACCAATAAATATGCAAGTAAGATTTGTTTTGGTTTATTCGCTTTGGGACACTGTGTAATGTAAATGTAAACAATTGCTAAAACAATTCAAAGCCTCTTTAATTACCTGGTATCTTAATATTTTCGATACCTGATACCTGTAAAAATAAAACAGTAAATAATATTTGTGTTCTTGTTTATTCATTTTGGAGCACCTTATATATACAGTATATATATATGTTAAACACAGACCGTGCATGGAACAAGAAACTCTTCTGGGAAATTACATCCACTGTAGTTCGAATAAGTAATGATAAATGACAAATACTAAAGATTTTCTTTTTCATGATGGAAAGCCCAACGTGGGCATCGGGTTACTCGCAAAGAGGCCCCAAAATAATAGCTTCCCTCACCAGCTATCTGCAAAGCAGATAGGATCCAGTTTTGGGACACGATCTAGGGTTTACAACTTACACCTAGCCTACTACATTCAGAACCTCAATATACGTATTCAATATACCCTGGTGCGATTTTCCATTGACTAGATGTCTTGATGGAAGCGTTCCCCCTGTTCGTCATTCACCGTGCCAAGGTTTACAGGAACTAAATCTAGATGCGAATGTAAAAAATGTATTTTCAAGAACATGCAACAGCCCATTTCTTGATATGCATCGATCAGTTTCTGAACTCCATCTTTGTATGCGGGAGACTTGTGGTTACCCAAGAAGTTTCCACAAATCCATTTGAAAGCTTGCCATGCTTTTAGTTCTAAGGCATTGAGGCTTTCTTCAAAGCCTTCATCCTGCAGAACCTCCCTGATTTGGGACCCCACAAAGATTGTCTCCTTCAATTTCGCGGCACTGATGTTTGAAAATTTCTCAACAAGGTATCGAAACCCTCTCGAATTCGCCTTATCCATCGCTTTCACAAAATTTTTCATTAAGCCGAGCTTAATGTGGAAAGGTGGCAGGAAAATCATCTTTAGATCAACTGCCCGTTCCTGGCTCGTATGTGCTTCTTTGATGCCAGTCACGTCTGATGCATTGATCCGCGTAGCACGGCTGTTCCATAGGCATAGGAAACAACAGTATTTCGTGAACCCTCCTTGCATGCCCATTAACATACCAATGACTTTCAGATCTACAGATCTACAGATCTGCAGAAGCTAAGGCTAACAAAGACCTTAAGATCCACTCTAAGGTTAGCCCGAGAGAAAGAAGAGAGTTGGGGGTTAAAAGAAGAGTAAGTAAGTAACGAAACCTATCATTCGTGGGTTAACATTCATTCAGAAAAAGAGAGAGAGAAAGACTCACCATCATCATCCACCGGCCACTGCCAGCAAGTCGGAAAAATAGTCGAAAAGAATAGCAAAGGGGTGAAAGATGAAGAGAAGTAAAATAAGAACGCTTACAAACCATGCAAACACAGTCTTAACTCAAACACTGTCATACCATGCGAACTACAGATATGCAAGTAAAGAGGGGATGAGAAAAGGGGGGGGGGGAGTAGTGGATTAGTTTACGCTACGAGCTACATCTACGGTCGTGTTAGTCTATTTTTTTTTTTTAATAATTTTATTGCTGCCATATCACACGCTGGCATGTCACAAGCTGGCATTAATCATCAACAGACTCATCCTCCACCATTACCCCCAGAGCTCCTGTTGCTAATTGTTTTATTATTTTAAACGACGTTAATATTTTTAAAATGCCTATCTAAACTGTTTTTAAATATATTAACGCTGGTAGAGTTCACGACGGACGCGAGAAGATTATTCCACTTATCAATTACTTTAAACGTAAAAACGTTTTTAGCGATGTTAGTAATGAAACGTCTGCCACGTAATTTAAATCCGTTATTACGAGTATTGCTATTATCGAAAATGAACAATTTATCAAAATTTACGTTATCGGTTTTATTAACGATTTTGAAAACTGCAATAAGCTCCCTCCTTAATCTCCTAGTTTCGAGTGAATGCAAGTCTAACTCTTTAATCCTATCTTCATAAGACTTGTTGCGTAGCTACTTTCGTAACGCGTCGCTGAACTCTTTCCAACCTATCAATATCCTCACGCAAATACGGGCACCAAAACTGAACGGCATATTCTAAGTGAGGCCTGACTAGAGACTTGTAAAGGGAAATGACTAGGGACTTGTAAAGGGGCCTGACTAGGGACTTGTAAAGATCACCACAGATATTCCATTGATGAGTGCTATATTGGATTGCTTCGAGTAGTATATATTCATGTTATCGTACGTCTCCTTTAGATGAAAGGAGTGGGCGATCGGGATGGACGGCTTTAAGTTCCCGTTATGCAGGAGAACCGCTTTCAAGCTTTGCTGTGAGGAATCAATGAAGAGGCGCCACTCAGATGGTGTGTGTACCTGTGACAAGTTCTCGAAAAGTTCATTGATATCATAGCAATAGCAGAGCGGACCGTCCACTGTAAAGAATGTCGCCAAATCATGGTTTCGTTTTCGATAGTGACACATTCGGACGTTCTTCTCAATTAAGTGTTTCTGCTTGAGTCTCGAGGAGAGAAGTTCTGATTTCTCTTTGGAGAGGGCTAGGTCTCTAATGAGGTCATTCAACTCGTTTTGGGTAAGCCTCTCCGGCTCCGATTGCTCTTCGTCAGGTGTGTAATCAAGATCGGCCGAAGGTCCCGCAATTCCGCCAATCGCACCTTCGTCGGATTTCCTTTCGTCTTCTAAAGAATCGAGTCCATGCTGTGGAGGTACCGGAATCGGCATCGTGTCATCGTGAGGGATCTGTCTGATCGCGGAGTTTACGTTCAGATAAACGATGTTATGCTTGTTCTTCACAGAGAATCCAGTTATGTTAACATTGCAAAAGTAACAATCGCCATGATGGTCTCTCGGCTCCCTCCATATCATAGGTATAGCGAACGGCATCGACTTTTTCCTTTGGTTCAACCAGTTCACGTAATCCATTCGAACAAGCGGTACAAATAATATGTGGCGCACACGCCTTATCTTGGTCGCCTAGTGGACAGCTGAAGTATAACCGGTAAGTTTTTCGAAGATCCATCGTGATTGTACGCGGTTGTGATTTAGTCGCGAACGAGCCGCACACGTAACAGAAATTGTCGGGGTGATTTTTACACTTTCGAGGCATGATAATCGAGGAGTGGGTTGATGTAAATCACCTAAAACAATAAAATGTGTAAGTGGGCGACACAAAAAACAAAACACAACACACAACTAGACATGTGACTGTTACGCCAAAGAATATAAGGGTGTACATGTGCAACGTTTTCAAATTTGTGGCCAGCAGCAACTGCTCTCACCTAAAATACCACAAGACAACCTGCGGAAAGCCTAAGTTGAAACGACAAAATGCCATACATGAGGGTTAGGGCGGCTCGTTTTTACACTTTTTTCGATATTTGATTGGGGGTAGTGCGGAAAAGTTGCGATTTGGAGAGAAAATAAAGTGTGTAAAAATTTTTTGATCTACGTCAATACCTTCCGGTGGCGGCGAGTCCTTAAAAATCGAAAAATAGGCCTAAAAACACATAAAATTTTTATATAATTTTATATAATTTTTATATAATGTTCATTGTTCAATGACTGCTATTAATTTATTCAAGCCTATAATAGTGTTCTCAGGGTTGTTTGCACAGAAATATACCGGAATTAACATTTGTATAACATCTTGTTAAAACTTGCTTTAAATCAATATTTTGGATATTTTAACGGCTAAGACGCCACCGGAAGTTTTTAACAGATTGTGCTGAAATTTTTATTGTTTATTTTGTAAGTCTTTAAAACCATTTTCCATCTACCCCGTTAGGCCTATTTTTCGATTTTTAAGGACTCGCCGCCACTGGAAGGTATTGACGTAGATCAAAAAATTTTACACACTTTATTTTCTCTCCAAATCGCAACTTTTCCGCACTACCCCCAATCAAATATCGAAAAAAGTGTAAAAACGAGCCGCCCTAATGAGGGTACAGAAACGGTAAAGCAAAATCTTACACATAAGCTGCAACGACAAAATACTCCGCTACATGTATAAAGGACGCATATTATATATTGTATATAGTACTATATATTTTTTATATATATATTATATATATTATATATAGTATTATATATATTTATATATATATATATATATATATCTATATATATATATATATATATATATATATATATATATTATTTATTATGTATATTATGATCGGTCTCATCTCGAAAACGACGTGTTAGAGGAAAAACGAAACAGATTTGGAATCAGTGTCCCAACAGCTATCTAGCTCACCCATAAATATATCTGATGAAAAATACCAGAAAAATATAGTATTGCAAATGAGTGTTTCCATTATTTTGTACAACGCATATATACAGTATGTATATATATATATATATATATAATATATATATTAGGGTGGTCCACAAAATCGAAGTTGTTTATTTTTTTTGGTGGTTCCTTTCCCCAAGAAAACACTGCATACCAAGTTTTAGGTCATTATGACTTTGTTTAGGGTATGCACAAGCTGACTATATGAAAAACTCACATTTGTTTGATCTCTTTCCCTATAGAATGACTCGTGTATTAGGAAAATGATACTCAAGTATTACATATCTATAGGTAAATTATTATTTAAGTGATTAATTTATTAATTAGAGGCAAACCAAACACAATGTTGATTGAAACAGGAAAAGAACTCTTCCGTCCTCACGATTACAAGTTAGCCTTGCTTGCACTAGGAAACTGGCGTCGATGTGTAGCGACCACCTGCAGCAGATACTGTTTCTGTTCTTCGTTCTTCGTAATGGAAGAGTTATAATCCTGAATTAGCTTCACCCCTCTTTCAGCCACATCATTCACTACCAGCATATCTTGGAGGAATTCCTTGGTCTGGAGGAACTGTGGATCATCCTTCCATTGGGATGGATCTTTAGAGATGAATCCGGAGCCTAGTAGCTTGGTCTGGAAGAAGCGGTTGGTATTCTTGAATGCCAGATTCTTCAGCGTCAGTGACGGAATGTCCTCTTCTGATACTTTAATTCTCTTCGGTGAATCTTTCTCTCCTTCCCTTACCCTCATCGACTCCAGGATTCCTCTATTCCCCATAGTGGAAATTGCGTCACTGAATAGAGCCAGAACTACCAATTCGTCGCTCAAATACCACAGATGTCGTTGGAATGCCTTTGTCGGTGCCACTCCAACTGCTCCATCCACTTTATTCCTGTATTCTTGAATTTTCTTAAGGAAGGAGATATCGTTGGTCGTGGCTTCAAAGATTATGGGAGCCTTGAACCATGCTGGTCCGTAGACAAGAGCAACAAAGAGGGCCATGGTTCGAATGGACTTCTCTTCCTTGGGGAACACTTTAAACTGAGGTTGAAACATGAATATTTGGAGACAGTATATTGCCTTTGACATCCAACGAGCATGATGTATGGGGCCAGGCTGTCCAAATCGAATCCTTCGGCGAGGTGTTCCACCTAGGAAGACTACGCTAAGCTCCAGGAGTCGGCGATAGTCGTCGCGGGGTTGCGTACACTCAAGAGCTCTTATGTAGTAGTCGAGAGCTTCTTGTACCCATTCAGGGTTCTCTTCGAAAACTGCACTGACGTGGTCGTCCATCATTCCAGTCTTGAAGTTTGCTTGATTGATCCGCTGTCCAGTTCTTTTGGAACCGTTGAAATAAGAGAACCTTCGGACCGCTGGACGATCCATGAACTGTCTTAAAGACGTCTCTGAGCAGACCTCCAAGTTATGGTGTTTGCAAGCAAGGTGGAGTAAATTTCTTCCCAGTCGCTGCTCAATCAGAGTGCAAGCTTCGCCAATATGACCCGTATTGCTTGGAGTCGTATCAAAGCTCTAGCGACGACTCGGTCTTCGATCTTCCAATCCTTCAAGGCCTCAACCAAGGCGTCTGCTTGCGCCATTCCCCTGCCACATGCGAGCTTCGGAACACCCAGGAGTTGGGTGTTCTCTGACGATGACGAAACATCCTTCCCAGAGATCAGTACTGGGAAACGATCGACGTAGTCATTTTCTGTGAGGAATGGAAGGAGTTTCCCGTCCTAATGAACAACAATTCCAGTATTGGCGCCAGAAGATGAGACATCTTTTTTCACAGAAGTGATGTGGTCACTGCGATGTCGCATACGGGTTCTCCTGAATGTGGAGCGACTGATGGCCAGTTCATCAATGTTCCCTCCAAGGTTTTTCACAGTAGCTGCCACGATGTGAACTGCCTCACGATCGCTAGTGTTGGTTCTACCCAAGGCGGCAGCGAGACCAGGTGACATGAAGTTCTTAGGCCTCGTTTGAGGTGCAGGACGAGGAACTGCATTTGACGGGCCAGGGACCTGAAAAATCCGGATCCATTCCAACTCGAGGCCTCTTCGGAAATGAACGAGGGCCTTCATCATCAGAAAAGGTGCTGGTTGACTCCAGCTGAACGGTCTCTTGCTCTTCACGCATCTGCTTCTCTACTACTTCGTTTAGCTCTCTGGCCTTCTTCTTAAGATACTTCTGTTTCATTTCTTTCTTAGCCGGGGCTTCGTCGACTCGTCCCATGTGAAACTTGCGTTCCCTCTCTTGATCTGTGAAGAAGACTCGGTCTTCCTCTATGCGGATCAGTCTTTGCACATCATGATACTTAATGTTGAATAGCTTTTCAAGATTGTTTGAGAACTCTTGCTCCTTCTGTATTTGTGGCTTACTTCTGTTGGAACCCCTTTTCAATTTCTCCCAAGTGGACAGGATTCCATTCAGGGTTCGTTTGATATTCCGCTCCTCTTGAGTAGGGATGCGGGCCATTCCCCAGATATCCATGGTTTCCTTCACCACCATATTGATGCACTCGTTTTTCGTTGGAGTTGGTTCACTCATTTTCAGGAGATGAAAATAACGTTGGAGAACTTGCCTAAGAGTAGGCAGATGGGACTTAGGAATCACTTCGATGGTGCCGTTGTTTTCTTACGCAATGCAGTTGCCAACATCACAACCTAGAAAGAGAAACCAAAAATTGACATTTTTCATTACTATGGAAATAATGTAGAAATACAGCAACTTCAAACATGTAGACTTTCAAAGTCACACTTTAGCATTAAACATGCACTAATGTACATGAATTTTCAGCAAAAATTATTATTCAACATAAATCAAAAATAATAACGCAATAGTAATATAGCAACTTTATGCGTCATAACAATTTATAACGCTATAGAATATATATTCACCTTAATTAAATATTGATATTAATTAATTATTAATTAAATATTAATTAAATATTAATTAATTAAATATTCACCTGAATCATTAAAAAGCAAGCTAAGATAAATGATTCCCAGTGATGCGTGAACACTTAATACACCCTATCCGATTCTTGCCGGAAGAGTAACTGAGGAAAACCGTTAGTATTTGAAATACGATGTCAAATCGTAGTATGTTCAAAAATAAGAGTTGCCAACTCTAAACTTAATTAATTAGTTACGTAATTAGGAACGTAAGTTGGAATTAGAAACTGGGCGAATTGCGCAATTTGTTTTTACGTTCCGAGTTGTGCCTGCTATATATGGCATTAAAAATGGCAGCCGTGTGCATACCCTAAATATTCATTAATTTAAAAAAAAATTCACTTGCGCTAATTTCTCATCTAGTGGGTACGACGTTTGGGTTATGAGCACACAAAAATTTCGGAAAAAAATTTCAACCCCCCGTCTGTACACCACCCTAACATATATATACATATACACACACACACACACAATCACACACACACACACACACATATATATATATACATTTAAACTGCAAACACGCAGTATAATTAACGTAAAGAACGACGCTTGAATAGGAGAATATTCCGCGCAAGATGAGAGAGAGAGAACGAAACAAATGAAAAAATGAGGGAACCACCCGGGAATCGAACCCGGGATCTTCCGATTGCCGGTCAGATATGATAACCATTACACCATGGGCCTCACTCAGTCAAATGCCGTAATTCTTCTACATACGCGCAGAAACCAATGCCCCAAGGGGGCACCTCCCGCATGTCGTACATTATATACATTTAAACTGCAAACACTGCGCGTATGTAGAAGAATTACGGCATTTGACGGAGTGAGGCCCATGGTGTAATGGTTATCATATCTGACCGGCAATCGGAAGATCCCGGGTTCGATTCCCGGGTGGTTCCCTCATTTTTTCATTTGTTTCGTTCTCTCTCTCTCTCATCTTGCGCGGAATATTCTCCTATACAAGCGTCGTTCTTTACGTTAATTATACTGCGTGTTTGCAGTTTAAATGTATATAATGTACGACATGCGGGAGGTGCCCCCTTGGGGCATTGGTTTCTGCGCGTATGTAGAAGAATTACGGCATTTGACTGAGTGAGGCCCATGGTGTAATGGTTATCATATCTGACCGGCAATCGGAAGATCCCGGGTTCGATTCCCGGGTGGTTCCCTCATTTTTTCATTTGTTTCGTTCTCTCTCTCTCATTTTGCGCGGAATATTCTCCTATACAAGCGTCGTTCTTTACGTTGATATATATATATATATATATATATATATATATATATATATATATATACAGGGTGTCCGAAAATGAATACACCAAAAATAAAGTTGAATAACTTTTTTGTTATTTGAGATAGCACCATAAATTGAACAGTATATAAATACATGCAGCAGGCCTGTAAGAATTAGGTTATTTAATTTTGTTAAGGTATCATTTACATTGGTTTGATTAATTAATGAAGTTCTACATGTCAGCCATCATTCACTATAATCAATCTAATTCTGCGTTCAAATTCTGAGAAAACATTTTCCAGCACATCTGTAGAGATGAATGAGACAGCATCACAAGTATGATGTTTCATTTCTTCAATGTTCCTTGGTTTGTTATAACAGACTTTAGTTTTCAAGAAACTCAAGAGATAAAAATCTAAAGGTGTTAAATCAGGCGAACGAGCAGACCATTTCAGAGATCCTCCCCGACCAATCCAACGCTCTGGAAAAGTTTGGTTTAAAAACACCTTAGCAATTCGAGCAAAGTGGGGTGGTGCTCCATCCTGTTGGAAGCAAGCTCTTTCTAACAAGCCGGGATTTTCTTAGAGTTGTGGAATAAAAAACTCTCGTAGCATGTTGAGGTACGAATTGCTGGTAACAGTTCGTTCAACCAAAAAATATGGTCCATAGATACGAGAACGTGACATAGCACACCAGACATTTACTTTAGGGGAATCCCTTTCGTGTTCCTACAATTCACGTGGATTTTCTTTACCCCCATATCCTGCAATTATGACGATTAACTTTGCCTGATAAGTGAAATGTAGCCTCATCACTAAAAAGGAGGTTTGATAAAAATTGTTCATCTGATTCCACCCTTTCAACTAATTCTTGACAAACATTTACTCTGGTCTCATAATCCTCTTCTAAAAGTTGATGAACTACCTGCATTTTATAACATTTGAACTTCAATTCTTTATGAAGGATATCATGAACAGAGCTTCTCGGGATGTTTAACTCAGTTGATGCTCTCCTAATTGACACTTTAGGGCTTCTGGCAAATGCTTCCCTAATTGCATTCGCCCTTGCCTGAGACTTCCTTGGCCTTCCGGTAGATTTCCCCTTCAGTGCAGATCCACTAGCCTCAAATTGGTCTACCCATCTTCGTGTGCTGTCGTTCAGGCGCTGGTTTGTTCATCTCACGTCGGAAACGCCTTTCGGCTTTAATGATTGAACCACTTTCATGTAAAAATCTCAATTTCTGCCTTCTCTTGAGTTCTCATTTTATTAAAAAATGGGGTTTCTTTTGAAACAAAAAGAAAACAAAAATTAATATATACAACAAAACAAAACTTATACGTCTACTGCATGTATTTATCTTCAATTTATGTTGCTATCTCAAATAACAAAAAAGTTATTCAACTTTATTTTTTGGTATATTCATTTTCGGACACCCTATATATATATATATATATATATATATATATATATATATATATATATATATATACAGTATATACATACATACAAGAATAAGAGGACGAGGAGATGCTATATGTTTATTTACAGACGTTTCGGAAATTCAATTTCCATCATCAGTGCTAAAAAATTAAAAAATAAAAAGGTGAACAAATATAATGAGCAAAAATTTTTATACAGTATATTTATGTAGTTTTATGATAATAATTTAAAGTTAAAAAGGTATATAAAATGTAGAGAGGTAAGACAACGGTTAAAATATACAAAGGTTATAAGATGAAACGAATATTGAAAAGAAATCTTACCGGGTTATTATACGTGGGAGGGGGGGTAATCTAATCGTATGAAGGTTGGGAATGGTTGAGTGTGGAAGTATCTATGTTGGGATTGTCCCAAAGGCCGAACAGAGGTAGCTGATTTCTTTTTCAGTGACGAGTCGGAAGAATTATTTAGCTATGTTTAAGTTGAAAGCAGAACTATAGTCGTTGAGGGTTGATTTTGTAGTAAGGATATATAGGGATTCGAAGATGCGAGGTCGGTTAGTTGGTATGCTGAATTGATATTTTTTAAATTGGAGGGAAGCAGTGGGTGATTGTGGAGGTGACAATGATCTCTTCTGATTTCGATGGTTTATTTAAAGGTTGTGATGTTTGTCCACTCTTGTTTGATATTGGTGAATGGTGCTGCTGTTTCAACTGTACTCGCTGCAAAGCGAGTTATATTGGCAGCACCATTCGCCAAACTGCCAACTCTTGCCGCTGCAGACGGGTTGGGTACGATTCGATGTGGCCGACTCGATGCGACCCAACTCGATGTGGCCGACTCGATGTCAGGACAACTCGATGTGATATCCCTAAGGGATATTGTCGTTAGTTTTAACGAAAATATCACAACTTAACCTAACCAATCGTCAAGGGCGTACAGTTGACCTAACCGGGCATTCATTTAACCTACATTAAATATATAAAGAAAATGAAATCGACTTGGCCTGGCATCGACTTGGCTTGACATCGAGTTGTTCTGACATCGAGTCGGCCACATCGAGTTGGGTCGCATCGAGTCGGCCACGTCGAATTGTCCCTGCCCCCTGCAGACACCTACTTCTTTTTCAATAAACGACTCTACCAACAAACCTATTCACTAGCTATGGGATCACCCTAAGTGCTACATTAGCCAACATCTTTCTCTGTTACCATGAAAATAACTGGCTACTCCATTGTCCCACCCATTACAAACCACACCAGTACAAAAGATACGTCGACGACACTTTTCTCCTCTTTCGCAATACTAACCACGCCCCCCCCCTTTTTCTTAACTATCTCAATTCCCAATATCAAACCATTAAGTTCACTAAAGGAGACGAATCCAATAACACCTTACCCTTTTTAGATATAACAATAACAAAGCAAAATAATAAATTCAGCACTACCATATATCGAAAACCTACATATACAGGATTAGGTACTAACTACTTGAGCCACATCCCTTTACTATATAAATTAACAGCATTAAAATCTTAATCCACCGTGCGCATCAACTTTGTTCCTTCTACTTATCCTTCCACAATGAAATAGAATTCATTCACAATTTCAGCATTAATAACTCTTTCCCAAAACATTTACTACAGTCTCTAACTAGAAATTTTTCTTAACAACAACATTTTTATTAACAACATTAAAGTTCTCACCGTTAAAAAAGACAAACACTACTTTTCTTTTCCCTATTACGACTATATTAGTTACAAAATACAATCTGAACTTCGCCACCTGCTCACCCCTCTTTACCCTCAAATTAACCTCCAATTTGTATTCACCAATAATAACAGTATTAAATCGTATCTCAATCACAAGGAAAATAACCCAGCCCCTTGTTTCGTTCACTATTTACTATTTCAACTGTACTCGCTGCAAAGGGAGTTATATTGGCAGGACTATTCTCCAATATCAAACAAGAGTGGACGAACATCACGGCATTTCTACCAGAACATCACAACCTTTAAATAAACCATCGAAATCATCAATCAGAGATCATTGCCACCTTAACAATCACCCACTGCTTCCTTCCAATTTCAAAATTATCAATTCACCATACCAACTAACCGACCCCCGCATCTTCGAATCCCTATATATCCTTACTACAAACTATAGTTCAACGACTATAGTTCTGCTTTTAACTTAAACATAGCTAAATAATTTTTCCGACTCATCACTGAAAAAGAAATCAGCTACAGTACCTCTCTTTGGCCTTTGGGACAATCCCAATATTGATATTTCAACACTCAACCATTCCCACCTTCATGGGCTACTCCAGCGATAGCCGCAGCATTGGATCGGACCAAGACCACCAATCGCAATGCTACATACATCCTGCCCTGAACCGGCAGAGTATCCGCCGAGCCGGTTTGAAGTTGCGTCAGGAGACAGCTGAGGTCTGAAGGAGTCCTTCGATCCAACTGTGCCCCTCATTACCCACTGGGATGATAAGATCATTCCCGATCTCACTGGTGGCGATGCCGGTGAGCGTCTTCCAATCCTTGTTTCTGGCGAAGGAGTGTTGAAGCTGTTATGGGTGCCCAAACTGCCTTCCGGTACGGGCGAATGCCGTCACCGAGGGTTTGGATGAGTGGAGTATTTCAGATCGTGTCAGAGGCATGTCCTTCGATACGACGGCAAGCAACACGGGAGTTCGTAGAGGAGCTTGCACACTCATCCAGCAAAGGCTCGACGTTAACCTTCATCTTGCCCGCCGTCACCACATGCTGGAAATTGTGGCCAAGCAAGTCTTTACTCTCTGCTTCAGGCCTTCTTCTGGTCCAGACTTCTCCTTCTTGAAGAGGTTGAAGCAGAGGTGAGTTTTTTTTTACTTGAATGACTTCGAACCGATGAAAGATAACTCCGGGACTGATGACATCATTGGCTTCTGCAAGCACCAACTCCAGGAGGCACAGCCGCGGGACGACTACCGTGAGTTGCTAGAGCTCACCATCGTAGTCATGGGGGCGTTCCCCCTCGTGGTATCCTGTTCATCCGTCCCGGTACTCACCACCGCGCCCGATGGATGGTTTGGGTCATATACGCCATCAAGATCTTCCTCTTCCGCAACCAGTTCGAGCTCAGTCCGCGAGAGAAGCGAAGCTCAGCCGTTTCGTCCAATTCGCGGTGACGACGTACATTCCCGCTTGGTCTGAGGCCCCTTTAGCTGCTTCTTTGCCAGCCAACGACCTCCGTTAGGTCTTCTTATGAAGACGGGGAGATTGCCACCGCGGGGTTCAAGGCTTTCGGCCGGCATCTGTGGTATCTGTCGGAAGAGCTGGCCGGACTGGCGCTCTTCGACGTAAAGGTCACCGTCGAAGAAAAGAAACATATGATCGCTGCTCTCCAAGATGAAGGATCCGAGGACCCACCAAAGCGTTCTCGGCGTCTCTTCGCGGCTCTCGACCTCCCTGACGGGTTCCTCGGTGTGGACCCCACCGACTGGGAAGGCCGAGAAGATTACGAGGCTGTTTCTCGCCGCATCCAAAGCCTCCGTGTGATCAACGACTTCGCAGATCGAGGAGTGAAGCTGATTCAGGAGTTCAATCCTGTCATCACCAGGAACGAAGATCAGCGCCAGTTCCTCTTCCAAGCCATTGCGGAGCATCGGAGGCGTTTTCCGGATGCGCGGAAGAGCACTCTTGCCCAGAAATAGGCAACATTGAGTGGGAGTTGGGCTCCCATAAGAGTAATATTGTACCTCTCTTAATATACTGTATATTGTTGTTGCACTTCCCGGACTTTGTTTGTCTCCGTTTTTTCTCATTTTCGAATTAAACTATATAATCGATTGATGTTTGAAATATATTTCCACTGGAAAAAGTTTTATTTTCAGTTCTAAGGTTCCGTCCCATCATCCCCAAATATGGGGTTTCACACCGTAGACTATATAACTATCAGCGTACTAGTAGCGTACTGACAACCAATGTGGCACCAGATAATATAAGCGATTGAGCTTACAGCACTTTTTTGAGACTAGTAACGATATCCAGGGGTAGCCGCATTGAATTTCGAAAGTTCAAAAATAAGGACCACCCTAATATATGTATATGTATATATATATATATATATCAGGATCGATACTGAGTGTGGTATGATTAATAATTTTGTTAATGATAATGATCTTATAAAATTGGATAAAAGAATGGTTATCAAGGATGAGAAATGCAAAATTAAGAGATTATTAAAGAGGGCGGTAAAATTTCTCATAATACAGGGGCGGATTTAGACCGTCTTCCAAAGTCTTCCGGAAGACGGTCAGAATTTTCAGTGAATTTTTTTATTATATGATATTTTAATAATATATAATATATATAATATTTAATTATATAATATTTTGATAAATATGATGTAACTTTCCATTGTTTTATTTTTATATCTTTCATTTCACTTAAAAATATGTTATAGCAACTTGAAAATGTACTTCTGCCAAAAAGGTGCTAGCGAAAATTTCACGATTTACAATAGTTTCGTACGCATTTTTTACTTTTCAAATTTTGGAAGACGGTCAGCCCAGAAGGCTGGATCCGACCCTGTAATAAAATAGTTTTATCAGTAAAGGAGAATTGAAATTGAAACATGGCGGGCTTGAAAATAATTAAATTTCATATTTTTTGAACATTCAAGAGTAAACAGCAGTTTTCTTTATTAAATAATAGACTGAAACATTTTCGTACTGTGTGTGTGTGTGTGTGTGTGTATTTCCATTTATAATATTAACGATTTAACACATTACTGAAGGCAGGTGGCTCTGAGAGCCTCTAAGATAGTTTAATTTGAGAAACAGAGGTTTCTTCCTGTTAGTTTCACGACTGGGCGTCGTGATTCGCATACCACTGACCGAAAGCTCGCATTACCTCTGAATCAGACTGTCTTTTGTTTTTTATCTTAATTATTTTCTATTACTGTTAGGTAACTCTTATATAGAAGATCTAAACACGATACTGGAGCAGTTCAAACTTTCAATTTCATATGAGGATTCAAACAAGGGATTTTTTTAACGTGCATTTCGGCACAAAATGTGCAGTTCTAAAAAAATTGTGTGCAGTTCGGTAGGCAAATGTGTGCAGTTCAAAGATGTATTTTGTATGCTTTATGAAATCACAAATAGACCAGTTACCAAAAATTAAAGTTAACATGCCTGGTGAACTAGCTTACAACTTTTCTATCCTAAATGACTTAGAGCAGATTGTACAGCACCCTATTCGTATCTCCGATTGCCTTGGAAATAGGCCCAACATTCTAGATTTATTTCTTACCACTCATCCTTCTTCTTAATCTGTGAAACATTTTCTCCGTTGGGCTCCTCCGATCACAATCTTATATCTGTTTCCTATCATATCGCTCCAATCCGGCCTTTGGGTCCTCGAGAGGAGACGCCTTTGGCACTTTGGCCCTATTGATTGGGGGGCCATTAGGCAGTACTTCTTTGATTTCCCATGGAATGATTACTGCTTCCGTGGCAGGGGCCCTTCCGAGTGTGCTGAGCGTATAACGGAAGTGATTCTCGTGCATGGAGGCTTACATTCCATATTCTATTCCTACTACTAATGCAAAAAACTTTGGTTTAACTTGTTCTAATGCTATCCACAACAGAGAGGAAGCTTTCAGAAGGTACCGTCGCCATCCAACTCCTGACTCTCACTCAGCTTATATTTTTGACCGGAATCGTGCAAAATCTGTTCTTCGACACGCCCAAAATTCCTTCATTAAACAAAAATGTGAAAACCTATCCAATAGGGTGGAGTGAAAATTTTTTTTTTTAAATTTCAAAATGCTTGGGGTCGGGAAAGTTGCGTATTTATGTGAAACGTACTGTGTGAAATTTTTGTAATTTTTTGTAATTTTGTAATTTAAAAAATAAAAATGGCGAAATTTTAGTAAATTTGCCAATTTTTAAAAACTTTGAGTTCAGTGTGCACAATTTAATTATAGTCGTACGATTACAAAAATTTCACACAGTACGTTTCACATAAATACGCAACTTTCCCGACCCCAAACATTTTGAAATTAAAAAAAAAAAATTTTTCACTCCACCCTACAATCCAATTCTAATTCTTCTCGCTCTTCCTGGCATCTAGCTAAGAACCTCTTCAACAACTTTACTTCCTCTTCTTTCCCTCCTCTTTTCCATTCCGTCGTCTCAGTTGCATGATAAAGCTGAATTCTTCGCTTAAACATTTGCTTACAATTCAACTCTGGACGATTCCGGTGCTGTTTCTTCATCTCCTCCTTCCTCTGATCTTATTATGAATCTGTTCCAAAGATGTTTTTTCTGCCATATCTGGGCTCAACTCTAAGAAGGCGTACAGTCCGGATGGTGTTCCTCCTGTTGTTCTTAAGAACTGTGCTTCTGTGCTAACACCCTACCTTGGCAAACTCTTTCGTCTTTGTCTTTCATTTGGTACTTTTTCTTCCTGCTGGAAGTTCGCTTTCATTCAACCTGTTCCGAAGAAGGGAGACCGCTCTCAACCCTTCAACGATCGTCCAATTGCTTTGATTTATTGCCTTTCTAAAGTTTTTGAATCTATCCTTAATAGGAAGATTCTTAAACACCTCTCTACTCACAATCTTCTTTCAGATCATCAGTGTGGGTTCCGCAAGGGACGCTCTACCGGCGATCTTCTTGCATATCTCTCTGACGCTTGGTCACCCTCCTTTCGGGATTTCAGTGAAACTTTTGGTATTACGCTTGACATATCAAAAGGTTTTGTTAGAGTCTGGCACAAATCTTTAATGTCTAAACTGCCCTCCTTCGGTTTCTATCCTTCTCTCTGTGCCTTCATCTCGAATTTCTTTTCTGGCTGAACTTTGCTGCGGTTGTAAATGACCACTGTTCTTCTCCTAAAGCTATTAACAGTGGTGTTCCTCAGGGTTATGTCCTGTCACCCACTCTTTTCCTCTTATTTATTAATGATCTTTTAATTCCCACTTCCTGTCCTATTCACTCCTATGCTAATGATTCCACTTTTTACTTCTCCACCCGCTTCCCAAAGCGTATCTGACAACAGTCACTCCATGATTCGCGTAGGACGGCTATGGAGCACCCGACCTCTGATCTTTCTGCTCTCTCTGATTGAGGCAGCTCAATCAAAAACTCAGTTCCTTCATCTGTCTATTCGTCAAAATCTTCCACACGACTATACCCTCACCTTCAACAACACACAACTGAATCCTTCCTCTTCTCTTAACATTCTTGGCGTTTCCTTTTCTCGTGATCTTTCCTGAAAAGATCACATATACTCTCTTTCTAAAACAGCTTCTAAGAGGATAGGTATGTTGTACCGCCTTCGCAGTTTCTTCAACCCCACTCAGTTGCTGTCTCTGTACAGGGGTCTTGTTCGCTTCTATATGAAGTATGCTTCTCATGTGTGGGGTGGTTCAACCCACACAGCCGTACTTGACAGGGTGGAATCAAAGGCTTTTCGTGTCATCAATTCCCCGCCTCTTACTGACTGTCTTCAATCTCACTCCAGGGGTGTACCCAGAAATTTACCAAGGGAGTGGGGGCGACTTGGAACTAATCGTAGAAGTATAATTGAAATAGAGATAAATAATTTTTATGTACGTTCATGATGAGTTTATCGTTCAGTTAAAGATGATTAACTAGCTACTGCTAAGACATTATGAATAAAAATATAAAAATTATATTATAAAAAAATAAAAAAATTATAATAAAAATCTGATTAGTAACATAATATTCAATGCAAATTGCAATTAGGATGCTCATATTTGTATTAACATAAGAATAAAAAAGTGCTAATTTCGAGATCATGCATTTCCTTGGACTGTTACTTTTATAAAAGAAAATTATTCTCAGGGCCGGATTAAGAGTTTTCGGGATCCTAAACCATTTTAGATTTTTAGTAGTAGGGGAGGGAAGAGGTAGCGCCGAAGACGCCGAAATTTTTTCACTTTCATTCTCATCCTGTTGTTGTTGAGTTAATAATTTATTAGCTCAAGGGGGGGGGCGATCGCCCCTGTCGTCCTCCCCTTCGGTACGCCTCTGCCTCACTCTCTCTTTAGTATCGCTATTATAACGGACATTGCTCTTCTGAACTCTCTAACTGCATGCCTTCTCCTTTAAGGAGAGCACACACGCACTACCCGACTTTCTACACATTCTTAGTCCTTTTCTGTCCAACTATCTAACCCAAGGGTTAATCGGTATTTTTAATCTTTCATCTACTCAACCGGTGAAATCTTGGAACAATCTTCCTCAGTCCCTCTTTCCTCATGTCTATGACCTCCCATTTTTCAAACGCAGTGTCTAGGCATCTCGAAAACCCCCGGCCTTAATTTTGGCTCTCTTCTTCTTCTATGGGGGGAGGGCGCTTTTGCGGGCATTTGCCCTTGGCCCCTTCTTTCTGCATACAAAAAAATCAGCTCTTTCCAGTTGATATGTAGAATATTATTACAGCAATAACGTGTCATATAGTCGCCGCCGTGCATAAATGCATATGAAAAGAATCTCATAGACATATTGCCACCTCCTGTAAAGTTTAATTTAAGGTATGTTAGCCCATAAAGTACTTATAAATTAAAGAATAAAAGTTTATAATTTATGTTCACAAATTTTTATTATTGAAAACACATACGTGAGTGAATAGGACTGATGAGTAAATAGCATTGATGAGTAAGTAGGATATTGGATAGTGCAGTGCAGAATAAGTCATTTTGCACCTATCTGTGGCCTATAAAATGTGGTTATAAAAATTCCTTGAAAAACCCTGGATTCAAATGTCTAAAATGTTCCAGTTATTTACCGCAATCAAAGAGAGAGAGAGAGAGAGAGAGAGAGAGATTTATGACATTTCAATCAGTATCACTTTCTGCTGCGGGAGAAGAATCAGACTTTTATTATTCATTGATGACAGGAAAAAGGTCACTGAACGAAATTACGGTTCAAACGTTTTATATATATATATATATATAAGGTGACCAGAGTCCCGATTTTCGGCGGGGCAGTGCTGCTTTGGGGAAGTGTGTCTCGCTGACGTATGGTGTCCCGAAATTGTCCCGCTTTTGGAGATACAATATTGAGCAAAAATGTTCCGCTTTATTAAAATTACTACCAATAAGCTATTTCATGAGTGGTGATTGACATGCTTCGATTTCTTTTAACTTACTGCACGTACAGTACATTATAGACTTCTCAATAAGTTAAAGTCTTACGTATAATGTTGGAATCCTTATGAATTACTTTATAAAGACTGAGTTTTCTAGCAAGGATTATTATTATATAAAATTATATATACTGGTCAAAAAAAGAAACGCAATTTTTGAGATTTATTACTAAACATGAGGACTCAGTATATAGTAAATGATTCTTTAACATAACAAACAGTCAATAACGCGTATGGCCACCCCTAGCCACAATGCAGGCTTGGAGTCTGGCCCTCATCGACCTCAACAGTCTCTGCAGGAAAGCAACAGGGATGGCCCTCCACTCTTCAATAATTGCATTGGTCAGTTCCCTGATGTTCTGCGGCTGATGCTGACGTCTGCGAACTCGCCGTTCAAGTTCATCCCATGCGTGCTCTATCGGTGACATGTCTGGGCTGAAGGCTGGCCATGGTAAGGTCTGCACCTGTTGTCCCTGCAGGTACGCCTGCACTATCCTGGCTGCATGAGGTCTGGCATTGTCCTGTTGCAGGAGCACCAATTCTGGATGTTGCCTCATGAATGGAAGAACATGTGGGTGAAGAATCTCATCCCTGTAGCGCTGGGCAGTCAGAGCGCCATCAACAACCACCAGCTCAGTTCTTGAAGCAAAGGCAATTCCTGCCCAAACCATGACACTTGGTCCTCCCCATCTGTCATGCTCCACTACTGCAGCATCTGAGTATCGCTCCCCTGGTCGTCTGTATACCCTGACACGGCCATCAGAATTGGACAGTCTGAAGCGAGACTCGTCAGAAAAGAGGACTTGGTTCCACATTCTTTGTGTCCAGTCACGGTGCTGATAGGCCCATTGCAGGCGTCGTTGCCTTCTTGCATCAGTGAGAAAAGGACCTCTGTAAGGCCTGCGGGATCGGAGTCCTGCATTACGGAGTCGGTTTCTGACGGTCTGGTCACTAATTCTGTTGTTGTGGATACCAGGTGTCTCTCTGGCTGTCTGGCGAGCATTCCGCTGCCGATGACGCAGGTGCTGCAGTACAATGTGGCGATCCTGGCGTTGGGTCGTCACACGAGGTCGCCCACGTCTTGGCAGGTCCTGAACACTTCCTGTGGCATTGTACCGTCTAACAAGCCTAGAGATTGTGCTGGGATGCACATGCATTCGTTGTGCAACT
Source organism: Bathynomus jamesi (assembly GCA_023014485.1). Classification (NCBI taxonomy): domain Eukaryota; kingdom Metazoa; phylum Arthropoda; class Malacostraca; order Isopoda; family Cirolanidae; genus Bathynomus; species Bathynomus jamesi. The sequence goes on along the minus strand of JAJOZX010001397.1, from coordinate 287,698 downwards.
TGGACAGCAGACATGCCTGCATCCAACATGCCCAAGGCACGACCTCTGTTGACCTCTGAGAGTCGTGGCATGCCTCACTCGCGGGAAAAAGTTTGTTTTTCTCAACGGGCAGTGTGTATTCTGTGAAGTCAAAGAAAAAAATGCATGCCTTCATAAAGAATACATTCAATTTAATCTCTGTTTATTGTTTGTAACAAAATGGCGTCTTAGCCGGGATTAGTCAGGTTTAAAAACATGCACTAAGTGGCTTTAAAAGATTTGAACAAACATTTAACCATAATCTTGAAACTGTGATAATACCACTAACAACTTAAATTTTACACCATATTCAAGCTAATTGCGTTTCTTTTTTTGACCAGTATATATATAAGATATATATTTTTTTTAAATTCAGACCTTACCACAAACTGGCAACTCGTTGTTTTAACAGATTGACTGACGCACTTGTCTCCGAGAATAGAGTTGGGGTAGAAAACGGCAGTTGTTTTTTGAATCTCGACGTAGAGTGTCCGTAGCCTTTATTGTAACGAGAAATAAGTTTTTTTTCTCAAATTATTGAAAATATCTGTCCTGATCACAATGTCCAAAAGAAAGTGTACATTTAATGCAGAACTGCAAGCTAAATATCCTTTTATTATAAAAACAGTAACTTTTATTACAAAAACAGTAACTTAAGCTCAAAGAGACACAAATCGGCTGATTACAGTGCTTCATCTAGTAAGACAGTTACAAATTATTTCAAGAATTTGACGACTAGCTCTAAAGATTTGGAAGTAGCTGCTACAGAAAGTTTGTGAGCCTACCATAGAGTCAAGGAGAATCAAAGCTTTCGATCTACTGACTGTACATGAAGAATTTTTCAGACATGCTTTGAACCAAAATTTAGGTGTGCAAGAACAAAGTGTGAAGCAATTGTAACAAATGTATTTGCACATTTTGCCTTAACATAATTGGAAAAACAGTTAAAGGATGCTCATTGCGTGACATTATTAACTGATGCAAGCAACCCTGGAAACAAAGTCATTCCCTGTATTAATTCGCTTCTTTCAGCCCTATGAAGGTACTCAGGTGAAACTCATTGACTTCAAGTCTCAGCCAAGAGAAACCTCAGATATTATTGTTAAGTATTTGAATGACATTCTTGAAGAGCATAATCTCAGCAGGAAGTTAGCTGCTTTCTGTGTTGATAACACAAACTGTAATTTTGATGAGGCTGAAAGAAAAGGAGTTAAAAATATTTTCAGGAAACTAAATGCTGTTCAGTCTGCCTGTGAGTGCCTGCCTACTGATGTAGAATCAATTGTTGTCAAGATATATTCCTTCTTTTATATCTATACTGTACGAGTAGAAACTCTGAAAGAATTTTGTGATTTTATTAACATTGAATATAAACAGCTACTGGGGTACAGTAAAACTAGATGGTTGGCATTGATGCCTGCAGTTGAAAGAATTCTAAAATTATTTCCTGCTTTGAAATCATATTTTTTGAGTCAAACTAAGTGCCCTGTTGTACTGAAAAACGTTTTTGAAAACCCAAATGCAGAACTCTGGTTCAACTTAGTGCACAGTCAAGCAGCAACATTCCACCAAGTTGTTTCAAAGATTGAAAGTGAAAGTATTTCGGTTGTTGAAGTTATGACTGTTGTTAATGATCTGAAGCAAAGTCTACTAACAAGGAAAGCAAACTTGTTTTTGCCACATTCAGTCAGAAAGCTAGTGAAGAAACTTGACGAAGCTGGATTAATTGAATCATCAGCAGTGGTGAATACAGTTACAGATTTTTATGATACATGTGTTCAGTACATAGACCATTGATCAGGTCACTTTCAAGAGCTTGGGTTTTTGGAGTGGTCCTCATTAAAACAAGTTCCAAAGTGGTCAGATGTTGAGAAGACGATGGATTTTGTTGCTGAAAATGGATTTTCTTACCCTAAGTTTCATACAGAACTATTTGATGAGTTTTCATGTGTTGTGCAGTACATAAGTGATGTGAAAATATCGGAGTAGAATGCATCTAAAATAACAACAAACCAACGCTGGGTGGAATTATTCACTCATTTCAAAGAGAGAGACATTAGTCATCAACGCATGTTGGAATTAATTCAGTTTATACTATGTCTCCCTGGAACTAATTCTTCTGTTGAACGTGTTTTTCCTTAAATGAATAAGTTGTGGACATCTGAAAAGTCACAACTTAAAGTTCCAGCACTCAAGGCCTTATTAGTAACTAAAATAAATTTCAAACGAACCTGTTTGGAATTTTACAATATTCTAAAATCCACTCCTGAGTTACTGAAGAAGATATCATCCAGTGAAAAGTACTAAAATTAAAAGGTAAGTCAGGGGCGTAAATCCCAGGGGGTCAGGACCCCCACACTTTTTTCTTTGAGGGGTCGGAGTATCTCAGGACTTCCTCACTTTTTGAGTTAAAGGGTGATTACTTGAGGAGTTGCTGAATAAATATATAATTTCGTAGTGTTATGGTTATTCAGCAAATTTGCTAACTAATGTTTTTATTGGTGTTGTTGTTGTTGGTTAGCCGATGAGCCCACCCTGATCGAGCAAGCTGGCGACACGCAGGTAACCGATCGCCCTCTCCGGAGTGGACCAGAGGTTCAGCGCACGAGTGATGTTGTGTTGTGTTCTATGTTGTGCTAGAGCGGTACAGTCTGTCATAATGTGTTCAATTGTTTGTGGTGTGTCCTGGCACAGGTGGCAGGTGTCGTCTGTGGCGTTGTTTAGTCTGTGTTTATATGTCTGCAAGTTGGGGTGATGTTCACATCGGAATCGTGCTAAGTTAACTCGATCCGATCTGCTCAGGCTGGTCTCTGACCTGTTAATGGGTGGCGGCTTCGCACCTAGGACCGCATTCGGACCGAGTCGTGTCAGTGCTTTGTGGGTTAGGTGTGTGTGTGTATATGTTTTCTGTACTGTGTGATGTCTGTGGGGCGTGGTATGGAATGGAGTATTTGATAATAATGTCTCTCTGGTGTTACCGTAATGGTGCAAGGTATTGGTGCATGATTGTACATGTAATGGCAAGGGTGTTGTGGGTTAGTTGTCGCTGCTGCCATGAATTTTGTTCCCCTCATGTCTAAATGTTCCCTAACTTTCAGTATTTTTGTTTGTGTGTGCAGGTGTTCTATTGGTGTTGTTTGAGTGCATCCTGTAATGATACGAAGTGCGTTGCTTTGTATTGTCTGTAAGGTGTTTATGTGTGTGTTTGAGATAATGGGTGCCCAGCATGGGTTAGCATAGTCCATAACTGAGCGAATATATTGTTTGTATATGAGTGATGTTGTTTCCTGCTGGTGTCCAAAGTTTGTGCCTGTTAGTACCATAAGCGTGTTAAGTCTTGACGTACATTTGTTTTTAATGTCCTGAATGTGGTTTGCAAAAGATAATGATGTGTTGCATGTGACCCCAAGTATTTTGGTCCTGTGAGTGTGTGGAATGTTGGTGTTGTTTAGTGTAAGCTGTGGAGTTATCTGGTGTTCTTTTGTGTTGCTTGTAAGCAAGGTGATGGTTGATTTTGTGGGCGCTACTTTGAGTCTATTGTGTGTGAGCCAGTCTTGTATACTGTTTATGTATGTTTGTAGGTTATTTGTAGCGGTGTCGATGTTGTTGTGAGTGGATGTTAGAGTGATGTCATCTGCATATGATGATAAAGTAAGCTTGTTATCTATGGGTGTTGGAATGTCATGCATGTATAAGTTGAAGAGTGTTGGTGAGAGAACAGAGCCTTGAGGGACCCCGTTCGGAAAAAGCTTGTTTTTGGATGACTTGCCATTAAATGTGACATGTGAGTATCTTCCTGAAAGATAATTGCTCAGCCACCTTTTGGTGTTATTGTGCATATTTATGTTGAGTATTTTGTTTATGAGAGGGAAGCGTGGGATAGCACCAAATGCTTTACTAATGTCTATTGTTGCTAATAGTGTACGTTGAGCTGGTCGTCTGGAGTTGATGCCATCCATGATGTGCTGCGTGAGGTTAGTGAGTAATGTCGTGGTTGAGTGGTGAGGTCTGAATCCATGTTGAGTAGGCGATAGTGGTATGTGTGGGTTGGTGATTTGTAAGATTAGTCTTTCTGTTACTTTGGAAGATGTGCATTAGGGTGCAGTGAAAAACACGTTTTTTGAAAATGAAATCGGCCAGGGTGAAAAAAGTTGCGAGTACACGAGTAGAAAACAGCATAAAAATATTTTTAGCTTAGAATAATATCTTAAGGGTCCACTAAGATACTGAATATTTTAGAACAATGTAAAAAATAATATATTTTGCAATATACAATGGCTAAGTCTCGGAGGTCATCTGAAAAAATGAATGATAGTGTAGTATCAGATAGTGATCAGAATACTGAAGAAACTGATGAAGAGATGAATGAGATAACAAATGCTGAACCTATGCCATCTACTTCTACACCAGGAAATTCCAGCTTCATCTTTTTGGCTAGAGAGGTCGCCTTCTCTTTGAGGAGGATTTCCGACGGGCGCAGGCCTTGAGTGTGCTTCTCTACAAGCTAGATGTACAGGGCAGCATCAAGGTCAGCGAATTTTCCTTCCCGTGCTCGCTTAGAGGTCTTCTTTGCGCTGCCTCTTGTAAACTTCTCTTTGAACTTATCTGCGTTTTCGCAGATGCGCCTGAGTGTCGACTCGCCTACTCCCCACTTCTTCGCGATGTCTGAATTTTTAGCTCCAGCAACATCACACTCAGTGAGGATCTCGACTTTTGCTCCAAATTCAATGTGACTCGCTTCCCACTGCTCATGATCTCTGAGAATGAGAAACAAATGTCAGTTACTGCATACATAGCCCGCAAAGCAAAGACATAACACACGCGCGATGTGCTCAAAGCCCAACTGAACTGATTCAACCAATCATTTAGGAAAAAATAGTCAGCACACTGTTATGATCGCACGTCACATAGCTCACATACAACAGACAGACATACAGCGGGCCATTACACAACACACATCTTAGCCTGCGGGTGAAAAAAATCTCTTGGAAAAGTGGTTTTGGCGCTCATTTTGCGGAATGGGACGTTTTGGTGCCGACGTTCTGGCGCCGACGTTTTGGCGCCGCCGTTTGGGCGCCACCGTTTGGGCGCGGAGCCGGTTTGGCGCCGCCGTTAATTAGTATTAAGTATTAAGTAGTAATACTTGGTTATTAACCTGAAGTGCTGTCTGTCTTTTCAGATAAGTTGTGTTGTTGCCCTTAATAGCATAAATGTCTGAAAATATATCAAGTAAGAAAGGGAAACAGAAGTTTTCACATAATGGATATTTGTATGTGTTTGATAAATGTAGCAAGCGCGACCCTTCGTTACTTTTTTGGCGGTGCGAGCAAAAGAGTCAGTGTATTATAAGGTGTATATATAATATGGGTACTTTTCCGTTATCTGCCCCCTTGACGATTGGTTAGGTTAAGTCGTGATATTTTTGTTAAAACTAACGAAAATATCACGACTTAACCTAACCAATCGTCAAGGGCGTACAGATGACCTAACCGGGCAGTGACGATTGGTTAGGTTAAGTTGTGATATTTTTGTTAGTTTTAACGAAAATATCATGACTGAACCTAACCAATCGTCAATGGGGCAGATAACGGAAAAGTACCCATATTATATATACACCTTATAATACACTGACTCTTTTGCTCGCACCGCCAAAATAGTAACGAAGGGTCGCGCTTGCTACATTTATCAAACACATACAAATATCCATTATGTGAAAACTTCTGTTTCCCTTTCTTACTTGATATATTTTCAGACATTTATGCTATTAAGGGCAACAACACAACTTATCTGAAAAGACAGACAGCACTTCAGGTTAATAACCAAGTATTACTACTTAATACTTAATACTAATTAACGGCGGCGCCAAACCGGCTCCGCGCCCAAACAGTGGCGCCCAAACGGCGGCGCCAAAACGTCCAGCGCCAAAATGTCGGCGCCAAAACGTCCTAGATGGCTCATTTTGACCATACTTGAGGATCTAAGCGCTCTTATATCCGTAGCTGGTGCTCTTATAACTGTTGGATTTTACACAGGTACAGGAACGTGCCCTGGGATTTCGCTCTTATAAACGTGTTGCTCTTATAAGCGTCGCTCTTATAAGTGTTGTCCACGGTATACTCTATATATATATATATATATATATATAAATTGTTCTAATTGGAAAGTTCTTTTGTTTTATAGCTTCTATATACTTTTTGAGATAAAGAAAATGACATCGTTTATGTTTTTCAGCGAAAAAATACGTTTTCATTTGATATAGTTAGTTTCAAATTTCAGTTACAACAATGAACTAAAATTGAAATTAAAAAGCCATCAAAGAGTCAAACTTGCTGTCACTTTCCATGAACCTATTGTTGCTCTTTCGTCAGATATGAAAAGTTAAATAAAATTTAGCAAAAGAAAAAAACTCGGAGCATTGAAGAATAGGGACCCCAGCCTTCTTTAGTTAGACTTATAAGGCTAACTAACGAAAATATCACGACCTAACCTAACCAATCGTTAGGTTAACTGTACGCCCTTGACGATTGGTTAGGTTAGGTCATGATATTTTCGTTAGTTAGCCTTATAAAGCTAACTAAAGAAGGCTGGGGTCCCTATTCTTCAATAGCTCCAAAAACTCATACAAAAGTTAAAAACATAAAACTTGATAAAATAACTATAGCCAGAAAGTAACAACAGTTTTTCTGTTGAACGAATGAGAGTGATGCATTCGGTCCCCGAAAGTGCATCCTTCATACTGCTTAGGTTTTAATTTATTTCAGTGTTTGTAAACAGCTTCTACATCACACACAAACAGTCGTCGAGAGATGTGTGTATATATATATATATATATATATAGAGAGAGAGAGAGATATATATATATATATACGGTATATATATAGAGAGAGAGAGAGAGAGAGGGAGAGAGTTACAAGGAAAAGAAGTACCTCAAAAGGCCTTGCGGCCCATACCGAGGAGGTACCAATGGCAACGGGTGCCAGAGAGAGAGAAAGAGAGAGAGAGAGAGTACAAGTTTTCCACAAGATTGATATTTTTTTGCAAACTGAGTTCTGATTCATAGTTGGAATGGGTTGCTGAGGGAGAGGCGAGTAAATGATGCTTCGATGAAACAATGCTTCTTCTACTTAATAAATTAAAAAAAATCCTTGGAAAAACATCTATTTTAGTGTTTCACGTTATCTTTTTTGTCTTTTCACTTGTGTTCGGGCTCACGAGGTAATGTATTGTGTACGCAACTACGCATGGTGTGAAAATTATTGTTTCTGAGTAAAATTTTACATTTTCACAACCGTGAGCATGTATGAAAGTTTTACTTGGAATTTTCTGTGATTTTCCACTTCATTATCTTTTCTACTTTACTTCCTTCTTTGGCTAACCCAGAATGGATCTCGGGTCTTTGGTAGTCTGAAACTTTTGTAATACTTCTGTAAAATGTTCTTCGTGATTTTAACAAGCTATATTTCATGATGTAGAACGAGTAAAATATTTCTGTTTGCTTTAATCTAAAGCACGATACCTTAAGTTTTAATGACTCCCAGAATGCGTCTGAACTCTAACCTGCATCGTTTAAATTTCCAAATTTTCCTTTAACTATTGTTATAAAACAATATTAATTTTTTCTACTTTTACTCTCATCTTTCTTACAGGTTAAATTAAATTACACTTGCGTTATACAATTAATAAATGGGGATAAACCTTGATCGGAAATCAAGTTGACCAAAAGAAACGGGATAGGTCTCGCGGGTGACATAAATAAAAGCCCAGGGGTAGACAAGAATAGGTCTAGGGCCCGAAGAGAAAGTTTCCCCGGATCTTTTCGGTTTTAGGTCCGGCATTGAATTTTTTTCATATTTTTGGTATAGACGTAGATTTTTACGCTGATTCCATTTCCGCAATCCGTTTCTTGGAGAAATAAACACAAAAAAAGTTATTTACGTTTACAGGTTTCCAGAACACAGAACGGAAAACAAACCAAAGTTTGCTACTTGCCAAACTGCGCAATATCGTTCAGCATTTGGCGCACTAGATCTTTGCCTGCGTGTCGGTGACGCCAGAGAAACTCGCAGAGATACGAGTCGATCATGGAACGGTGCGTACCACACCGGCGCTTGTTACCGCGTTTGAGTTGTTTCCACATCGACTCTACCCGTTGCGTGTGTGCTCCAGTTGAAGGGTCCACGAACTTTTCGCTGTGGTTCACTGTTTTGTAACTGAAGCTGTACCCTTCGAGCTGTTCGATGCGTTCATACGCTTTCCATTTGTCGCTCATTATCGTCGTTTCCGGTCGAATGCATGCTTTGATGCATGCCTCCAACGTTTGACGCGAACGATTCGGAACAGCGTACATAAATACTTCATTGGTTTCGCGGCATACTCCGCCTGAACACCCATTGTTCAGGAAACTGCCTTCCAGCGTGGTTTTTTCGCCGCGCGAACATAGTTAGTAGGTTAGGTTAGGTTTGGGTAGGGTAGGTTAGGGTAGGATAGGTTAGGGTAGGGTAGGGTAGGGTAGGATAGGGTACGGTAGGGTACGGTAGGGTAGGGTAGGTTAGGTTAAGTATAGGTGGATATTTGAATACAAGTTTTGGGCCATAACTTTTTTGTGTTTATTTCTCCAAGAAACGGATTGCAGAAATGAAATCAGCTTAAAAACCTACATCTATACTAAAAACATGGAAAAAATCCAATGCCGGACCTGAAACCGAAAAGACCCGTTTCCCCTACAAAGGCTCTAGGGAGAGAAATGAATTGAGTTCACTATATGAAGTTCAACTTAAAAGTAGGCCCCGTTTCCCACGAGCACGAGTGGAAATATTAAAATGAAAATGATAAGGGAGCTAAGATTTCGGATGAACTGTGTATGATCCGCCCTCTATGACAAGCTCTTCTCCACTGACTGAACTATTTGCACTGCGCTCTCTTTCTCACTTCTATTCGTGATTTTGGGTTTTCATGCTGCATTGTGAAACAATCTTTCGTCCATCTTTCTTATGAACCTGGAACTTAGAGACAACTTTTACATACACTGTTTTATGAGTATTACAAATTTCTATCTGTTTTATATTATTTAATTAACTTATTTGATCTATTTGACAATACTAAATTGTTTTGATATTTATCTCAAGTACTATCTTAATACTAATCTATTTATGAATACATGAGTGGATGAAAATAGAGGTGGGGCATCACGTGACTGCTATTCCTGTTCTTTATTATTAATAAATCCTTATTATTAATAAATCCTTATTTTGCAATCCAAACAGAAGATATCGATCGCATGAGCCAATCATTTTTTGCGAAGTCCAAATATGTCGATTCCACAATGTAGCCGCGAACTGGCCATTCCTAAATCAACAGTTCACAAGTCCTGTATAAACACCTTCGTGTCACACTTAGAATTTTCTGAATCGCATTCATTTTACCGATGAAGCAACGTTTCACACAGGCGGGAAGGTAAATCGCCAGAACTGTAGGGTTTGGGGCTCAGAACATCCACATGCTACCATCGAATACGCATGCAACAGCACCCAAATTGAATGTTTGATGAGCTAATACATAACAGGGTTCTAGGTCATTTTTTCTTCGCAGAGGAAACGGTTACCGGTACAACCTTTCTGGATATGTTGAAAATTTTGTTATCCCCCAAGCTGAAGAAAAATTGAATATAATCTTTCAGCAAGATGGAGCACCACCAAGACCACAACACTACAGTAGCATTGTGCGTACTATTCTCAACGAGAAGAAACAGAAACAAAAACACAAGATGACAGAAGCACCAACACAGTTTCGTCCGAGATGTTGAACTGGGAGTGGGTTGAAATCGAATATCAATTACACGCTGCAGAGCCACCACTGGGGTAAAGGTAGAGGTTTACTAATAAACTTACTCAAAACCTAAGGTACTCTATTTTATTTTAAAACATATAACATTATTTTACAGAGTATATACTGTATATCGGGTCGGCAAAAAAAGGGGAGACCTCGAACTTTGGCTGTAGAATCCAAAGTTATAGTCAGATTTCAATATTTTTTTGACACACCTAAACTAAGTAAATTTCCTATACGGTGAGCGGATTTCAAAGAAAACTAATGAAAATTACGGATTTATTGAACATTTCTTTATGCCACTGGAAATTCTCCATTTACACTACTACGGCATTGTATTTGTAAATAAAAAGTTACAAAGTACTCACATATGGTGCTACCTTGATGTTAAAAAAACTGCTCGATATGTTTATCACGAACTTTTACAACCTTTTTCAGTCTAGGACGGAATTCATCTATGGTTTTATTGATTTGTTCTTGTGGTAGCTCATCCCATTTTTCCAGAAGAAGCTGTCGTAAATGAGCGACATTTCCTACTTTGACTCCATAAATTCTCCGAGACAAATTTTCCCAAAGGCCGTAATCGACAGGATTTAAATCAGAACTGTTTGGTGGCCAAATTTAATACCGCTACCTGGTATTCTTTTGATATCTTCTGTTTTATTGATTTTCTTGAGAAGCTTGTCCAAACCTCCTGCAGTTGGCTAACGTTAATTAAAATCGCTTTAATTATCAACTTGAACCTATGATTAGCAAGATTTTTATGGAATATTCGCCATAAATCCAATTTCTCAGCTAAAATGCTAAAAGATGGCAAACAAACCATAAAATTACGTATTACTAACATACTAAAATTTCATGGTTCTATGAACCGTATTTGCCGAGATAGAAGGATTTAAAAGGTTTCCCTTTTTTTTTGCAGACCCGAGAATGCAGTAGTATTGTAAATGGAGAATTTCCAGTGCACAAAGAATGTTCAATAAATCCGTAATTTGAATTAGTTTTCTTTGAAATCCGCTCACCGTATAGGAAATTTACAAAGTTGTGGGGTGTGAAAAAAATATTAAAATCTGACCATAACTTTGGATTTTACAGCCAAAGTTCGAGGTCTCCCTTTTTTTTGTATATATACGAGGGGCGGTCAAAAAATAAGTTTACACGGCGTATAATTTCGTAATCACTGTTGGCAACACTGCACGTCGATTCGGCTGCCATCTACAGGTACATTGGTTATATGAGTCCTGTTGAACATGGCGGCTCGCTGGAACAGTGCCCTGTCATTTCTGCAATGATATTCCGAGTCTGTCAGTGGTCAACAATTTCTCGAGCGCATTGTCACAGGAGACGAGACATGGATTCATCACCGTACTCCGGAAACAAAACGTGCCAGCATGAAATGGAAACAGCCTGGGTCCCCGCGACCAAAGAAGTTCATGATCGTGAGGTCCGCTGGTAAAGTGATGGTTACCGTGTTTTGGGGCCACAAAGGCGTTTTGCTCGCAGACTTCATGTACAAAGGCACAACAATCAATGCAGCTGCATATTGTTCAACACTGGAACGTTTACGAGAGGCCATTAAACGTAAACGTCTTGGACTGCTCCGTAGGGCAGTAGGGTGTATCATGCTCAGGTCGAATATTGAAAAACTTGGAATTTCAAGATTGGCAGTATGTATTCCTATGTAAAATTAAATTTTAAGAGGGGTTCGTCTTCTGCAACTTTTGCGAAAAATCGCATTTAAGCGTTCAAAATCGCACTTTTTTATCGAAAAATGGGATTTTTGGCCAATTTCAGACTTGGTAGCCTCAAATGACCTCCATATGTTTCATATTGTTCACGTACACCATTAAGCATTACTAGGGGCAGGCTTGGACCCATTTAAGATCAGCCAAAGTGGTTCATAACCCCTAAAATAACCAAAATCACCCGAAATGGCCCAAAACTAAGGAATTGTATGATTTTTAGTCTCCTACGTATACACTACATTTCGCGGCTGCTCTCTTCATCAGGCAAAATCTTTTTGTTCTTCTTTCTTGGTCTTGCATTTTCTTTTTTTTAGAAACGCCTCCACCAATTTTTATTTATTTTCTTTTCGGCACCACTGAGTGTGATGGTAGCTGCCCCCACCTTTCCGCAAGCTGCTGTGACCTCATTGTTCCCTCAACTGTGGAAAAAGTATTTTACAGTATGTAGAGGTCTGAAATTTTTATGATGGCTTATCAATAAATTGTGGTAAAAGTTTTGTAAATTTTGGAAGTGCGAACTGCATATTTTTTAAGTTATTGATGTTCAAATCTCAAGGCGTTTTTTTGGGGGCCACCGGATATATATATATATATATATATATATATATTAGGATGGAGTGAAAATGGACCAAAAAATTTGTTTTTCAAATATCGAACTGGAATACCTGCAAAAGTTGTCAACGGGCTACCGTCAATGTTCACTCAAAATTTGATGTCCCTTGAATTAATTAGGTTAGGTATAGTTAAGATTAGTTTAGTTTCTCATCTAGGTAACTTACCTCTCTTAAAAAGTTGTAATCAACCACAGTAGGATGACTCATACGAAGTCCATTACATTGACTCATGAAAATTTTGAGAAGAGAAGTAATGAAAATTATTCGTCTGGTGTTTTTTCGTTTGCAGACATAAGCAAAATTTAAGCAACCACGAAGAATTACTTTGAGCTGCCTAGTTGTGAGCACGGCTGTAGCCAAGGAAGATGTTTAGTCTTCCTACAAGTTCTCAATGGAAAACACTAATAAAACTATGGGATAGGACTATCCCGGTGAGTAATTAGGCAGAGTGAGTTGCCTGTGTAAATTGAACACACACGCAACTTTTAACGGAAAAACATAGGATTTTTGCCGTCGACTGTATACGCTTCATTACACCAACAATAAATAAATTTAATTATTATAATTTGTTTTCGTTTCTCCAAAAAAAAAAATTATTTTTTGAATTAGCAGATAAAACTACAGTAGAAAAATGTAGTTTTATTTAAAAATTTTACAGTTCATAAAACTGAAAAGATCCCAAAATATTAAAAAAAAGTTAATATGCAAAAGTTTTTGTACATTTACTTACAAAATTATTTAATACTTTGTGGGTCCAATTTCTGCTTCATTGACTTCAATGATTCGTTTTGGGTATTTTTCTACGAGGTTTCGACATCCCTCAGGAGAAATTTTAGCTCATTCTTCTAAAGAATATTGTTGCAATTCATTCACATTCGGCTATTGGCTCGTACAGTCATCCGTCTTCCATGAAGATTCACAGGGAAAATTCTACAATTCAGAATCAGCTAGTCTCTAACCAATAAACAGCCAACTACTGATAAAAAATTTGTTCTTCAAACCAAAGGTGAACACATAAAATATTAAATAATTTTGTACGAGTAAATAAATGTACGAAAACTTTTGCATTTTCTTTTTTTTTATTTTCAAATTCTTTGATGTTTTACATTATATGTACGAGTTAAACAAATTTTTTTATTTTTTTTATTTTTCCAAACTAAGAGTATACTTTTTATAACTCCTACGCATGGTACCAAAGATAAGGATGAATATAACAGAAATATTTCCCTGTGCGAATACTTATGAGCGCCACTATATACAGTATATACAGGGTGGGCGAGAAGTCACCGTACACCCGCACGATACACAGCACAGCACAGCACACACTACTATGCACATTGGCAGTCTGGCAACAGTGTCGAATGGCAATCTGGCAACAGTGTCGAAGATAGTGCGTACGTGACAGCCGTACCCATGGAATTTAGTTGTGGTGTTGTTCAGTATGGTTGACACAAGCAGTTACTCTGTTGAGGAGCGGTTGGTGGCAAGTGTGTGGGTGCATGAGAGACCGCACACGGGACAAACAATGACGCAGGTGATGGCTGTGTTTCGGGAACAGTTTAATAAGGCTCCACCACGAAGAGCGACACTGCTGGATTGGGAAAAACGTGCGTTCGCTCTTGGAAGCGTTAAAGACAGGCCGCGGAGTGGGAGAAAGACAACGCGCTTGGAAACATGTGCAGCGATTGCCGCTTCCATTGAACGTTCCCCAATTAAATCGACGCGGAAACGATCATCAGAGCTTGGTGTGCCACGGTCAACGATGCGAGACCACATGAAGAAAGACCTGAAAGTGAGGCCGTATCGCCCAACTTTCGTGAATGAACTCTCAGATGCCGGCATCGATCGGCATTATGAATCATGCCCTGCTCTGTTGGACACATTCGCAAGTGCCGTATCCCGCTCAAAGGTTCTTTTCAGTGATGACTGTGCCATCTATCGCAGTTCGCGCGACAGAAATGTGGTGTTCTGGTCAAAAGAGAATCCCCATTTCACGCAGGAGCTGGAACATAATCCACCGCATGTGATGATATGGGCGGGTATGACATCAGGTCATTTGATTGGACCTTACTTTTTCGATGGATCCGTGAACGCGGCATCTTATTCGGCAATGTTGGAGACGTGGTTCATACCTCAGCTCAGAGATAGGGGACTCATGGATGACGTGTGGCTGCAGCGCGATGGGGCACCGGCACACTTTGCTCTTTCTGTGCGCGACGTTTTGAACGAACATTTTGCAGGCCGCTGGATTGGCCGTGGTTCACCGACATCTCCGGCACCATTACCATGGCCACCACGTAGTCCTGACCTTACCACCTGGACAATTCGTTGTGGGGTATTATGAAGGGAGTAGTGGCTGCGCGTCGCTACAACACCAACGAAGAGTTGCGCAGAGCTGTGGAAGACGCCTTTCGCACCATTACTCCACAAATGCTCCGACGCATGTCACAGAGGAAATGGAGGCGCATCCGCTTGTGTGTCCAGCATCAAGGTGCACATACGGATCCACTGGACATGTAACTACGAAGTACGTAAGTGATTCAGATTAATTATGATTGATTATGATTGCACATTGGTTGGTGTACGGTGACTTCTCGCCCACCCTGTACAGTATATCAGGATTCTTTCATTATAATAACCATACCAAAAAACTTTCCATTTAAAATTTTAGAATTACTGTACATTAAAAAGGGAAAAGATCTCTCGCTGTTTTCTTCACAACCTCCTCAGTCTAAAATAAAAAAAATAATTTGTTTAGCTAAAAACATAAAATGCAAACCTATGATTGCTGCGCCTGAGTCAAATGATTTTTCTTCGTGGGATGTCGTCCAACAGCGTGAAGTGCATCCTCGCATTTAATTATATATCATCCTGGGATTCATCCATTCTTAATGTTACCAATAATCCTGTTCTTGGTGAGAAATCTGCTTAATTTATTTGATGAAGGGTTAACTAATTTTACTTCTTCAAGGAATTTACTTATAGAATTGATAAGTAAGAGAGCTGAGACCTGTCACTCTTTGATTTAGAGCAAAAATAGGATTTCCTAAAGACAAAAAGAGCTGAATGAACAAATATATATGAAGCGTCGGGAGTACGATGGGCGGCGAACTCGCCACATTGCGATTTTGCGATTGTTCCACAAATGAATAGTTTAACCCTCCCCCATTCACAGACAGCTTGGTATAACCAAATATTCCCCTCGTACTCTCAAAATGTAGTTATTTTTAATGCGTGTATTTGCGCTATGTGCCTCTCGTTCACAATAGTTACAAAATTTAAACGCGTCTATCTCAAAACTGGTTTGGCAAGTTCGCCCCTTGTACTCGCGACGCCTTGTGTATATATACACACACAGTATATATATATATATATATATATACACACACATACATATATATATACACACACACATACATATATACACACACACTCACATACATATATACACACACACACACACACACACACACATATATATATATATATATATAGAGAGAGAGAGAGAGAGAGAGAGAGAGAGAGAGAGTGCATGTGAGTGTGTGTGTGTGTGTGTGTGTGTGTGTGTGTGTGTATACATGAAACTTTTAATATTACTTCCCTGTGAACACTTCCATTTCGGATCAATGAAAGAAAGCAACCCCCAGCCTTCTTTAGTTAGTTTTATAAGGTTAACTAACGAAAATATAACGACCTAACATAACCAGTCGTCAAGGGCGTACAGTTGACCTAACGATTGGTTAGGTTAGGTCGTGATATTTTCGTTAGTTAGCCTTATAAAGCTAACTAAAGAAGGCTGGGGGTGGCTTTCTTTCATTGATCCTCCATTTCTTACAAGTGGCCTACCTTACTAATTGTAATAATTTCTACGAGTCACACCCGACAGTATGGGAATCGCATGAAAAAGGAATGATGCTAGAAAATCTTGTCTATTAGACAAAGTTATCAAATCAAATCTAAAACTTTTTTAATAAAAATAATACAGTAGTACAATTTTTTTTTTTTTTACAAAATTACAATAATTTTAACACAACATTCACGTGTTAACTAGACTACTGATAGGTTTTTAATTGCATTTGGCCCTTTAGCTTTAAAGCTTTAGGCTTTAGTGGTTATTTCTACATTCGTTACAAGTGGCAAATCAAAATTAGAAAGAATTACCCATAAACACTTTTAGGTATAGAATAAAGGATTCTATATAACCTTACACAAAACACAGATACTTATATAACAGCGTTACCATAGAAAACATGAGGTATAATTATTGGAATTATTTCATCACACACACACACACACAACACACACACACACACACACACACACGCGCACACACACACACACCCACACACACACACACACACACACATACACACTATAATAAACAGAATTATTGTGTGAAACGGAATTGTTCATGAGTAGTTTTATTTGGCGAGGTGAAAATCAGCAGTTGGTAAAATTTAGAGCGAGAGAAAGAGAAAAAAAAAATTATAAGGACAAGCGCAAGCCTCAAAGACCTTTCGGTCCACTCGGGGAAGTTCCTGTTATTAAACTAGTGAACTTTTTAATTATTCTACCAGTAGCAGAAGAGAGAAGAAAATGTCAAACTCTTGTGTACGTGCAAAGCTGTCACGCGGAAATAGAAATAAAGCTCCTCTCCTTCTCTTCGCGTGAGCTACTGCTGGCAAAGTGATGAAATGTTGCTTCAGGAAAGATTTCACAAAAGCCCACAGATTCTCAATTGGGTTTAAATCAGAAGAGTTCCCCGGCCAATCTAACACCTGAATGTTGTTCTTTTTGAAAAAGCTGAAAAACCTAGTCACAACTTCTGAAGAATGACATAGCGCTAAGTCTTGATGGAAAACACCATCTCCATTCGGAAACCTCTTAGTCAACTTGGGAATCAAATTTCTTTCAATATATTGAGGAGGTTCCATCATTCCTTCAGCAGAATGTAGTGAGCCGATGCCATAATAGCTGAAGGAGCCCCAGAACATCATCTTCTGGGGATATTTTACACATTGATCCACATGACACTCTCGCAGTGGTTTACCCACCGACCAACGCACGTGCTGATTTTGCTGCCCTTGCACAAAGCAATGACTCATCTGAAAAGATTACTCTACATCACTCTTCTTCTGTCATGTTTTTGTACTTTTTAGTAAAATCTAACGTTTTCTTTTTCATCTGAAGCGTTGGAAGCTACTTTTTTATTGGTCTTCTCACGAATCTTCTAATAGCAATCAAGCTGCGGCGGACAGTACTTGAGCAAACTGTTATGCCAACGACAAAAAGATCTTTTCCTAAGGCATCGCTGGTCTTTTTAGGATCCTTTTTTACTTTGACGGAAAAGAAATCGCTCATCACGAGCCGATGTTTTTCGTTTACTTCCACATCTGCCTATTCGTTCGGGTGATGTGTTCCCAGATGATTCACGTTTCTTCGAGATTCTGGACTGTGTTCTGATTAACACTACAAATTTTCGCGATCTCCCTCTGACTTTTTGAAGTGTGGTCAGCCAAGGTAATTATTTTAGGACGCTTACAAGGAATCACATTCATGACCCACCTTGATACGTAATGTTCTGCTAGTATGAAGATCGGACTGGCACTGAAACTGGTATAGTTGGTCTCGTGGAACTTGTCGTTGATTGGCTGGAGGTGTACATGCACAGTCGAACTTATCGTTAACTAGTAGCTGGTACCTATGCTCTATATGACAAAACACTGCCTGGACCATAGCATCAATGCTAGAATACTGTAAATGTGATTACTGGAGATGTAATACGAATTACTGTAAATATGATTACTGTAGATTTAATACGAATTACTGTGATATGATTATTTCAGAAATTAGCCTGCATAACCTCGTCTTTAATTTTGGGGTTGTACCAAATCACCCTTTACAGGGAATGAAATTAAACCATACCTTGGTTAACCTTGGTTTTGCTTTCGCCCGAACTGTTCATTCTGACGAAGGTCAAGCTTGTCACTCCACCATAGTCTAATATAATCACCAAGTCACCTCATAAACCCTCATTTCATTTATAGTCTATGGGAAAAACTATACACGCTTGTCATACAGTTTACATTACAGTCCACAGCAAGGCCTAATTTAAACCCATGCCTAAACACGCCTGCAATATGGTCTCGTATACGGTATCTTTATTTCATAATTTAATAGGGTGATCCAGAGAAATGGGACCCAAAAGAAACCCCTGTAACTCTTAAAGTATAAGTCCTTTTATAAAATCATACGCATCATTCGAAAGAGGATAGTTACAAGTTTGTACAGGATTGTATAGGTTTTGACAGTACAAGACAAGATAAGATACAAAACAAAATAAAAGTGTTAGTTAAAACTAACCCTTCAAGATGACTGCATGGACTGTGGAACAGCTGCGTTTCATAACTGAGCAATATTATGAGCATGGAAGAAGTGTAGTTTCAGCTCAAAGATCTTTCAAGACAAATTTTCAGATGTCAAAATCACCTTCTAAGAGCTGAAACTACACTTCTTCCATGCTCATAATATTGCTGTTATGAAACGCAGCTGTTCCACAGTCCATGCAGTCATCTTGAAGGGTTAGTTTTAACTAACACTTTTATTTTGTTTTGTATCTTATCTTGTCTTGTATTGTCAAAACCTATACAATCCTGTACAAACTTGTAACTATCCTCTTTCGAATGATGCGTATAATTTTATAAAAGGACTTATACTTTAAGAGTTACAGGGGTTTCTTTTGGGTCCCATTTCTCTGGATCACCCTTTACAAACTATTAATTTATTGTATTGAATAACTACAAATTGCCTCGGAACTTGCCATAAAGCCTATTGGGAATGGGGAGAATTCCCATTGATAAAACAAAGTATGTAGGCATTGAGCTACATCAACAACAACAAAAACGTATTTTTTGTACCAAAATTTTCCATCACATTGACTCATGAAAATTTTGAGAAGAGAAGTAATGAAAATTATACGTCTGGTGTTTTTCTGTTTGCAGACATAAGCAAAATTTAAGCAACCACGAAGAATTACTCTGAACTGCCTAGTCGTGAGCACTGCTGTAGCCAAGGAAGATGTGTTTAGTATTCCTACAAGTTCTGAGTGGAAAACAGTAATAAAACTATGGGATAGGACTATCCCGGTGAGTAATTAGGCAGAGTGAGTTGGCTGTGTAAATTGAACACACACACACAACTTTTAACGGAAAAACAGGCTTTTTTACGCCGACTGTAGGCAATAAATCTGGTGGAAATTTCCATCGGATCGCCAGGTCGAAAGCAATCAATCATAGGCCTATATGGTTTTTTATATAAACATTCATACTAAAGTTGTCTCGCAGTGCCCTCCCACGTCAGCTTTGCAAGTTACAAATCTCATTCATGAGTTTGTGTTAATTTTGAAGTCCAGATGAGTGCACGTGGGTCTGGAATGGCTGTTAGTTTCGGATTAGGGCCAGGATTTGTTATATATTGTGCTAACGCTTATAATACCATACAGATTAGACGAAACGAACACTATAACGTTTCATTACTTTCCAAGAGATAAAAAATTGTGTTAAGTTGTAAAGGAAATAATACGATATACTAGGATACCATATTTTCACTTTAGTATGACAGTTCATGAATAAAATGAGGTGCCTTGCTAATTATATTAGACTATATAAGACACCAATCGACCAGGGAAGTAATCTGGGAGGGGACGTTAGACAGAAGATAGGGAGTGCTGGAACTCCCGTTACTCCTGTCACTGTCCTCTTTAGCTGATCTTTTTCTGTATCTCATCTACCCTGTGAGCACGTCTGTATATACCAAATCACCAGTTTACATCTAATAGAATAGATACACCCAGCTGCATTTTTTGGACTGAATTTAATTAATTGAGATTAATAGTATTTTTATAATTAAAAACTTTTTGTGAATTACAATGTTATGGTACTTTTATTTAGCTTTGCTTAGACAGTTTTCTAGAAGTGAAATTGAATAACGTACAGTAGATTATTAAAATAGTTCATAATATCGCATAATTCAGAATACAAAAATTCAGGACTAACAATCCCTAATGCTCAAAGAAACAGATGGAAAATGGAAGGTTTTATCAGAATACAAGTAAACTATAGACTATTATTAGAAGGTTTGCAAATGACTTCAAATTTGAAATGGTCTGCGCATCTCTGAATTTTGAGATCCAGGAATGATACACGTTTGTCAATTTCTTTTTCAACGATTAATTTTATAGATGGAACTAAATTCGAATATATTTAAAAAAAAAAAAATTCTGACTTTGAGGGTTAATGATGTACAGTTGCGCTCAATATTCGTAGGACACTCTTGACCAGTGCTGTCCAACTTCTATAAAGCGCGGCCAAAATGTTGCTTATAATCATACACTGTTGGTTAATACGACTTAGACCCGCTGAATGTTGTTCTCCCTACTAGAAATGACAAAATATGGAAGAAAATTCAGAAATGAAATTTGGCAAAAGTCCATTCCGCGGACCGCATGCGGCCCGCGGGCCGCAAGTTGGACAGCGCTGCTCTTGACAATAGATAGCGACACCGGCATATATTTGTTGAGTGTCCTCAAATGGTAGTAACATTTCATGAATGAATTTAGTGCTTAACGCTGATTGGTTAGTTGACTTATTGCCAAACGTCTTTAGAACATAATTATTTCCATTCGTCACTTGGTTTACATTTACATATAACTAAGGAAACATAAATGAATAATTAAATATAAATTGAAGAAGGGGATATATATTAACAAGGGGGATGGCAATGAAATGAATAAAAAATGGTCTTGTAAAAACTAAAAAACCTTTGGACGTGATGACAGTGTTCATGGTATTCGGAAGCCTGAACGAACTGAAGTTTCAGTGTATAAAAACAGAGCCGTTGGTAGGCATTATTGCGCCCTGAGCAAATTTCAAATTGATTAATTTATTTATTTATTTATTTGCATTTAATATTGAACATAAATTTAGATATTATTTTGTGTTATAACGAAGACAGAGCAAAAACCTGATATATATAAATAGATATAGGCGGTTTATGAATGAAAAAAACAGTTTGGATGCATATTAAATTTTAATAACATTATAATATTATCAGATTGATGGGTATCTGTGGGTTTCTTACGTCACTGCTTAGAATATCTTCCAATTGGCAAATGGACGAGAGCTGAATGGATACTACTGGTATGGCATTGTTATATCCGGAGCAAATGCTATTTCTAGATCAGCAACACTGATATAGTAATAAACAGCCACTGAGGGAAATATTATATAGAAACGAAGAATGTTTTGTATTGAGGCAGCATCATAAATGCATATAATTGTTTTGTAGTAATAATTTCTATGTTACAACTTAAGTGTTGAACCACTGTAGCTGTGACTCCTGGCGGCCTCTCACCTCAAAGGAGAGAATTACAGAAAATAAAACTATTACAGTAATGCATAGCAATAAACATAGGGCCATTTAAACGATGATATTTGGCAATTTTGCGAAGATGTTACACATTCATAATTATCATTGTATTTGAGAGATATTTTATACATGAACATAAATTTAATATCTTGTCCAGCCACCGACTTCCTACAGTCGATGTGGTACAGAAGCGACATGATTATATACCATCTGTTGATTCCTCCTCAGCACCTCCCACTCACTCAATGTATGTTGTAAAAGCTGGTCCGTTGTTCGTTCCTCCGCTGGTTCCCACACATTTACAATAATGGCCCATATATTCTCGATGGGATTCATATCACAACCATTACTTGGCCAATCCAGAAGGTCGATATTTCTTTACTCAGAGAATCAGAGTGTGCCTATCCGTGGTGTGTGAATTGGGGGCCTGTCTTGCATTAAAATGGCAGAGCATATGCACGCACAGAAGGAAGCATAACCTCTTCGAAAATTTCTATACTGTATACTGGTCTGCAGTAAACCTCCCTTCTATTTTGGTGAGCTCTCGTACACCATACATATGAATCCATCCCCACATGTTACAGGTGACATGACCGCTACGATAACTGCGATAACTGATGATAATAATACGAGTATATTGTATTATCTTCATTTCCGCCATTGTGGCTATAGTTGTCATATTTACTGTTATTATCTTTAATTTACTGATGCCCTACTTGCTGAAATTTTAGAGTAGGCTCACCTTAAACTGTAACTAAATCTGTTTGATGAGCTTCTAAATGTTGTTTTCTTTATCTGATCAAAATACCATCCCGGTGATTTACTCAAAACTTACCATAACCCGTAACTGACCCTGCCTAATGCAACTTGCAAATTTTGTTACTTACTAGCAGTTTTACTTGTCAAATTTTGTCATTTACTATCATTATTACTCATAGTCATCATTACTATTTTTATTCATTATTCTATTATAATCATTTCCATCTATCATT
The DNA here is from genome assembly GCA_023014485.1 of Bathynomus jamesi. Classification (NCBI taxonomy): domain Eukaryota; kingdom Metazoa; phylum Arthropoda; class Malacostraca; order Isopoda; family Cirolanidae; genus Bathynomus; species Bathynomus jamesi. Next base: position 265,078 of record JAJOZX010001397.1, on the reverse strand, counting down.
CTTATAGTTATTACTATATACTATTATTACTGTTATTGTTATCACAGACTACTATTATTTTTATGATACTATCATTTTCATTTGCTCATTCTACTGTCCGAAGACCCCAATCAATATATGATTCTGAAACAGAAAAGTGCCTTGCTGTATGCTTCATTTGTAACATCCTGCCCAAATTTTTCTTTCCTTTCAGCGTCCCTAAAGTTTTATTGCTTTCTCTTCCTAGTCGAATTCCCAACCATGTCTCATACTTCTCTCAAAGACCTTCCAAGCCTCTTAGAATTGTTACGAGATAAACACGCAGGCGATAATGAATTTTTTTAATCTTTCACATATTGTCTCCGAGAGTTTATTACGATATAAATAACATAGGTTTCAATCATCTAAATTTCAATAATAAGTTTTGATACTAAATCTGAAGATAAGAAGCATACCTACTAATTTTGAAGAGCTACAAAATTCATTACAATTAATCGGAAAACAATTCTCTGTCATAGTCTTCACGGAAACGTACATAAAAGAAACAGCTAAAAACTTATACCCTTTGGATGAGTATAAATGTTTTCAGACATGTCGTGACGGCAGAAAAGGAGGTGGGGTTTCAAATTGCATACATAAATCCATTCCATGTACACAATTGAAACATGAGCCGTAAATATAATCCTGGAGAATACTAATTTAAATATAATTGGTATCTACCGGCCTCCAAATGGAGGCTTTATCTGATTCCTGGAGAATATTGACTTTATTTCAAATCATAATAATATAAAACAGCATAAAGCAATCCTCATGGGCGACTTCAATTCTGATCTCTTAAAATGTAATAAAACAGAGACCTTAAAAAACTCATAAACATAATGGTAACATATGACTTCTGCCCAGCCATTACGCAAGTTACACGTGTCACGTGTTTACGAACTCCTATAGAGCACTCAACCTTAATAGACCATATATGGTCGATATGCTTCTGCTAGGGATCTCTGACCATTTTGGCTGTGTCTTAGCGTTAAATGAGGGTCATAAAATCCGGAAGCAGATCACGTAAAAATAAAAATCAGAAAATAAATGAAAATTTAGAAGGTCTGAAACAGAAATTAGACTTAATAGCTTATACTGTAGGTCCGAAGTCCTTGAAGGGGCTGGCGACATAAATGAAAAATTTATTAGGTTCGCAGGCATACTATACGATTCATTCAACGAGCTTTGTACTGTGACTACTATGGCTACATAAACTCTCCTAAAAGTTATATGGTAAAAACATTTAATCCATAAACACGTCAAAAAAGGCACAATACCCAAGAAATTTACACCAATTACAGATACAGACTAAATACCCTAACTAAAAAAGCAAAATTTGAAGAATACGAAGGTGATTCTACGAAACAACGGAAACTTACCAATGAGACTTTACATAGGAAGAAAGAACAAAATTGTTTACTAAGAAATAAATAATACCATTTATAAAGAACCATTAGATATAACCAATCATCTAAATAAGCACTTTGCTACCGTAAGAAAAAATACAGCTGATCTCATAGCACCCTCGATACGCAACTACGAAGAACAGCTTGGTAATCCTCCTGCTCATATTTTCTTCTTCTCTCCTTTCTCTCACAGACATGTTAAAACTGTCATTTCCACTCTTAAAAATAAGTCAAATCACGTCGACTTTATTCCAAACGCAGTCTTTAAATACTGTTCAGATACTTTATCTCTGTCTTTATCAATATTATTCAACTCATCTCTCCGTCAAGGTAACTCCCCTGACGTACTTAAAAAGGCACGAGTTTGTCCAATATTCAAATCAGGAGACAAATCACTGCTTACGAATCACCGACCTAAAGTACAGTATATCCATCTTACCTGCATTAGAAAAAATACGCGGACAACCTGTGTACACGCACCTCTCGAAATATTTCGAAGAAAATAATATCATATCGAAGTATCAATTTGGTTTTAGGGAAGGCCCTAAAACAAGCGACGCGATTTCAGCCTGACTAGATATGTTATATAAAAACCTTAATAATAAAAAGTCTTCTGTCCTCTTGCTTATAGACCTATCTAAAGCTTTTGATACAATCTCCTACACCATACTCCTTTATAAATTATCTCATTATGGCATGAATAACGTTGCTCTAAATTGGTTTAAATCATACCTATCCAACAGAAACCAATACATCAAACCTAATAATATAATCACCGACGAACTAAAAATTACACATGGAGTTTCACAAGGAAGCATTTTGGGCTTCCTACTATATCTAATCTATAGAAATGACTTTCACAACTCTCATAACGGGAAAGGCTTCCAATATGCGGATGACACCTTGATATACTAAGAGAGTGAGCTCACTTCCCTTAACGAAATAGTAGAGACATCGCGATAGTATGTGACTGGCTGAAAGCCAATAAAAATAAAGCAAACTTCCTGTTAATCACAAAAAAAAAAGAAATTAATATCAGACTTCAATATTATTGTCGACTTGCGCATGATATCGCGTGTCACTGAAGGGAAATTATTAGGAGTTGATGACAAACTATCCCTTGGTCAACATATTGAAAATATTGATCATAAACTATAAAAATTTTCAGTAAAATTGCAATTTAGCACTCAACTGGTGACCCCATTTTTTTTTTGTGGTGCAGTTTTTCCTCTTTCCAAATACGGAATCCAAATTTGTTGCAATATAATAATAAAAAAGTTACAGCTATTTAAAGTTAACCTAACCTAACCTAACCTAATCTAATATGATCTATCAGTATTAAAACCTCACCTTTTATGGTTTGTTGAGTTTGGCGATTTTCAAGAGAAAGTCGTGAAGCACAGTACTTTCGTCAGAATGAGCTGCCCTAAACAAGTACCTGGCGAAGTATTGTTCGCAATATACAGCACGATTTCCAGGCATTAGAACTGTATTTGAAAAGAGGAGACAAAACTGCACTAGACCCTCCCCCTCAAAATGGGGTCACCAGTTGGGTGCTAAACTGCAATTTAACCAAATTTTCTTTTATATTAACAAAGTTACATTTCCTCCCCACAAATACTGTACACTTAAAATATTATACACCTAATTCTCTCTAGTTTATCTACATCTCACATACAATATTACTGTATATGGAAGTGCATGTGATTACATCATTAACCCTTTTATCATAAACTAAAAGAGAATTATTAGAAAAATAAACAAGAGTAATTATTATGTTCACTTTTTTGATTTTAAAATTTAAAGGCATATTTGCAATACCGATGTGCTTTATAATGTTCGAGTTACAAAACAATCTGCTACAACCATAATAATTGAGAATATAATGAGCAATCAGATATGTAATGAACATCAAACAAAGTATATGGAGAATGAATACATCTCAAAGGCAAATTATACTCTTCAATACAATAGAAATTACTATATTATTTAGCGGTGGAATTATGGAACGATCTACCGAATAAATTAAAAACAATCAATGTTCTCTCATCTTTCATAAAGCGATTAAATCTTAACAAATTCTAAAGTTAATGAAGGTACTCCTTTCTTTCTTCTTGTCATCGTTAAAATTCTCATTATCTTTCTTCTAAAAATCTCTCCCATCACATTTCACCTCATCTCACATTTCATTATTCTTTGTATTAAGCGTCTAATAAAAGTATATGTCCTAGTCCAGTGTTTCTCAAATGATGGGTCGCGAACCCCCGGGTCGTAGTTTGTTTACCCCTGTAGTATGATTTATGCGCAAAAAAAAACAAAAACAAAACAAAACCCTGTTTCGTGAATTTGTTACCCATGTAAGATGATAAGAAGTCGCGCCGATTTAAGACCCTGACACGACGGTCGTGGGGAAAATCCGGCTGAGAAACACTGTCCGAATCTATAAGTTCCTTGCAGTTTTATACTGATTTCATTAGTCGTTGCATTTAGCTTCCAATATAAGTATATGTCCTATTCTGTAAGTTCCTTTAGTCTTTTAAGTCTAGTATGAAAATGTATAAAAGTCTTTTAATCATATTTATTACACCTAATTCGTAGATTTCTGCCTGTAAAGCGGGCACGCTTGGAAAAGACAGTTCACATCTGTATACATCATCTGTATTTAATAATGAAATTATATTCCTCTAGGAAAACTATATATTTGCAAGTAAACAAATAAAAATATGTGGGTTGAAAAATAATGCTAATTTTTTTTTTAGTATGTGAGCGTGTAATTTCAAAAACATTCAATGTGCGTTTCTGTGTTTCAGGGATTGTTTAACCTTCGTAACAGTACAGATCATGAGACGGAAGGGACTACAGCTTTACGTGGGATCCAAACCACAGGTCGCTATATCATCTGAACGCAGAGGACAGTCATCCAACCAACTACTACCGTGACCCGAAGCGGTGTTGCGACATGGCCACGACGAAGCCCTCAAAGACGTTCACTGTTTCCTCTTTGGTTACACAGATATGTCTAACTGTCAATGTCAAAGGTCTCGATATATATATATATATATATATATATATATATATAGTATCCGAGTGGTTAAGACGGTGGGCTGCTGCTGATCGGGAGGTCGTGAGATCGAGTCCGGGCGAGGACTTTGTAATTTCTGACCGGCCACGGTGGGGCGTGGTTCGGATTTCACATTAAACTGTAAATCTAAGGTAGAGTGACAAGCTTGACCTTTGTCAGATTGAACAATTCGGGCAGGATCAAAATCAAGGTAAACCAAGGTGTGTGTGTGTGTGTGTGTGTATACACAACTCGTTAGCCTCGTTGCTGTTCCGTGCGTTGGTCTCTCTTCACACGAAGGTCAAGCTGGTGTCTCCGCCTCTAGGTCTGGCTTGGTGGAGGAGCGAGTTGCTTTCTTGCGCTCTCCACCGTACATAGGCAGGTACATCCGGCTCATCTGGTACCGTCCTGAGCCAGGCATCTAGTCTTCTCTTGAAGACTTCAACTTTGACCCATGTAACATTTCTGAGGTCCTTTGGAAGCTGGTTAAAAAGTCTTGGCCCCCTGACAACCAAGCTATTTTCCTTCAGTGTTGAGGAGGTCCCTTGTCTGGCCTTTAATTTGGGAACACTACACATTCTGCCTTTCCTATTTCCCAGTATTGTTTGAATGGTAATTGGGTTTAGTTTTAGGTTTGGGACCAGTTTTTCGATCATTTTCCATATGTAGATTATGGTGTACCTCTCTCTTCTTCTTTCCAGGGAGTACAGATTTAGTTTATGTAGTCTTTCCCAGTGGTTGAGTTCTTTGCAGCCATCAATCTTGGCTGTGAAATGTCTCTCCATTTCTTCTAGTTTATTAGTTTCTTCTTTTTTATATGTGGCCGTCAAAACTGAGCAGTATTCAAGTTTTGGTTAATCAGTGTTTTTAGCTGGGGAATCATTGCTATCCTGTCCCTTCTTTTGAACGTTCTTAGTACCTGTCCCGCAACTCTTTTTGCTTTATTTATCGCTATCTGATTTTGTGTTTCGAATTTGGTATCATCGGTCATTATTACCCCCAGATCGATCGCTTTCGTGCTTCTCTGAATTTCCTGTCTATCTGGAGCACAATATGCTTTCTCGGTGTTAAATGTCACGTTGTTGTCTTCTGATCACTTGTATATTTCGTTCGTGTCCCTCTGCAAGGCCTCCACTTCATTTACATCGCTGATTTTTCTGCTGATGTTTGTATCGTTTGCAAAGGATGTTACTATACTGATGCTGTTTACTCCGCTGTCTATGTCTGTTAGCATGATAATGAACAGGAGTGGGGCCAGTACTGTCCCTTGCGGTACTGAGCTTCCTAATTTCGATTCTGATAATGATATACCTTGAATTTTGACGACCTGTAGACGTTCTCTGAGGAAGTTTTAGATCCATTTTCCCACTTTGCCTGTTATTTCCATGTATTTCATTTTATGTGCTATTATACCGTGATCACATATGTCAAAAAGATTAGCAAAATCTGTGTATATGACATCGTAATTGTCATTGCCTTCCATTGCATCTAGGATATTGTTGTAATGTTCTATTAGCTGTGATAGGCATAATCTACCTGATCGGAATCCGTGCTGATTTTCGTTGAATCTTTCCAGTTTCTCCAAGAAATCATAATTTTTCTCTCTAACTATTCTTTCAAATACTTTGGTGAGGTGGGACGTCAATGACACTGGTTTATAGTTCTTTGCGTGACATCTGTCCCCTCCTTCATATATAGGGACAATGTTTACTCTTTTCAAGATGCTCGGTATTTCCCCAGTGTCTAGGGATCTTCTCTATATCCAGTATAAAGGTGCAGCTATTTCATTCTTACAGTTTTTAATCAATAATGCGTTCCAATTGTTCGAACCTGCAGCTGAATGTGGTTTCATTTGTCCTATAGCTCTCGCTACATCTTCTGGGGTAAAATCAAAGTCTGTTGTACACTCTTCTTGCAATTTCTCTTCAAAGAATGTATCTATGTCAGATATCGCTTTGTCACTTTTTGGGGTACTGAAAATTGATTCATACTGGGCTCTCAGTGTTTCAGATATTTCTTTTGGGTCGTCGGTTAGTTTATTATTTCTTTTCCTTGAGGACCCAATAGCGGCGCGCGTTTTTGTTTTCCTTTTCGCATAGCTATAAAAGTGTTTTGGATTTTCCTTTATTGCTTCTACCGCCTTTTCCTCTTCCCTCTCTGTATGGTCCTTAATCAGGATTTGTATTTCCCTATCGATACCCTCCAGTTTTTCTTATATTACTTTCCTGGTATTATCTCCGCAGTTGGCTAACTTCGCCTCCACTCTCTTTCTTTTGTGGAATAGTCTTCTCTTTTGCCTCTCTATCCAGCTGCTCTTTCCTTTTGGCTGTGATTTCAGAGCATATTTTTCTAAAATTCTCAGCGTTTTTTCTTCCAAGGTTGTTAGCATTTCTTCAGTTGTTTTATTCTCTAAAACTGTTCTCCACTCGATTTGGGCCATGTGCGATCTGATTGCCTCCCAATTTATAGTATTGGAGTTTAAGTTAAAGGCCCCAATTTTGCTTCTTTCCTCAATATGTCTATTGTCTTTTAATGTTGTCGTCATATTTGTTGATATCTCGATTAAGTTGTGGTCTGAGATAATGGTTGGGGTTATTTTTATATCAGCAATGAAGTTCGTGTTAATCGTGAATACCAGATCTGGGCAGTTATTTTTTCTGGTATTTTCTGTTATCTCCTGTGTCAGCATAAACTCATTTGTGAGAGCCATCAACATTTTTGTTTGCTCCTGGTCTTCTCTTGTGCCCCCTTGTCTTGGTATATATATATATATATATATATATATATATATACAGGGCGTCCCAAAAAAATGTATACACACTTTAAATACTTATAAAGGCAGTGTTTATTAAAATACATTTCATTCTCAAATGTAATAGAATCTACAGACATTATTTAATTGTTTTGTCAACGCCTGTTTTCAAACTGACGTCCGTTCTGGTCCAGGCACTGCTGATAACGCGAAGCAATGGAATCGCAAACATCACGAAACATTTCGTTTGGTATTTGTGTGCATTCTCGTTCAATGGCTGCTCTCAATTCAGCGACTGTTGCAGGTTTTATAGCGTAGACTTTGTCTTTTAAGTATCCCCATAAAAAAAAGTCTAGTGGTGTGAGGTCTGGTGAACGCGGAGGGTATTCTACGAAACCCCTTCGTCCAATCCACATCCACATCGTGCCAAGTACCACTCGCAATACTCCACTCTTCGGTCCGGATCATCTTCATTAATAGCATGGACTAATCTTGGAATGTAACTTTTCCATTGACAGCGCTTCAAAATGCGTTGGACAGACGATTCTGAAATTCCTACCTCACGACTCGCTTGCCGCACAGATTTTCTTGGACTTTGGTGATACGTTTCCAGTACTCTTTCTTGCTTTGTGGGGCTTGTCGATGTCCGTGGTCTTCCGGAACGCTTCTTGTGGACATTCTGAACAGTTCCATCGGCTTCAAACTTATCTCTAATTCGAGTGATGGTAAGTCGCGTTGGTGGATCTGTTTGAAACTCCCTCCTAAACTGTCTTTGCACTTCAACTGCGTTTTCACACTTCCAGTAGCATTTTAGAATGAATTTCCTTTGTTCAAAGCTTAGTCTGACTGCCATTATTAATTCTAATGGGTTTAACTTGGAAAGAAAGAAACATCAATTGAGCTATCAGCTGTTAAAGTGTGTATACATTTTTTTGGGACGCCCTATATATGTATATATATTCCAATCCACTTTTTATATTTTATAAATGGGAAGTTAAAGTCTCCGCACATCATAATATTGGGGGCTGGAGGATTTATGGCCTTTATTTGCTTTCTGATGTCATCAATGGCATCCGAGAATTTTTAGGTTGGGGTGTTTGGAGGTCCATAGATGATTATTAGTATCACGTTTAGTTTTTCTATTTTCACTGCTAGGAGTTCCACAAAGCTGTTTGATTTACTTATTATCGTCTCTGTCATATGACCTTCATGTACATATATAGCACAGCCACCTTTACATCTCGTTGTTTTAACTGCTCTTAGTAAATTGAAGCCCTCTATATTTATCTCTTTCTTATTAATACAATATTCGCAGTTTTCACAATTTCCTTGGCAATCCTTAAGATGAGTTTCTGTGAGGCATGCGATCGATGTCCGCTCTTGTTTCGTCCATAATCCTTTCGGGTACGAAACTTTGTTGAGTGATTTGTTTGGTCTTATTCCTTGAATATTAGCCAGGATAATATTTATGTTCTTTGTTTTTCGTTACCCCTTCTGCATTTTAAGTTCGTTTTCCTTCGGTATTGCTTGTTTCGTTGCCCTACGATCCTCCGAGAGAGATCCGTTTCCGCCTACCTGTTCTGGTAGCTTCTTGCCCTGAAGCGGTTTGGCTCGGGAGTTTCCAGCTGTGTCAACTGTATGCGTTGGATGACATTTAGCAGCCGTATCGTGTCTGCGATGTTGAAAATGTTTTTTTCCGCTTATTGTGTTCCTATTGTTATTGTTTTTCCTATTGTTATTTAAACTTTGTCCTTTGTTCTTTGGGTCCATTGGGAGATGTTGATCGTATCATTTTTTCCCGTATTTGCAGGTTCCATATTTTGCGTAAGTCCTGCAGATGTCTGGGTGGTAGAATTTCCATCTGTCTCCAAATTTACAATGACCATTATTATAGAAGAAATTGCATATTGGGGGATGTTCATATATATATTGTCCTCTTTTAAATCTGTAATTATCTTTAATATAATATCTGCATATAATTCCTTCCCCATATTTATTCGTGGCCTTTGTTTTTTGGCGCTAGGACAGTTTGCCTACGGACAGTTTGCCTACGGACAGTTTGCCTACGGACAGTTTGCCTACTGGACAGTTTGCCTACTGGACATTATGCCTATGGACACCATGCCTATGTGGTATATTTATCCTTACCTTATTTAACTTATTTAACTTATTTAACTTCAGATTCATGCAAAAGAATTAATTCAAAATTAAAATGTGTTGTTGCCCTTAATAGCATAAATGTCTGAAAATATATCAAGTAAGAAAGGGAAACAGAAGTTTTCACATAATGGATATTTGTATGTGTTTGATAAATGTAGCAAGCGCGACCCTTCGTTACTTTTTTGGCGGTGCGAGCAAAAGAGTCAGTGTATTATAAGGTGTGTGTATATAATATGGGTACTTTTCCGTTATCTGCCCCCTTGACGATTGGTTAGGTTAAGTCGTGATATTTTCGTTAAAACTAACGAAAATATCACGACTTAACCTAACCAATCGTCAAGGGCGTACAGTTGACCTAACCGGGCAGTGACGATTGGTTAGGTTAAGTTGTGATATTTTTGATAGTTTTAATGAAAATATCATGACTGAACCTAACCAATCGTCAATGGGGCAGATAACGGAAAAGTACCCATATTATATATACACCTTATAATACACTGACTCTTTTGCTCGCACCGCCAAAAAAGTAACGAAGGGTCGCGCTTGCTACATTTATCAAACACATACAAATATCCATTATGTGAAAACTTCTGTTTCCCTTTCTTACTTGATATATTTTCAGACATTTATGCTATTAAGGGCAACAACACATTTTAATTTTGAATTAATTCTTTTGCATGAATCTGAAGTTAAATAAGTTAAATAAGTTAAATAAGGTAAGGATAAATATACCACATAGGCATGGTGTCCATAGGCATAATGTCCAGTAGGCAAACTGTCCAGTAGGCAAACTGTCCGTAGGCAAACTGTCCGTAGGCAAACTGTCCGGCCACGTTGTTTTTTGCTCTTCATTGGGGGACAGTTTCACTCCGTTTTCTTGATTGCCCTCTTGTCTTTTCCTATTTGTGCTATTCGTGTTAATGTCCTTCGTTGCCCTTATACTATCTGTTGTCTTTATACTCTCTTTCGACTGCATGGTTTCGGCCTCGTTGTGTGACGTTATTTGATTTTTTCTACTTCGCCTTTCTTCGTTTCTTCTGTTTTCCTCTTCTTTATTCCCATTTTCCTCTTTCATTTTCTTCTCGTAGTCTCTTTCTGCTTTAAATACTGTAAGAGAGTTTATTTCGGTCATGCAGTTTTCGCAGAAAATTTTTATCCCATTAAATTGCTTCGCGTTCGTTATAAGGGAGAATTTTTCATCTTCCCATTCTCGGCATCTAAAATAAAAAAGCAGCTGACAAAAATCGCACCTCATCGCCTTTGTCTCATCTGTTGCATCATTGCAGATAGCACAGCGTTGCAGGAATTTATTTACCATTTCCATGTTACTGATAGAGGGTAGTCGCAGGTGCACAAAATTGACTCAAAAAGGGTATTATGGGAAGTATTGGGTAGGGTTGACTCAAGCTGATTGAGGGAAAGTTCTCCGTTACTCCGGGGGATGGGGGATGTGGCACGCTGTATACTTCTCACCGATTGGTGCTCGCGACTGTGGCCGCGGGGATAATGGGGGGTATTTGAAGGAATTTCGATAGGCAGCTAATTTTCTTCACAAAGAAACACTCGGGAAAAATGCTGTATAGATTAATTCGCTTCGTTTTTATTTACTTTTTTTATATATGTGCCGCGATTTTTACTTTCGAAAAACGAAATACCACTATGCACTATCAATTAATTCACAATATCGGCACCGTTTAAAACTGATTAACTGCAGGATTTTTACTGTAATACCGCTTTTATTCGGACTTCGATCGAAACACGTGTAACCGTATATATACATACACACATATACATACACACATATATACATACACACATTTTAACTGCCCTGCTCGATTCCACTGATTCCGCTCGAGGTACGTGGTGAATTACGAGCTTTGAGGGCGTGGAGGCTCTTGGTGTAGTGGTTAGCATATCTGACCGGCGATCGGATGATCCCGGGTTCGATTCCTGGGAGGTGCCTCATCTTTCATTGCTCGTGTTCTCCTCTTCTCTTGTGCGGACACTCTTCTGAAAAGCGTCGTTCTTTACAATATATATATATATATATATATATATCAGTGATGTAGGTCTCGAGACCCAATTTGCAGATCTCGATCTCGATCTCAGTCTCCGCTATTTAGATCTCGGTCTCGATCTCGGTCTCGACAGACGCGGTCTCGGTTTTTCTCCCCGAGACCTTTCGAGACCTCTCGAGACCGTAATGAAAAATACATGTTATTGGCATACTCATGATGGTGGCTTGGTTGAACAGACACAATTCAGAATGTTTATGAAAGTTTGTAAAAGTAAGGGACTCTAGGTATTCACTAATCAGTCACTCTGTTTTGAGTTGCCACGTTTGTCTTGCAGGGGGGGTGTGGGTCTGGATTTTTTTAGGTTAGCTCACAAAAAAATTTGCCCCCCCCCTGCCCCCGTCAGATTAGTTTTATTGAAAATGGAAACACTAAATAGAGAATTATATATATTATATATATAAGTAGATATTATAAGGCCACTTAGTGTTGCCAAACGGCGTGTCAACCTCTGTGGCGTGATAAAAATATCCTCCCATATACTTAACATAGTCTAATTTCCATAGTAGTGTAAAACAAATTGAAAGGGCATGAGCTTGGTCTCGATCTCGGTCTCGAATTTTAAGGGTCTCGATCTCGGAAGGTAGATCTCGATCTCGAACCTTTGATCTCGGTCTCGATCTTGGTCTCATAGGATCAGGTCTCGGTCTCGGTCTCAGTCTCGGACTTGGTGGTCTCGACTACATCACTGATATATATATATATATATATATATATATATATATATATATATATATATATATATACTATCCAGGGATGTGTAATCACATTAATAATTGGTGTTCGATGCTATCTTTATAAATAAAAATTTCAAATCTATAATTCGTTTGTGCAGGGAAAGGGGTTCTTTGTTTGACTTTAAAATTTTATAAAGTCAAACCTGATTTGCCTTTACTCTAACATGAGAAAGAAAAAAAACCCTGTTTAAATATTAAATATGATGTTATCCATCATTTTCATAAGGAAACATAATCATCTATGCCAAGTTTTCTATATGATTACTTTTTAGTTATAACAGTTTTTTATGTGTTTTGGCAAAAACTGGTACACGCTATCCTAATTATGTAATTAAAAATGAAAATGAAAATACGAAATAACACGAAAATATCAAACAATAAGTTATTAATAAGTTCATTATAATAAACTAAAATAGTGACGTACTTTAAATACAGAAAAATCTTGTTTTTCTTCTCTTTCACGTTGTTTTTAAAACCTTGAAAATGAAATCTAGAAATAGTATAATTTTTATCTTGTTAAAAAAAAGACTGAAATATATAAACACTTCAAGAGAGAGAGAGAGAGAGAGAGAGAGAGAGAGAGAGAGAGTGTTACAAGGAGTTGCAAGGAGTTAAAAGTACAAGAAGTACCTCAAAAGGCCTTGCGGCTCATACCGAGGTGTTACCAATGGCAACGGGTGCCAGAGAAAAATTCCTACACCCTCAAATAGTGTGCAAGATTCGGTCTAACCTTTTCTTGAACTGATCCACAGAGGAACTGTTCAAAACTTCTGAAGGTAGCCTGTTCCACGTATCACAGATCTTATAGGTAAAGTAAGAGAGAGAGAGTTACAAGGACAAGAGGAAGCCTCAAAGACCTTCCGGTCCACTATGGGAGATTCCTGTTATTAAACAAGTTTATTTTTCTTTCAACTATCCTAGCAGTAGTAGAAAACTGGATAGAAAAGTATAAGGCTCTCTCCCCACCCTCCCCTCCCTCCCTGCCACAGACAGGTACGGAAAAAGGTTGAAGAAAATACCTTGACCCTGGAAAAGTAGCCAAGGAAATTTTACAGGAAAGTGGAGAATATATAAGAAAGCTCTATAATTAGCATGCCCACAGAGACACCGAGCAAGCGAACTCCTGCAGAGTTACGTTATGTTTTAGTCTTAAACCATGAGAGTATTCAGTATTTTGTCTAGCCTAATTTTAAACACATTTACACTTTGCTGGAAAAAACCTCTGAGGGAAGTTGGTTCCAGATATTAACTATTTTATAGGAAAAGAAATTCCCGCAGACAGAGGTCCAAAATATCTTTAGTTCCAGTTTAAACCCATTATTTCTTATCGGATTGGCATTTAGTGAGAATGATTTCTGTAATCTACCTTGTCTATTCCATTGAGCATCTTGAAGACTTGAATAAGCTGACCGCGCAACCTCCTCGTCTCTAAGGTAAACAGATCTAGGCGCTCCAATCTCCGTTGGTAGTTTTGCATTCTCATTGAAGAGATCAATTTTGAAGCCCTTTCTTGTACCCTTTCTCACCTTTCTATATCCTTCCTGAGGGATGGAGACCAAAACTGCGCACAGTATTCCAGTTGAGGTCTGACTAGTGAATTATTCCGAAACTGGACCAGTCTTTTAATATAACCTAATATTTTTAAGGCCCTCTTTTCGACTTCTGCACAGTGCTTCGACGGTTTCAGATCATTGCTGATATAGACTCCTAAGTTTTTCTCTACATCGGTCTGAGTCAAGTTCCTTCCCAAGAGAGAGTAATCGGTCTTCGGGTTTTTGTAACCTATGTGCATTACATTACATTTGTCCAAGTTGAATGGTATCTGCCAAGTAGCAGACCATTCGCCCAACCTGTCAAGATCATTCTGAAGCGTTCTTACGCCCTCCTTAGTACCTACACTACTTCCTAATTTCGTATCGTCTGCAAATTTGGAGATTGTACTTAGAAGCCTGACGTCTATATCATTAAGATAGATGATAAAAAGTAAAGGACCCAGAACGGAACCCTGTGGGACACCAATGGTGACGGGCGCCCAGTCCAAAGCCACTCCATTTATTACCACTCTCTGCTTTCTATCTTGTAACCAATCCTCAGTCCAGTTGGAAACGAGCCCGGTGATTCCTGGTCCTCTCATTTCAGCCATCAATCTCGCGTGGGGGACTTTGTCAAAAGCTTTTTGAAAGTCGAGATACACTATATCTATTTCCCTATTTGCATCCTATAGTGTATGCATATTATGGAAAAACTCTAACAGGTTTGTCAGACACGATCTATATCGCCTAAATCCATGTTGAGAATAAAAAATTAGATTGTTTGATTGAAGGTGATACACAATACGTTTTGTAATGATGGATTCCAACAGTTTGCCGACAATTGATGTTAAACTGATCGGGCGGTAATTACAAGGATTTTCCCTATCACTCTTTTTTAAAGATTGATGTTACATTTGCTAACTTCCAGTCGATTAGAACATTCCCTAACTCGATTGATTGTTTGAATATGGTTACGAAGTCATCAGTAGCATGGGCGCAAAAAGAGAGAGTGCAATGCAATTGCAAATGTTGATCAATGTTGCAAGAGTGCCAGCACCAGTGCCAGCCTCCCTTGTTGCAAGGCACCCCCAAGGGGGAGGGGGTTGTTGCAAGAGCAACAAGGGTTATGCAACTTGGAGGCGGAGTTATTCCCCAAGAGAAAGAGAGCAAGAGAGGTGTTCGCCTGGCAGGAGCCAAGCGCATTTTAAGACTTCAGCCGAGCGGCCGTTGTCTTAATATTTTCCTAATCAGCCAGTTGGCTTAATCAGCCAGTGCCTCCAGGCACTATCAGCCAGTTGGCACAGTGTATACTTCGTTTTGGCACGTACACACCCGCCTATACGCCCATAAAATATTAAGCACACACAACTATATGCGCCGGGTTCGAGGCCCGGTGGCGGCGCGTCCTTTCACGGTTGGTAGATAAATGGGATACCAGGGTATCCTAATGATCCGTGTTAAACTGTAGGTCTAAAGTGGAGTGTAAACATCCTTTCACGATTGGTGGCTAAATGGGTAACCAGGGTTCCCTAGCAGGGATCCGTCTCGCGCGCTCTCTCTTATACAACGTTAAAAAGTAGGTCTAGGGCGGGGTGAAAAGTTTGGCCTTAGCCAGAATGAACAATTCGGGCAAAAGCCATCGGAAGCACAGGTGATCCTATATATGTACAAATCTCTCTCTCTCTCTCTCTCTCTCTCTCTCTCTCTCTCTCTGGCCTCCAGGATAGCGTAAGTGAGATGGGGTTAGAGGTCGGTGACGATGTTGAAGAAGTATGGAGTGCATTCCAGGACCAGTTTATGGAGCTGCAGTCTGCTGCCATACCCTAAAAACCGGTCACCCCTGCTTCAACGCAGCCTAAGTGGTTCAGATGGGACATCGCTTCGGCTATCCGAAACAGGAAAGCTGCGTATAGGAGGACGAAGGCCAATCGTTCCCATGAGAACACTGAGGCAGGCGTATGTCCGCCTGTGCAGAGAAGTGAAGGCGAAGGTTAGGCTAGCGAAACGTAACGAAGAATTCCGGGTGGCAACCCTAAGGAGTTCTTCAGTTATGTTAATAGTAGAAAGCCCATTAGAAGCATGATAGGTCCGTTAAAGGACCCCAGCGGCGTTCTGTGGACCTCCGACACGGACATCGCTAATGTGCTGAACGAGTACTTTGCGGGAGTGTTCACCATGGAAGACACCCGCTCATCCCCGAGCCAGGCGTCAGGCACGAAGGTGCTGGCGTGGGTAGTGTTCGGTGTACCGCGACAGTCGTTGCCGATAGAATAGACAAACTGAGCGCGTTTAAGGCTCCTGGGCCAGACCAGTTTCTCCCCAGAGTGTTGCGGGAAGTGCGCGACCAGGTGGCTTCCCATCTGGCTACAGTCTTCAACAAATCGTTGGAGAGGGGCCAGGTGCCTGGTGACTGGAGGGAAGCCAATGTGACCCCTATCTTTAAGAAAGGGGATCACGAAAGTCCAGGGAACTATCATCCCATTAGTCTCACTTCGGTTGTACAGTAGGTAAATTATTAGAGGGGATTATAACGGATAGGATCGTTGACCACTTGGATTCCTTCAAGCTGCTTGGGAACTCCCAACATGGGTTTAGATGGCATAGGTCGTGTCTCACCAACTTGCTAGAATTTTTCCACGCCATGTTGAGTGAGTATGATAAGAGTAGGGCGATTGATATACTTTATCTCGACTTTCAGAAAGCCTTTGATAAGGTACCTCACCGCTAGCTAATGGCCAAAGTGCGCGCGCTGGGTTCGGTGGGGAAGTAAGTAGGTGGATTGAAAACTGGCTGAAGAATAGGCGGCAGAGGGTTGTAATTAAAGGGGCTAGTTCGGTTTGGGCCTCGGTCACTAGCGGGGATGCTCAGGGTTCCGTTTTGGGGTCACTGTTGTTTATCATTTACATAAATGATATCGACGGTGGCATCGTCAATAGGATCGCCAAATTCGCTGATGACACCAAGCTTGGGGCCAATGTTGGGACGCCAGAGGCGATCAAGCAACTGCGTGCGGACCTACGTAGGATAGGAGAGTGGTCTGAAAAATGGCAATTGCCGTTTAACTTGGGTAAATGCAAGGTGATGCACATTGGCTACGCCAATCCCAAGTCGGACTACTCGATGTTGGGGGGTAATATCGAGGCCGCTGATTTGGAAAAGGACTTGGGTGTGCTAATTAGCAGCGACCTTAAGTTTACCAAACAGTGCGTAGACGTGGAAAAGAAACCCCAGAAGTTGTTGGGTTATATGAGGAGGCAATTTCGATTTCGGAACAAGGAGATTGTGCTCTCTCTGTACAATTCTCTGGTTCGGCCACACTTGGAGCATGTTGTGCAGTTCTGGCCGCCCACCCTCAGGAAAGATATTGAGAGGCTGGAGCGAGTGCAAGCGAGGGCCACAAAGTTAATCCCTTCCGTTAGGCATATGGGCTACAATCGAAGATTACGCGCCCTGAATTTGTTTTCGCTGGAAACTCGGAGGCTGCGCGGTCAACTCATCGAGGTTTTCAAGTTCTTACACGGGTTCAACAATGTCGATTTTAGAAGCATGTTTAGTTTAAATGATAACCCAACTCGCAACACTGGTTGGAAGTTGGATTCGAAACTGTTTAGGACTAGTGTGTGTGGGAATTACTTTACGTATAAGATCTGTGACACGTGGAAGAGGCTATCTTCAGAAGTTGTGAACAGTTCTTCTGTGGATCATTTCAAGAAAATGTTAGACCGAATCTTGCACACTATTTGAGTGTGTTTGAATTTTTTCTTGGCACCCGTTGCCATTGGTACCTCCTCGGCATGGGGCGCAAGGCCTTTTGAGGTAATACTTTTCCGTGTAACTCCTTCTCTCTCTCTCTCTCTCTCTTCTCTCTCTCTCTCTCTCTCTCTCTCACTCTCGCGCTCTCTCTCTCTCTCGCTCTCTCTCTCTTATATATATATATATTCCGTTAAAAAGTAGGTCTAGGGCTGGGTGAAAAGTTTGGCATTCGCCAGAATGAACAATTCGGGCCGAAGCCATCGAAAGCAAAGGTGATCTTATATATGCACAAATCTCTCTCTCTCTCTCTCTCTCTCTCTCTCTCTCTCTCTCTCTCTCTCTCTCTCGCTCTAAGTTGGAGTGTAAACATCCTTCCACGGTTGGCAGTTTTATTGTCTCGAGGCATCATAAACGCTAAACTTCACGAGCAATTGACTCTCAGTTTAATGTTTATATATATATATATATATATATATATATATATATATATATATATATATATCCTGTTTAAAAGTAGGCCTAATTTGGAGTGTAAAGCTTGAGGGAAATGGAGAGAAGGTAGGGCAGTATAAACGAAGTCCCTCCTGAACACTTCCTAATTAAAAGAAGTAATCAGCTGAACAATAGAAAGACACAAATATTTATGGAATATACTGTGTATATATATATATATATGTGTGTGTGTGTGTGTGTGTGTGTGTGTGTGTGTGTGATTATATTAAACAGCGTTCTGTTTGAGATCATAAACTTCTGCTTAATGACCTGCATCCACCACACATCTATCATTTTCTTAAAATTTATTTATTGTATCGTACGATAACCCAGGGATACAATAAACTTTTACAGTTTCTGGAGTTTTATATTTCAGAGGAAATAAATTTTTCTGATCCTATTTTAGATAGGGCACCATAAACCGATTCACAAACTAAACTCGTTAAGTTCCTCGTTTAAATGCAGGCTTACCATACGTTCAAATCCCCCTTCCCCCACCAACACATCGGGGCAGAATACAAAATCAAAAAACAAAGCGTTTCTCTCTCCACGGATCTGGAACGGGCAGTATGTATATGACACGCCCCAGATTTCACGGAGCAGCCAATTACAACCCTGTGGGCAGAGCCCAGGACCTCTGGTTGGAGTCTAGGGGGGCCTATACTTCAAGCCCCGCCCAAAATTCACTGATAGCCAATAGGAAGCTCGCGATTCGTGTGTTGTAGGTTGATCACAATCACAAGCCCCATTTATAAAAGGGGGCACTTCATCTCAGGACCTAATTTCAGTAGTTTTTTCGCTCAGTGCTTTTGAAATACCCACCATGAGTCAGCTCTACAACTCTCCCGAATTGTTTGAAGATGAAGACGTCCCATCGCTCTCTGCAATTTATCTTTTCAACGCTGTGGATCGGAACGCCCTATTTTCAACGCAATCCATCGCAGAAATTTGTGGCAGCGAGAACGATTTTCTCGTTAACGATTTTGAAGAGATGTAAGGGTTTAATTTGTGATTATATATACACCGCGTTTAATTCATTGCATGTATTATAATTTTTAAAATCCGTAATAAAACGAAGTGAAAGGATATCTGCTTTGTGATCATAATTTGCTGGGCGTTTTCTCTTATTGCAACTCTCATATATATATATATATATATATATATATATATATAAATCGGTCGTAATATAACCTACACTAGCGTAGCCTAACCGGGGCATAATATAGCCGAACCTAACCTAACCTATATATATATATATATTGGCCCAGGATTCTTTCTCGTTTATAATTTATTTAGTAGTCTAATTTCCTTTTATTCTGAGTTTTTCTACAACGAAAGAATTAATCCCATGGCTCTTTCTCGTTTATAATAATATATTCGGCAAATATATATATATATATATATATATACACAGGGTGTCCCATAAGTCCGGCATTATAGGAAAAATAATTAAAAAAAGGCAAAACAAAAGCTTTTATTTAGAGAACGTGCTCAATATTTCCACCATTGTTTTCAATACACAAATTCAGACGTGATACCCATTCAGCAAACACACGGCGAATGATGTCAGGAGTAATGGTGTTACATGCCCCAATAATGCGCTGCCGCAAATGTTCAACACTCCTAATTTTCTCTGCGTATACCAGCGCTTTCAAGTGGCCCCAGAGATAAAAATCTAGTGGCGTGAGATCAGGGCTTCTAGCTGGCCATTCCACAGGCCCTCGACGTCCTATCCAATGACCAGGGAATTGTTGGTACAGGTATTCCCTTACATGGGTGCTATAATGTGCAGGAGCGCCGTCTTGCTGGAACCATGGGAATTTTCCTTCTTCGTTCAAGACACTGGGAAATGCTTCTTCCTTGAGCATACGTAGGTAGGTGCCTCCAGTGACATGATCATCGAAAAAGAGGGGGGGGGCCTATGATGCGATCCTTCCAAATGCCACACCATACCATCACCCGAGATGCACCTTGTTCCTTTGAAGAGGTATACCAGTGAGGGTTGTTTTGAGACCAGTAGCGGGTGTTCTATCGATTTACCTCACCATTTCCATAAAAAACAGCCTCGTCACTGAACAGAATGGTGGACGGGAAATTGGCATCGAGCATATTGTTCCGTAGCCCATTCACAAAATTCCATCCGCCGTTCGGGATCATCTTCGCTTAATTTCTGTAGGGTCTGAAGTTTATATGGATGCCATTTGTGAGCCTGAAGAATGCAATGGATGCTACTTTTCGACACTTCTGTTAAAATCAACCATGATAGCAGTCGCTGTATCATCGTCAGTGGACCTCCTTGAAGGTCCACTGCGTGGTTTATCTTCCATGGATCCTGTTTCCTTAAACTTTGGAACAAGTCTGCTAACACAACTCTGTGTTATTGGCTCGCGGTCTGGATGCAGTCTGTTAAATTCAGCAGCGGCCTCTCTTTGACTCCGATTTCGTATGAGTAGAATTATTTGGATTCGTTCTTCCTTGCTCACAGACATTATGGCCTGTAGAAAGAGAAAAATATGAATTATGGTTTGTAGAAATAGAAAAAATATGAATTTCTCCTATGATGCTGTACTTATGGGACACCCTATATATATATATATATATATATATATATATATATATATATATGTGTGTGTGTGTGTGTGTGTATATATATATATATATATAGTGGAGCTTTAGTTGTACATTTCTCGATAATTTAAAAATTTATAGAAAGTTGTACAGATAGGTTTTTTAAATTACCAAAACTTTTAAGATTATCCCGATGCTTGCTTTTGATAACCGTCAGGATATCTGCTTTGCGATTACAATATGCCAGGCGTCCTAACCGGGATTTTCCTTTATTGTATCACTTTTAATTATTGCCATTCTCTGTCTCCTTTGCGGTTATTTCGGCATATATATATATATATATATATATATATATATATATATATATATGGTGCGGCTTTAGTTGTACATTTCTCGAAAATTTATAAAAAATTCTACAGATAGGTTTTTAAAATTACCAAAACTATTAAGAATTGTCTCCGGGTTCGAGACCCGTTGCAGGCAGACGAAGCGTAGCACACCCATCTGATCTTACTTTTGAGCTGTAAATTAGCGTACTTGCTTTTAATTATTCTCTGGGATGTCTTAGCACACCCATCTAATCTTCCTTTTGAGCTGTAAATTAGTGCACTTTCTTTTAATTATTTTGTTTCCTTCGTGGTTATTTCGGCATATATATATATATATATATATATATATATATATATATATTATATATGGTGGAGCTTTAATAATACATTTCTCGATAATTTAAAGACAGCACCTGAGTATGATTTTAGAAATATTAAAAACTTTTAAGATTATCCCGATGCTTACTTTTGAAAACTGTCAGGATATCTGCTTTGTAATTACAATATGCCAAGCGTCGTAATCGGGATTTTCCCTTATTGTATCTCTTTAATTAAACTGGTTTAATTTTACTTAACTTTATTTGATTCAGCATGAACTAATCATGTGAACTTCTCATTAAAGGGACGAAACGGAACTTGATCGTCTTATAGCTACTTTTCGTTTTGATGAAAGGGGAATAAATTATATGGATGCTTTACCGCACAGCCAACCCAGCGACCTGAATACAGAGGTCGAGGTACTTGCTCACATCCTGTCCAACGAATGCCAGGTCATCGAGGAACTAATGTAAGTATTTTTGAGGTTAAGAACAAAATACATTGTATTTTCATTTAATTTATTAAATGGTAGAGAACATGTACAAAGCGGAAGCAGTGTCCATTAAATAAGTCTTAATGGCGACAAATAGGCCCTTACACAATATAGATACACACCTTTACACAATACAGCGGGTGCTAACATATGGGAACTTTTTTTATATGTTTGCATACCAACTCGTTATTCATTTCAGTGTCGCACAAATCGAATAATTTTTAAAAATTTATAAATCCCTTCCCACGTGACATGTGCATGAGAAATGAGAGGCTGTACATGCCGCATGTGTTACTATAATATCCTTGAAAGCGATACGGGTTCCATACAATCTCAGGTACATGTATCTGTTCGATAAATTGTAGAACCACAGGATCATTCCAGGTCTGAGTGCCGAGTGAGTCAAAATAGTACATTCTTTCCCTATTTTTAAAATAGATTGCAAACCAATGAATCCCCTCACCCCCAACAATGTCGGTGTTCACGATAATCCCGTACCAGTTTCTCGTAGTTGGCAATTTCAATATTTCGTTCTTCGCAAACACGCCGATAAATTTGGAGCGTGTGATTCGATCACTTTTCATTAGTTTCTGGAGTGTATTCGCGTCCATTTTAAAAGTCTGTGACCACGTTCCTGTAAGGGTCAACTTCTATTAGTGCTTATGATTCAAGGTACACGAGTACACTAATAGGAGCGTCTATAGGCTTGGCAAATTCCAACCTGTTGTGGACTTAAGTGGGTATTTACGCCAGCAGACAAGTCAGGCGTAACATCAAATGAATAAATGTTAAAAACTTCGACAAATTCTTTCTGCGTTACGCCAAATTCAAGTTCATCACAGGCACCTGTATTATGAGCCAGTCTACTATAAGCGCTCGCGCAGAGCGGGAACACAGCGTCTAATGAGTAGTCCGTAATCATAGTCCCTCCCAAAGCGATGCCATTTACGTATAGAGTTATATTTTTGAGCCGAAATTCTCGAATTTAAAGGCACTCTTTTTATATTTTCCATTCGTCGAGGCGTGGGCCTGCATTCCAATTAATATCTCTTAGGTAGGACTCCAAGGGCCATGTTTTCTAGTCGCTTCAGGCCAACCATGCGGGCACCGTGTATAGTTTGATATGTAGCCTGTTAATTAGGTATTTTACTGTGACGTGTATTAAGTCTTTCTCAATTTCTATTTGTTTTGGCGAACTTAATTTCACTAGGCGTACACGCAAATACGTCTCCATGATGTGAATCACAACGGGTTTCGCGCCCTCTTCTTGATCAGACCCTAGATATATGCAGATCTCAGGACTCGTCCGGTTGAGCTTTAGTTTCAGATCGATGCCGTTCATAAGCAGTTTCTCCTGGAATGTGAAGTCTGTATGAAGACGTCCAAAACACTCGTATATCTTTTTTTCCAAATTTTTAAATTTATCCTTTATACCACTTTCAACTTTCGTCTGGTAATATCCCTCGGCTGTTAAAAAGGTGTCCTTCGCTTCTTTTGGAAAGTTGAGGACATTTTTCAGATAGGCTCGTAGGTGATAATACCCCGTTCCTGCCGAGATGTTAACCCGATTTAAATACACCTCACACTAGCTGAATATGGAGTGTAAAAAGTTGGTTTCAGGGTATGCAATGTAACTATCATCGCAGTCCGTTCCATCTGAGCTGGGTATCACGAATTCTATAGGGGCACTCGGCGAACTAATTGTGTTTAATGGGTTAATTGTAATAAAGTCGCTATGCTCAATAGAGACCTGAGTGGGGGGCATATCAAAGATGGACAGTTCCGATTTACAGCACTATGAACTACACGGATGGATGAAACGCGCCATGACGAGTCAGAAATAGTGCCACCTCTCTCGACAAGTAGTAATCAGCCTATGATTCGTGAGAGTAGTGTCCTCAGCTTATATCGGTTAAAAAAATGATCAGCCATAGGCTTCATACGCTTAGAGCACTTCTTTTTTATTTCCTTTTACGTTTAGCGCCACGTGATGGTAACCACTTCATTCTGACAGCTCTCTTCTTTCCGCCACCACGCATTTTTCTCTTTTTATGTTTGATGATTTCGTCCCGTGTACGTTTTAAATGTTTTTTTAGAGCTTCTTTAGGTTTAGTTCCACCCACTATGTCTTCTGCCGAGTTAAAACCTGATTGTAACGCCTTCCTCCCTAGGTATCTAGCACCCTTCTTCAACAGTGGGACAGCGGTGCGTAGTATGGATGAAAAAATGGATAGAAGCCCACTCCCACGCTGATATCTCACCCCTCGATAGACTGTGAATGGCCTTCGGGTCATTATAAACGACGAAAGTGTAGTTTCACTGTTAAACTCCCATGACCGAATGGGAAATTTTTTTCCTCAATCGTTCTTATATATATCGAGATGTTGGTTATTAGATTAGTCGCAACATTCACATAATGGGGCTTGTCATATGTAATGCTCAAACTTTTCCCTCTATGGTTGGTGATGTGTGCAATGCGCAGCAGGCGCGCCTGGGCGTCCCCAACAAATTGATGCTCTACGATATTGCTGTAAATATAGCACATGTCTGGGGATGGAGAGCTATCACCGAATTTCTCCATCTTCAACTGATACATTAAGCTGGAGAAGTCATACTGTGCTTCGTGAAAGGTATCTCTTTGGAGAGCTGCGCTATATCGGCCCTCAGCCACAATTGTGGACAGCTCTTTATCTTTAATATTTCTACTAAGCGTTGATTTTAACTTCAATGTGCATGCAGGCCTGTCTATGGTTACGACTTCAAACAGTAAATCGTTTGTTAGGTACAACTTTTCAAGACTCTTGTTTAACCCCGTCACAATGTCCATGGCTGTATCATAATACCCGATTCCTAGCGATACATTTGTGCTATAGTACTGCACCTCACCGAACAGGACTGATCGCATAGTATTGTCTAAGGTTATATCTAATTTTTCGCACTCATCGATTCTTCTAAGGATCAGAAATATGATTTGCTCATTTTCAAGAGTTAAAAATTTGGTGTCTAACTGGAGTTCACATAAACCCACCTCATACGAATCACGCTCCAATTCAATGGGTCCGTGGAGTTCTGTCATAAAGTTGGCCAGGGTGTTGTTAGGATGTATAGACAGAGAAGAAGAGGACGGGAGTGTGACATAGAAGTGGCTAGGCGCCATGTTGCATACTATTTAAGCTTCATTATTGCGGCAGCTTTTATATAGGTGTTGAAGCTTTCTGGGTAACCCAGCCATTTCGCCAGGTACATTTTTCTCTTTCCTGAACCTTTGCTGCTTAAAATGTTTTCAATTTTAAACACACTTTTTCCTAAATTAAATGTCACTTTCTGCAACTTCTCGCGGTAAAAGCCACCAGCGATCTCTTCCTCATTCAAATCTTCACCGTAATGCATCATTATCTCGCCTTTAGGTCTCATAGCACTAACTTTAAAAATCTCACGTGTCCATCCTTGCTCAAATCCCTTCGCGAATATATTTCCCGAACGTGATAGCCTTACATAATCATTGATTCTGAAATGTGTAGAGTGTGGTGGTGGTGCTTCATCTCTTCTCACCTCTGGCGCGTACCTCTTTCTAAAAGTTCGTCAGGTGTTGTGCCAAACGTACGGTAGTGTGAACGGTTGTATGATGATGCCAATGACCGAGAACGTTTATATATCTGTATGTGTTTTTATGTGTAAAATAGCGATGCATGCGTTCCTTTATGGTACGTTGAACTCTTTCAGCTAAAGAGGCCTTATGTATAGAACTGCTAGTGTAGTAACTGATATTAAACTCTGTCAGCATGTTCTGAAAAGCGCGACCTATAAATTCTTTCCCCATATCCGTACAAAAATAGCCAGGAACCCTTTCTTCTTTTAACATCAACGTTTTGGTCGCTTTAGCAACTGTTTCAGGCGATTTATTTTTCAGTGGAATTAGCCACAGATATCTAGAGAATACATCTATTATGAATAGATGTAGCGGTATCCGTCATTATACACTGAATATCTTTGCATGTCTGTTAAATCCGCTGCCAAATAGAGTCAATCGAAGCCGCTGTTGTCTTGGCCGTTTTAAACCTTTTTCTCACCGGTTTATGAAGTGTATAAGCATCCTGCTCCGCAAAAACCTCTCAACATCTTTTTCCCTACTCGTAAACACCTCTGTACAGTCTATTAACGCCACCATAGGAGGCGGGGTTAGAAATGTCATAATAGCGTTTACTTAATATGTTAGCCATTTGCGTATTTTAGAGACACGTGGATAAGGTTGGCCGTTTGTTCTTTCTTTCTCCTCTTCAGAGACGCTGCTGCGGGGGATGGCGTACTCAGTTGTGACACATGCGAGACTTGATCCAGTCTTTTAACCTATTCAGATTACTATCAATGTTTTGGGGACATTTATTTGTTGTAGTCTTGCTTTAATATGCTTCCGTCCTGTTGGTGAGGGCCTGTCCCACTTTCTCACCAGATCATGAACAATGTCAACGATGTTGGATCCTTGTACCCTTCTTCCTTCAACAATGACCTTGCCTGTATCTGCCCACGGTATGATGGGGTTCTCACTCAATAGATTATAAAGACTTAAGCCTTTATTCCTCAATGTATGTGGGAGACTGTTTTATAACACCTGTTCGATGTGTTGTGTTCTGTTGTTCTTTGGTTGGTCATCTCTAACGTCGGGCCCAGGTCCTTTGTCGCCATGCTCAGCGCTGCTCGCGCTGTGCCTAATAACCACGGGGAGCTCTGTCGGATTTTTATAATCTTCGTACTCATGAAGAAATTTCTGCAAAGCCTCTTGGTATAAGATCTTTTTCTCATCAGGTGACTTTTCACTGTTTAATAGGGCTAGCAACTCGCTTTCCATTCTTTCAAGCCTACTTTTACAAGGTTCTAGAGCCGTGTCTGGAATCTTTGAATGTTGCAATGAAGCATACACTTCGTGCGGAATCACTACCACCTTCTTCATTATATTAATCTAGTCAGTAAAGGACTTTTATGAGTGAGCGCTCGTATTATGTCCTTGTAACGACGTAAGCGAGCCTTCTGAGGGGGTTTCATTGGCACATTACATTTTATAACATTAAGACAGACTTCACAGATGCATTTTAAAAAGTCGGAGTCGATATTTTTAACAAACATCTGTTGCAGTGCCTGGGGCAATCGTTGATAGATTTTTATTAATTCACGATATTTCTTCAGCCTATTTCTCATTCTGGAATATACACCGTTTCAGGTTCGTTTGGAAATATATTCGTTCTTAGAAGCACCCTAAACGTGTTTCGCGGGTGAAGGTCACAAAGCAAATATCCATAACGCTGACTTCTCGCTTCTTTATAAACCTCCAAAAACTCCTTACGTTGATTCGGGAACATTTGATTCTTTAATACCCCAATTTATGACACATCTCTACGTTGTGCGAATAAGACTAGATATTTTGTATTTAGAGACACATCGCGCATGTATCTATTTTTGAAAAATAGATTCTGGTTGATGAAGAATACGCTTATGTTAAGATGGTGAGAGAACACTGTAAATGTCTCGGCAAACGTTTTATCCATTTCCAACATGAGATCATCAATTACAATAACTATATGCTCATTACCTTTTAACGAATTAACGTCATATACACCTTTGTGGGACAAAATTTCATCTTGGTACTCGGTGAACATTGATTGATACGTCGAATAGCACCATATTACTTTATGCACAAATTTTGAGAACATCTCTCCCTTATCTTTAATGATTTTAAGCATAAATACAGTTTTTTCACATCCTGTAGGGCCAGATATAATACATGTGGAGGGGCTTGTGAACCTGAATTTTTCAACAGATTCCATCTCTAACACGTCACACCCCTAAGTGGGTCATTTACATAATATTACAAATTTTGAGTGCTGCTCCTTATATTTTGTTTTCTTCTTCCACAGAACGGTGAATGACGACGATGTACAACCCCCCATCATCGATATCACAGATGAACCCGATGGCCGTGTAGCTACAGAATCCTTCCCCGCTGACGAACCCCCAAAGCGACACCTGTAGCACGCGACAGTTCAAAGCGGAAGCATGATGATGAGCCCTCCACGTCAGGTATAAAGCGTGCCAGGATTGCGCCGGTTGTTAGACCCAGTAATAGATCACCAACCCTCTACGTCTTACGACACAACCCCCACAGTAGTACCTTCCTCAAATATGCCCAATTATTCAGTTCCGGGTACTTCCTCCACAGTAGCTTCTCATAATGTGGAGGATGGTATAACATTCGAGTTGGTGCGCACCGCTACCCCCACCCCTGCCCTGACTAGAAATCGGTACGTCGTCATTGTTGACCCTGGATCCCTGTATACCAACGGACTGCGACGCGTACTTGACGTATTGTGGAGTTTGCCCTTCAGAACCGCGACGAACGTGAAGTCCAGACGACGTTGTCCTTCGGATTGGGGTCAGATGACGGGGACGTAGATGATTTTTTGGTAGTAATACCGTTCAGACGTTTGGCGGCTGTAACATAGAATATATCTTGGGCCGTATAATGCAGACCTCTCAAAGTAGTACAGCCTTCAATATGGACAACTTCATGGTAGGTATTGACAGAGTATTCCGGGTTGCGGGTCATAGTGCCACACCTTATACTCTTAATTTCAATTCTCCTGTTATTTACAGAAAGCATTTAAACGTCGATCGTGGTTGTGGCTTTATAGCAATAGTCTTAGCTCATATGTTCACTGTGCTAAATACATGGACGCAAAAAATTTGGCTGCCTACGGTTGTGCAACGTGCTCGGAAACTGGCTTCAGATTGTAAGCTTGAGTTTGAGTGTAATATGGGTCCTGAAGAACTGAGAAGGGCCGAGCAGGAAATGAATGCACGTATAGTCGTATTTGGAATGGATGATCGTCGTAGGACTGTGTATGTTTTTAAAAGCAGCGTGAGAGATCGTACAAGACCTCTACTTATTTTAGGATTGTCAGGAACATCGTATCTCCCCATCCGTAACATAAGGGCTCTCTACGCCAGTTATGATAAAAGTCGAAAATATGGAAGGCATCATGATTTGTGTAAGGGATGTCTCGAGTTTGCTGATGATATGGTGAAACATTGTAAGGATTGCTACATGGTATGTGAGCAGTGTAAAAGCCCCAAATGTGAAAGTCGTGTATGAAACCGAGAAGAGGGAATGTAATGTGTGTAGACGTACATTTTTCAATAATAAATGCTTTGACTCATAAATCAAATGGCACTTGCAGGAAAATGAGGATTTGTAAGTGCGGTATGTTTCACATGATGGATAATTGGGGGAATTTCAAACATAAATGCGATGAAATTCACTGTTCTACATGTCATGAAAAATATAAGGCGGATGGAGTGAAGCATGTATGTTATATGAAAGATGCTAAGCCTAAAAATAGCCCTTGTATAACCGTGTACTACGATATAAACTTACACGAACGCTGAAACCAAAGAGGTCATTCCACATTTACTCGTAAGTCAGACTATCTGTGATGAGTGCATGGAGATCGAGTGTGCGAGTGCCACAAATGTGGAAAACGGACAAACGTTTTTAAAACGACTGCACACGGCAGCCCTGTGAAACTCTTTGTATCCTATATTGTCAAATTAGCGGACAAGTTAAAAAATGACTGTGTATATTCTTGCCCATAACGGGGCGAAATTTGACACACAGTTTCTTTATAAGGAGTTGCTTGAACACGAGTCGTCTGCGATATTTACAGGTGATCCCTTGAAAGAGCAACAAACTAATACAGATGCAGATAAGAGGTAATGTACAGTTTAAAGACACCCTGCTTCACACCTTGTAAATTAGCAAAGCTACCCAAGGTCATGGGCGTAGCCGCTGAAGTTTCAAAAGGGTACTTCCCTTACACATTCCTCACTAACGAAACTTTGAATTACGTAGGACTACCTCTACCCAAACATTACTTTAACTACACCAACATGTGTGGTAGTGAGCGTGAAGATTTTGACCGCTACTGCAACAGTTTTAATGAAGCTAGTCCATACAATATTAGGCCTGTTCAAAAATCAACTTTTTCTTATTTTCATGGGTTTCTGTACATTTTCCCATGCTTTTTGACCTGAAAAAGCCGAAAATCACAACTATTTTGACCTAGGATGTTGGGAAGCATTGCCGCATGGAGCTTTAAATTTTCTGCCTTGAAATCGGCCAAAGCGCCAATTCCGGGGTCCCTTGAATTATGTTTTGCACTTTAACTTTTGATCTAAACAAGATAGAGCAACAAATTAGGTATCAAATGAAAGAGCATAAAATTAATAAATAATAATAATAATAATAATAATAATAATAATAAATAAATAATAATTAATAATAATAATAATAATAATAATTATTATTTATCATTTTTCAGGAAACAACAGAAACTCAATCAGAATCTAGAAAACCATCTACAAGTTACAACTTCACAATGGCATTAAGCAAGGAGCTGAGGGAGCTCCGTGGGCGCACAGTTGATATCTCAGAACCTCCACGCACTGTCCGCAGGCAGGTGTCAACTGGGCCATCTACCAGATCTCTCACTGAAACTTTCCTGGTTGGATACCCTTCAGCTTTTATCAGTGGTTCCCAGCTTCCCACCAACAGACAGGCGTTCCAGTATTTCCTTAACCTTCAGAATTTACCGGAAAATGCAGGGAGGCCCATGGTTCAAGACCTTGCATATGAAACAGTTGAATCTATCATCCCATTCTGGCAGATGGCTAGGATCAAGACAATGACCAAGTACAACGCAATGAAGCTCTTCATGAAACTACATGAGAAACATCGTGCTCTGGTGAAAAGCAAAGGAAGAGCAAGTAACCCTGGAGGAAAAAGAGGAGCATTTGTGCTGGAATTAGACAGCCTGTTCGATATAGGAGCTCCAGATGCAATCCAGGAAATACAGAACAACAGACTGTTATCCAGAGAGAAGAAAGATGAGGATATCAGGTTCTACGAAGACCAAAAGACTGAGAGGAAAGGTCATATGTCTGGTCATGACAAGATTTTTGAGACAAGATCCCTGCAGCAAGCAGCGAGGAATGAAAGACTGCAGCATAGACAAGAACAAGGTAAAACTAATTACTTTGAACGTTACAAAAAGTTTTAAGTTTTACTCCATTGCGATATTTAGCATGTACTTGACAATTACTGTCTTAACATGCTGGCTATCAACAGCAAATGGCTGAAGGAAAAGAAGAAGAACAGTGAAGAAATACTCCAAGACATTCTAACAGCAGAAAGGCTTCCAAGAGCCGACTACAGGGAAATGGCTGAACTGACAGTCATTGTTCTTGGAGGAACGCCTCCTCGAGGTATTCACTGGAGTCGACCAGGCGCCATTCATCAGGCCAGATGGATGGCCAGAAACCTGTACTCCATGAAAATGCTGATGTTTTCAGATCAACTTGAGTACGACGAAGACACTGTATCAAAGCTGGAAAGACTCAACACCTTCCTTACGCTGTTCTACACTCCTGTATGGATGATGTCAATGTCTGCTGCAGATGCTCCCGTGAATGATCTAAGTCTAATCCAGGACATGTTGAAGTACAAGAAAACTGACCCAGAGCTTGCTGATGCAGTACTTAATAAGATGGAAAACCAAACTGGTACCTGACGCAGGAAGTCGTGCCATTTGCCCTGTTCAGCAGTAGATTGAGTGACACATTGAAGCACGACATTCCTGCCCAGTTACATGCCACTGAGAAGCCAGACAGCTTCAGAACAGGAAAGCCTCTATTCCAGAGAGTCACAGCTAAGACCACCCTGGTTGATCTCATTGGCCCAGAATCACATTTCCTGCTGGACACACTGAACATTGGATCCGAGTGGCTTCTGGAACCTGTCACGTCTTGGCCACAGAATGAGGACTACAGAAAAGCGTTGGACTATGTTAAGAATCTGAAAGCGGTGAATGACATTGCTGAACGTGGTGTCAAGATGATGAGCGACTTTGCAAATGTCATAACAACAGATGCCAAGCAAAGGGACTATCTCCTTCAAGCTGTGGAGTTCAACAGACGCCGCTTTGACAGCTTCAAGAAACAAACTCTCAACAACTGACTGTGTAAATGTCATTATGAAATTAATCATCATGTAATGCTTTCACTTCTTGATCGATTAGACTTGTGACAAAATGTTAATCTCAAATTTGTGTCATGAATAAGGCGCCTTGTCTGCCTTGAGTGTGAGAAAACGAATTTTGTGATATTTCTGAAATCTTTGTATGTACCAATGTGCCATTTCTTGTTCCAAGACTATCATAATTGTATAAGTTAGAAAGAGGATTAAAAACACTTTAATTTGGTGCCTATTTTGTTGCTCTATCTTGTTTAGATAAAAAGTTATAGTGCAAAACATGATTCAATGGACCCCGGAACTGGTGCTTTTGGCCGATTTCAAGGCAGAAAATTTAAAGCTCCATGCGGCAATGCTTCCCAACAACCTAGGTCAAAATGGTTGTGATTTTCGGCCTTTTCAGGTCAAAAAGCATGGGAAAAAGTACAGAAACCTATGAAAATAAGAAAAAGTTGATTTTTGAACAGGGCTAATACAATATAGCCGATGAATGTGAACATTATTGCGTGAATGATGTGCGTGTGCTTAGGGTATGTTTCCAGGCCTTTAGAAGGATGTACGTAGCCCGTTTCAAATGCGATCCGCTGCAAGTCGCGACCACGATCGCCTCATTATGTTTTACAGTGTTCAAGAATAACTTCATGCCTAAAGACACCTTAGCAGTCATTCACAGAAACAACCCCCGCAGTTATGGGCACAAGGATATTTACTAGCTCATACACCTACAGCAACAGACAGGGTTATACATAAAACATGCCCGTAACACGGGTGAAGTACCCTTTAAGGTCAATGGTCGTGTTTTTTGGGTTGATGGCCTAAGTGAGGATCAAGCCACTGGTGAGAAGACTGTGTATTCCTTTAATGGCTGCTGGTGGTATGGATGCCTGCGCGCTGAATGTGCTCTCACAGGGGACCTTTATGAAAGATCCCCCGCCGACAGCCTCGCATGGACCCGTAATAGGGTGTGACAGTTGCCCCAACTTTGTCCTACAATGCTGTTCAAAATTTTGGTGTTGCATATTGACATAAAAATACCCACGTGCAATTGTTTGAAGATTCATGCATATTCGAGTCAGCACCAGCAATTTGAAAAATAGCGATTTTGCTTATACGGCATACGCGCCTATATATGAGATTACACAACTATCATAAGGGATATTAACACATATCATTTGCCTGTCTTAATTAAAAGCTGTTATCACTAACACAAAAAAGTTAATCATTCTTATTCTCTCATGGTACATTAAGGGGTTTTATCATATATTCACAAGGTATTATTTCTCTAGAGCAAGAAACCATGATTTCTGTTCGGAAACAGAATGATCGTTTGCGCTGATAGGAACGCGGAGTCTGTCATTTTCAACTACTTGAAGGACTTCTTGAAAGCGCTCCTCATCCCTGGCAACATTAAGAAAGTCATGGCAAAGTTTTACACCACGCTCTGCAGCCTCATTGACGACCTGAAGCTTGTTCACAACCCGTTTCATGTTCAGGTAGTCGTCATGATCCGCCCATTCACTGGCTGGACTGTGGAGAAACTGATAGGGCATGCCTAAAATGGTGAAGAACCGGCTTGAGTCAGGCCCAATTAGGTCCACCAGGGCAGTGCCACTTTCTGGGACAGGGGGAAGATATGGCTTTCCATAGCCCCCATGATTGAGCCCCACTCTCTTAGTAACTTCAGTGCCTTCATGGCAAAGAAGGGCCTTCCTCATCTCCTCTTTTGTCCTTTCTTGTACTTGGGACGAGAACAAAGCCAGTGGGGCCAACTACTCAGTTAGGTACCAAGTGTGTCTACCGAGTGCCACACGTGCTTTGTCAACTATTGTGGCGTCATATGGGGCAAATTCAGCCAAGGTTTCGACCAAATTCAAGTCATTCAGTGGCGCATTTGCTGGAACGGGGCAAACAATCCACCATGGGACATAAACAGCGACTGTGAACACAGCAAACCGTTCTAACTTGCTGATTTGACTTTTAGTCACAACCTCGGCTTTGGGAAACTGCTCTTTGATCTGGCCTGACAAAAGAACAATCTTGAGGGTATAGAGCAGTTTAGCCATCCACCTTGTTTTGTGAAGTGCGCCGGGGTAGACCATTGTGAAGTTCACTGGCTCGGATCCTTTAGTTACAAGCAGCAGACAAAGCTCTACCAGCTCCTTGTAGTCGCCACGTGTAAATGGTTGGGCTAGAGATTCACGGAAGAAGTCAGCCATCTCCTGCTGGCGCTCCTCAAACACTCCAGGCATTGCGGGGTAGTAGTATTTCTTTTTTTCATTGTACGCCAGTTGAGAGAAATGGTTCTTGAACCTAGAAATGCAATTATTGGGATTATTGTATTTCGTACTAATCTATAATATTGTTTTAGGGGTATTAAGATTGATATGATCGATCATTTGCTTGGTGTTAGTATATCTTATAAGTCTAATAAAAGAAATTCCACTAAATTTGTTCATTAGATAATAATATTCCTTGTTATTTTGTAAAGCTTATGACTCACCTCTGGAAAACCATTATGTTTGGACTTGAAGAGCCCTCCACTTTCAAGCAATCCCAGCAAACACCTAGGATGACTTCGCCCACATGCCTGCGACAGGCGCACCAGAATACGGCACGCTCTAATTCCTTTTGGAGGGAGACGCAAGAGCTGTTTTTTGTCCTGAAAAAAAAATGTAATTGTAGTTTAAGGCCACCATTTCAGGCACGTGCTTTTTGCAGAGTTCTGTTAAATCATTCACTGTATTTTGGTATTAATGTCGTGATAAATTCACGCTGATGTTTGAAATAGGTTTACCTGTATTGGATGAAGTTGTGTCGAAAACCATACCAACGACATTCTGTTCACACTCCCAATCGACCAGAAGTTGTTTGGTTGCTGTTGATATCAAGTCTCCTTGAACCAGGCCAGCTTTTTGAGTCAAATGCGGAAGAGGTGGGACTCCAAGAAGCTTTGTGCCATTGACACCAGACACAAGAATGGGCAGGCGGTCATCAGTGCCTTTGGAATCCAGCGTGTCCATAAGTTTACCATCCCAGTGCACTAGTACTTTGTCTGATGGTTGCCATTCATCCATGATTTTTAAACTTATTTCTGACACGATGGAAGCTCGGTATCGGTGGGCCGTCCTTGCATTTAGACTCAGCTTTGATGTATCTCCACCACATGCAGATACAAGGGAGTACACAATTGCACTCAGCTGGGTCGGCGAGATGTTGTTTCGAACACTGCATGAAACAAGTTCTGCCGACTTCAAAATATCATGGGGCACAAAAATTGAAGCCCCCTCTTTCACTGTTCTCCGATGTTTTCTCTTTGGTTCAGCAGTGCTGGCCTCATCAATGTCATCGTCCTCATTAGAGCTAATAGGTGAATCAATATCAGCCTGTACATTCTCAGCATGATCACATTGCTCTCTCTCTTGTCGCTTCTCTTCTTGCATCTGCCTTTTCTGTCGCTTCTGAACCTTTTCTGTGAGTACTTTGTTTACCCCAGAGTAGGTAGCTACTCTGTCACTTAGCATGCTTTTCATAAAGAGTATGTCAGTATCGATGGCATCTTGTTCGGCCTGAGTTTTCCCCTTTTTCGCAGCCGCCATGTCTTTCAACACTGTGTTCTTATAAAATTTCATCGTCAGGCTCAATTCTGATTTAAACTTCATAATTCCAGGATCATCAGCCCGTCTTCTATCCTCATTCTTTTTCATAAGCATCATGTAGTCTTTGTCATAGTAAGTTTTAATCACTCGGCCAATGTTGTTCCTGCCTGTAATGGTCGGGACATTCGCCTTCTGGTAATGCAAAAGCACATTGTCAATGGTGGCAGATAAAGCCTGGTCCCAATGCATATCCCGAAGGTTTGCTAACAGACATAGTAAGACCTGCCTATTAGTTGGCAGTTTGCAGCCCTTTATTTCCTTTTCTTCTTCTGGGTACGGTGCCCAATAACATTCTGACATACTCATCATCTTGCCGTGTATCCATGATTAAATTCTCTATTCACAACATGAAATCACTGTCAAGGGAAAAGAAAAGAGCATCATTAAAATTAAATGCAATAAAATAATACGTGGAAAATTTGTGGGTCAGCGTTCCAGACCCGGAAATGAAAATCTGATAAAATGTGCTATTTTCACACTTATTTATGAAGTTCATAAGCTGAAATAGCAATACTTGCTGGTACGACAGTGCTAGCTCAAACATGCACCGATCTCCAAGAAAATTTACAGGGGTGTTTCCTAGATAAATACACAACACTAAAACTTTGAATATCATTGTAGGACCATTTTTTGATTTTTGGAGGGCAACGGTCACACCCTAACCCGTAACCGTGATCAACTTATAGGCTCCCAGTTCACTTACAAAATCGTGTGGGAGCATGAGTATGATGCATGGATGGAAACAGATGACCACTACCGTAAAGAAATAAGGAC
This sequence comes from Bathynomus jamesi, assembly GCA_023014485.1. Classification (NCBI taxonomy): domain Eukaryota; kingdom Metazoa; phylum Arthropoda; class Malacostraca; order Isopoda; family Cirolanidae; genus Bathynomus; species Bathynomus jamesi. The sequence goes on along the minus strand of JAJOZX010001397.1, from coordinate 228,876 downwards.
TATCAAACGTTCAATGGTGCTGGACCCCCTCAAATGCGGTGACAGCTTGTTTGGAGGGCGTACAGAACCATTCAAGCTATACTTTCCGCCTACGGAGGGCGTGAAACTCCATTACTACGACTTCTGATCTTTATACCCCTGCGTGATGAAGAACAATCCGTACCCCGTAGGTGTGCCTGAAAAAATGGTGGGTCCCACTATACCAACCATCGAGGAGTTTTCAGCTGACTTGAATGAGCGCTACTTTAGACTCTCTTTCGTAGACGTACGCAATATATGGATGCCGATCTTACCCGTCGTTAGAGATCACAAGCTCATGTTTCCCCTGTGCGTGAAGTGCGCAAAGGAAAACAACGGTCAATGTAACCATACAACCAACCAGCATAAGATCAGAGGTGTATATACAAGCCCTGAGCTAGCCCTAGCCGTCGCCAATGGTACAGAATATTGAAGATACATGAGGTGTGGAGGTTTGAGAAGCTACCCAACCTTTTTACACCATATATAAACGCTTTCTTGAAGGATAAAGTAGAAGCATCAGGATATCCGTGAGGGGTTGATACCGAAGATGAAAAAACGGCTTATATTCAGCATTATCATGCCCATGAAGGTACTGTATACAGTTTCTCCATTCGCAAATTGTTAAGAATCCTGGCAAGCTCTTTAGTGAAAAGTTGTGTCTAAACAGTCTTTGGGGAAAATATGCACAGAATACTGGCAAAGGGAACGTTCATTTGGTACAAAGTTATAGTGAAGTCTGGGATTATGCCAACGCTCCCGATAAAGAGGTTATGGAGATCGTGAATGTAGGTAATACTTACATAATAAAGTACAACATCACCGAACTGGCCACAGATACCTCACGGGTTAAAACATACCTGTAGCCAGCTTCACAACGGCCTATGCCCGCATCAAACTTTGGGGTCTACTGCACTCTCTTGGACGGAGGGTGCTGTATGCTGACACAGATAGCGTGATATTCACAGCGAGGGAGGGTGAATACATGCCTGCTATTGGGGAATTCCTCGGAGAGCTAACTGACGAGATCAAAGATGAGTATGGTGATGGTGCATACGCAGACTCGTTTGTATCAACAGGGCCAAAAACCTATGGGGTACGGGTGAGAGTGGGGGATGATATGAAGTATATCATGAAAGCTAAGGGTATCACGCTTAACCATGCGAACCGTCGAGTCGTTAACTTTGAATCGTTGAAGGATCTAGTGTGGTTGGAAGATGAGGGTGACCAGCCACCCCAACTGACTGTGGTGACGCACAATTTTCGGGCGCAGAAACTGGGATGTGTGAAGGAACTTAGGGTCACGAACGTATGCCGTAACACCTATAGGAAGCGTTACCAGGTGCCTGGTACCTATGATACCGTACCCTTTGCCTACCTTAATCCTTGATTGTATTTATATATATGTGCATTGTTAACGATATATTTATTTATCACGTATATTTGCTTCAATTAAGGTTTAATTTTCTCCTTTGCCTGCGTGCGTGTGTGTGTACAGTAAAAAGCTAACCTCCGCCCACTGTAAGATCGGTCACGTGACTCCTGCCACTACCTGAGCATATCTCTATCCCTGCGTGCTCAGTTGACCTCTGCATACCCTTGTGCTGAGACGTGTATTCTCCCGCGTAGACGAAAAATAGTAATGGCTACCTTTAATATTGCGTGTTCAACGTTTATGAAGTGATATTGAGCAAAGTGCCAATATGTGGTGGATAATGAAAAACTCCCTATTCCCCTCCTTTGATACTTTTAAGGCTACATTGAGCCGTGCGAAGGACCAAGATGTTCAAATACTCTACGGGTATTCTGGCGAGGGCATTGTAGGATTTCGTAGTACAAACGATGTGTTGAAGTATGTTGTAGACCTAACCTTTATAAAAGCTCACATACACCGCGAAGTAAAAGAAACAACACGTTCCGAAGATGAGCAACGGTTATGGATAATGAGTCTTTTTGATGAGTGGTGTGACAAGCGATATTATGGCGTTACATCATACCGACTACTCGTACCCTACGGTTGAGAATGTAAATCTTGTCATCATGGAGAATCTTTAGTATTTTTACCACTATGTTAATATATATCATGACGAGGTTTGTAGTCAGGTTGTGGCTAATGGCCTGTGTGAGTTTTTAACAGACTTTAGAGACGAGTATCCTTGTTAAACATAAAGGATAAATATGGACATATGTTTCTCTCAAATAGTGCACCGGATTGTGAAGATGTTTAGTTTGTGGAAATGAACGTCTGGTGAGTGATAAAACATTAAACCGGTATTGCTTCATGTAGCGGAAATTCTGTTTGCCCAGTATAATGGGCACAAGTATTCTCTTTCATGTTGGAATAGACCCGTACACGCTTCAGCAGTTTATGGTGTGACTCGCTCCCCCCATCGAGCCGCCCACCTGTGTACCTCACCCCTCCGAAACACACGAGTTCGACCAAACCCGTACACGTTTCATCGGCGTGACTCACTCCGCCCGTCGAGCCGATCCGCCCACCTGTGGCTCAGTCATCTCACAGGTGAAACCGGCACCATTAACTATGTACTTGAAACGATTTGCAGGCAAGCAAGCAAACGTAATGTTATTTATTTAAGTGTTGAGGAGATGAATAGAGTCTTCGTGATAGTTGAGAAGTGGGGTGAGGACCGTTATAAAATACTTGCAAGTGTAGGTACAAGAAGAGAACAGATTAGTGATGCCCCTCATATGCCGTTGTTTGCACGTTGTGTATAAATAACGATCAGCCATGCATTGATATACGACTGATGTGGAAGAATGCATCTGATAATAAAGTTTTTGTCCCTAACTGAAACCGTTTCATCCTCGACAGAATGTTTGAAATCGTCGGATTCCGCAAGCTGAAGCCTATATTAGACGCTCGTATTACGGATATGATTTATTTTGACACGGTTCTTGAATACCCATACACCGCTCTGCTCGACGGATTTATCGAATGTAGGAATGAACAAGACGAGAATGGTCTAGAGCTGAATGCATATTTAAAAGGTTTAGACTCTTCGAAATATACCGAACTTTGGTACAAAGCACTTGAGCGGTACAGGGCAGAGCTTGCCTACACTGTTCACCCTGATGAGCTGTATCTCTATATAATGAGTAGCTGTCGTTACGACTTGGAAGATTATTTCAATTGCCGCTATGCAGAGTGAAGAATAGTTCACGATTGAAAAGTTCGGGACGGTGAGAAAACCCCTCGATTGGAAAGGAGTGTTTATAAACTTGTATTTAATAATGATGTGGTTAACGATGACCTCTTTGTGCGTGCTTAAAGATAACTTGCCAACCGAATGTAAAGTGAGCACAAGAATAGTATTGAACGATATGAAAGCCATTTATATCGAGTATAGGTATCCGTATAACTTGAGCGGTGAAGTAATGGTTGGACGTATTTTCCGTGTGATGCAAAGCAATAATGATGTGAATGTAGACTCGATTACGTGTGTGTTTATTGTTTTGCGCCGTAGAACATAAAGTATTTTGATGTATATTTATTTTCAATATATATATATTTCCTGTACTATTATGCAACTGATTATACTCCTTCGTTTTGTATATTATTATTTTATTATTTTCAATATATTTAATTATTTAATATAACTGTATATATTTTTTTTTTCTGTACTAATATATTGATGGTTATACTACATCGTTTTGTATACTTTTAATTATATATATATATATATATATATATATATATATATATATATATATATATATATATAATTTCTTTCTCGTTCGTATTTCTTATGCTACTATTATTTTTTTATCATATATATTCCATTGTATATTTATTTTCTATATATTTCGTGAAATTGAATCCATTAATTCGTCTAAATAAAGAGAATGATGTAATGGTGTTTTATTTAATTCTTTTGGTTGTACACGACATTTAATTACATCAAATGGCTGCCTTCTAAAACGGCTGACGGTTTTCTAAGCCAACTATCAAAAATATCTGGATAGCACAATCTGACAACTCAATAATGTACAACTGAACAAGCCATTTACGCCTTCTAAGTCAACTGGCTGTTTAAGCCAGAATAGATGCTCCAATTAAATAAATAAACGCAATCTCGCAACTCAGTAATGTACACCTGAACAAGCCATTTACGCCTTGTAAGTCAACTGGCGGATTAAGCCTGAATATATGCTTTAACACTAGAAGTACTAAGCGGTCATTTTTAACCGCTATTAGTTTTTAAGTGTGTGATACATTAACTACAGAAAAGGTAGCGGTCTGATCTTTTATGACTTTTCATAAATTTCTGCCATTATTATAATACCATATTTGATTTTTCTTTTTTTTTATTTCCAAGAGATTTTGTAGGTTACTACCTATAAGGACCACACGTTCAAAAATGATCTTTCATTCAGTTTCTTTCCCCTATTCCTTTGGAACATTCTAGAAGATAATTGAGATGTGGCATCTTAGTTTTGAACATTCTAGAAAATACTTGAGATATGACAACACTGTATTAGTTTGCTTGTCAGCCTGAAGCCACTCAAATTTACGTCAGTGTGCCTTTTCCCAGCATCATAAAAGGAGGTGAGTGTTTGATTTATGGATCTGTCGTGACAGTTGTTTCAGTCTGCCGATAGTGTTACTATAATATACAGGGTGTCCCATAAGTCCGGCATCATAGGAAAAAATAATTAAAAAAGGCAAAACAAAAGCTTTTATTTAAAGAACGTGCTCAGTATGTCCACCATTGTTTTCAATTCACAAATTCAGACGTGATGCCCAGTCAACAAGCACACGGTGAATAATGTCAGGAGTAATGGTGTTACATGCCCCAATAATGCGCTGCCGCAAATGTTCAACACTCCTAATTTTCTCTGCGTATACCAGCGCTTTCAAGTGGCCCCAGAGATAAAAATCTAGTGGCGTGAGATCAGGGCTTCTAGCTGGCCATTCCACAGGCCCTCGACGTCCTATCCAATGACCAGGGAATTGTTGGTACAGGTATTCCCTTACTTGGGTGCTGTAATGTGCAGGAGCGCCGTCTTGCTGGAACCATGGGAATTTTCCTTCTTCGTTCAAGACACTGGGAAATGCTTCTTCCTTGAGCATACGTAGGTAGGTGCCTCCAGTGACATGTTCATCGAAAAAGAGGGGGCCTATGATGCGATCCTTCCAAATGCCACACCATACCATCACCCGAGATGCACCTTGTTCCTTTGAAGAGGTATACCAGTGAGGGTTGTTTTGAGACCAGTAGCGGGTGTTCTGTCGATCTACCTCACCATTTCCATAAAAAACAGCCTCGTCACTGAACAGAATGGTGGACGGGAAATTGGCATCCCGAGCATATTGTTCCGTAGCCCATTCACAAAATTCCATCCGCCGGTCGGGATCATCTTCGCTTAATTTCTGTAGGATCTGAAGTTTATATGGATGCCATTTGTGAGCCTGAAGAATGCGATGGATGCTACTTTTCGACACCTCTGTCTCGGCGGACAATCGCCGAAGAGACTTATTGGGACTTCTGTTAAAATGAGCCAGGATAGCAGTCGCTGTATCATCGTCAGTGGACATCCTTGAAAGTCCACTGCGTGTTTTATCTTCTATGAATCCTGTTTCCTTAAACTTTGCAACAAGTCTGCTAACACAACTCTGTGTTATTGGCTCGCGGTCTGGATGCAGTCTGTTAAATTCAGCAGCGGCCTCTCTTTGACTCCGATTTCCTATGAGTAGAATTATCTGGATTCGTTCTTCCTTGCTCACAGAAAATATGGCCTGTAGAAAGAGAAAAATATGAATTATGGTTTGCAGAAATAGAAAAATATGAATTTCTCCTATGATGCCGGACTTATGAGACACCCTATATATATATATATATATATATATATATATATTGTTCATTTTACAGATAAAATGGCACAGTGTTATAAAAATAAAGGAATTGAAATTGAAGAAGCTCTGCGTCTTCTTCGGGAAGAACTTGGCTCAGATGATTCAATGGATGAAGAAGACGATGCCGTCGATCAACTGCAGGAGGCAATACGTCCTATCGAAGAAATGAATGATTCTGATGAGACGGAGGAAGATGAGCCTTTAGTTCTTCAAAATGAGGCTCCATTCAGTAGCACGAACAACACTTTACCTTCTCGTGCGGGTGTCTTATGGACAAAAATTTCAGGTGAAAGAGAGAGAGTTTGAACTTATACTGAAAATGTATTCAAGCAGAAAAGTGGTTCTACACCATATGCATACCAAGGTATTGAAGAAAATAGACCTCTTAGTGCATTTCGACTGCTTACTGATGAACCTATGTTACGATCAATTCGAAACTACACTGAAATTCATGAGAAACTAAACGACTCAAGTTTCAGCATTCTTCTTGAAGATTTGGAAAAGTTTTTAGGCCTCCAAATTGCTCGTGGTGTTTTAGTTGCAAAGAACACACCCGTGAAACAATTATGGAATAAAGACTGGGGTCCACCTATATTTCATAAAACAATGAGTAGGAATAAGTTTGAACTGATCATGAAGCATATGAGATTTGACAATATTGCCAGCCGCAGAGAAAGAAAACAGGCAGATAAATTTTGTCTAATTTCTGAAATTTGGAACTCTTTCATAATGAACTGCCAAAAGTGCTATGTACCAAACTCTTTCCATGCAAATCTCGATGTCCATTCATTCAGTACATGGCATCAAAGCCAGATAAATTTGGAGTAAAATTTTGGCTTCTTGTGGACGCAAAGTCGAAATACCTTTGCAATGGAAAACCATATTTGGGTAAAGATCCTACTCGTAATGCTGCTGCACATGATCTTCCAGCTGATGTTTGTTTATCACTCATGAAGCCATACTTGAAGAAAGGTTATCCTGTAACCACGGATAACTTTTTTACCAGTTTACAATTGGCTGAGAAATTCAAAGCTGAAAAAACAACTCTTCTTGGTACTATCAGAAGACAGAGACGGGAAGTTCCTGATGGAGAAACTATATTGAAAGGAAAGCCACTTTATTCATCTGAGATATAGAAATCACCATCGGACTGCACTCTCACCATTTATAAAGGTAAGACATCCAAAAATGTTTTCAAATCCGTTGAAATAGATGAATCTCACCGCAAAAAGCTACCAGAGACAGGGCAGTACTATAATCCAAGCAAAGTATGTGTAGATATTCTTGACCAAATGGCCCGGTACCACACCAGCAAAACTGGATCTAGTCGATGGCCAATGGCGATTTGGTTCAATATTCTTGACTTGGTTTGCATAAATGCATGGCTTATATACCGTGAAGTTACTGGATCCAGAGTCTCACGTCGACAGTTTCTGCTTGATCTAATAACTGAGATGTGCATGACAAAGGTAGCCGTAGTTTATGATGAAATGGAGCTTGGCGAACCAGAGCAAGTTGCTCAGAGACCAGCGCCGAAACGCTGTCAATGTCAAGTGGAATCCTGCAGAAACAAATCCACGTACAAATGCAGAGCATGCGGCAAGGTATGCTGTGGCACTCATTCAGGACATAAAGAAAAAGTCACTGTTGTAAGGTGCACGAATTGTATGTAAAATGTTTCAAATAAATGTTCTGTTCAAGTGTACCAATTGTATGTAGAATGTTCTAAATAAATGTTTTGCTTGTAAAATGTTTCAAATAAATGTTCTCTTTGTAAAATGTTTCAAATAAGCTATGTTCTAAATAAATGTTTTGTTTGTAAAATGTTTCAAATAAAGCTATTTTAATAAAAATAAAAAATAAATTAAAAGAATATAAATAATAAAAATAAATAAATAAAAATAAGTAAAAAATAATAAGTAAAAAAAATCCTGCTTAGAGGTCAAAATTGATGGTAGTTCATGATAGTTCTAGTGTTAATTAAATAAATAACACAATCTGGCAGCTCAGCCATATTAGCCAACTGGCTGATTAAGCCATCTGACTGATTAGGAACATAAGCTTATTAAGACAACGGCCGCTCGGCTGAAGTCTTAATGAAATGAAATGAAAAAATTTATTTGCAGACTATAATCCATATGACAAATATTATTAATACAATGACAATTCATATACTAAGGATAGAAATATATACAATTGATTAGAAATAATACTGTAATGTCGAAGTTAAGTGGAGTTAGAGACAGACGTTTTCGTACCAAAAAGTCCATAGCTTAGAGGATAAATGACAGGACTCATGGATAGCTTGGATGATCGGGTTGGTTGATTTTTTAATTCTTTGCATTAGACTGTGTTGAGCACTTCTTGTTACCTCCGGGAAGCTCGGGACATTGCAGATAGCAAACATTTGCGAAGCTGAGCATCACGGGGGTAATTTATTTAAGAGTCTAAAAGACCAGTTCTACAGCAAATTTAGAGTTCTGCCAGAACCTTTTTTATAATTCACCCAGAGTTGCTGTCCGTATATATTACTGCAGAAAGTACGAAAGAGAGTGTCTTTAGCTTCACTTGTACAGAATCGAAAGTTCCTTATGGTCATATTCGCTTTAGCACACAGGCTTCGAGATTGTTTTCTTATATCCGAGTCATCACTCAAGGAGCTGGTAATAGTTTGACCCAAATACTTAAACTCTTGTACTTCCTCAATTACTTCACCATTCATTTTAAACCTTATATCAGCTGGCTGATTACAGCTTTTAGGATGAAATTGCATAACCTTAGTTTTTGTAACATTAAAAAGAATATCATGTTTCTGCGAATACACTTCACAGACTTTTAGTAGCCGATCCAGACCTTTAACAGAGGGACTTATTAACACCATATCATCGGCATAAACTAAGTTATTTATCCCTATGTTATCTATACAACATCCCACTGTGCCTCATTAAGTGAAGCAATTAATCCATCGATATACACATTAAACAGCATAGGGGAGATCAAGGAGCCTTGTCTCACCCCGCAAGAGGAGCCAAAACACTCGGATAGTACATTGCCCCACCTAATAGTGAAAGATTGGTGGAATACCAAAATTTCAATAAATTTAATATGTACATGGGAACCTTCCTGTCTTCAAGTTTTGCAAATAAAATATTGTGGTTCACCCTATCATATGCCTTACTTATATCTAGGAAACAGCTATAAATAGTTGAATTACTGTCAATGTATTTAGATATTGTTTCTTTAAGTACATAGATAGACAGGTCAGTTGAGTGGATCCTTTTAAAGCCAAACTGATCAGATGTCCATAGGAAATCATTTAAGCGGCGTAACAAGAGTTTTTCTAGTAGTTTCGAGAAGCAGGAAACGACAGCAATAGGCCTGTAATTTTTGCTGGACAGAATGTCCCCCGTACTTATTTTTGACCAGGGGCAAGATATATACCCTCATGAACTCTGCAGGGATATGGCTATGAACCAGCATGGCTGATAGGGGCAATGATATATGCAGACATACTACGTCATTTGCATATTTTAAGTGTTCATTCGATAAGTCATCTACCCCTGCGCAGAACCAGTCTTTAACTCTTTAATTAACCTCTTTACTTCAGAAAATGATATCAAAGTATTTTCCCTTGTCCCTTCCACAATCGTTTCGCTGCAATCTATCTTAAGATTATCCCTACTCACACTGTTAAGATTGTTAGAATGGTGCTTTTTCCACAGCTTTGCAATTTCATCCTCCCCCCGACACCCCATCGATTGTCGGAGGGAAGACATTTTTGACACCCGTTTGATCCTTAACAAATTTCCAAAATTTGTTATTATCGTTATTTATGCGAGCTTCACAGGCTTTTGATGCTCGAATAGACACTTCTTCCTGTTTACATCGCCTTATGGCCGCCTTATACTGACCCCGACTTCTACACATATTCAAGTATATTGGTCCTAATGTGGGTCTATCATGAAAGCACCACAAATTATAGGCGTCTTTCGATTCCCTCTTCAGCGGGGCAATAAACTCATTCCATCCAGGAATAATCTTAGTATGATAGTTGTAAGATTTAATCAGGGGGCTTCCTGCTTCTCTTAACAGGGATATTATCTTACTGTAATACCTATCTATGAGTTTACAGTGAGAATCATTTGAGCAAGGATTATTACAGGCAAGGTGCAAAATTTCCAAATTATTAAAGAGGTGACTTGTTCTCTCTTTGTATTCTATTCCCTGCTGCATCGTAACATTGGAGCAATCGACGCGATTATTCTTACCTATTGAGTTCTTGTTAAGTCGTGCTGCGCATAAATTGGTAACGTTAATTAATATTTCTAATGGTCTATGATCAGAAAGAAGGAAATCATGCAGAATATGAACTCTAAAAATTTGATCCTTTAGATTATTACTAGTGAGACAATGATCAATCCACCTGGTGGTACCACTCATATCACTAACGTATGTAAAATTACCACTGGCTACCCCTAATACATCTACATCACTTATACTTAAATTGGCCGACTCGTCGCACATGTTACCCAATTCTACAAAGAATTCCGAGTTTACATGCGCGTTAAAGTCCCCCATTATTATACAGTGAGAATATTTGGGGTTATCTGATAATGACTTAATTTTGTACAGCATATCAATATATTCATCTAGATTACTGCCGTTGTTTTATGGTAAATAGTAGTTTACAATTAATATGCAATCATTGTTCACTTGTAATTCAATGCCTAACAACCTTACATTATCGCTTGTTAAAAATTTTATGTTTTGACAAATTTTTCCTTATTAAGAAAGCAACACCACCAAAAGGCCTACCGTACATTAATTCATCTGACAAGTCTACTGCTGATGACGCATGGTACATAAAGTCATCATGGATGATAGAAAGGAATTTTAGCTGTTGCTTAGGTAGCCAGTGCTCCTGCAGGAGTATCAAATCTGCACTGTCGCAGATTTTATGAACATCTACAGTTGAATTCCTCACTGACCTTACATTATATGAGACTATTTTCAACAAGTTATCCGCCATGACTGATAGAGAATTTATTATTAGTAAGATTATTATTATTATACAGAGTACAACTTTCAGAGTACAACCGTTAGGGCGCCTATTATTATTATTATTATTATTATTATTATTATTATTTGCTTGTTATCAAATCTCCTGGAAAAATGAATAAACTCCTTAACAATAATACCGTCTGGCCACTGACTCATATTATACGGGTTTAAATGCGCATTTACACTTTTAATTATTACTTTAAATGCGTTATAATACGGAGATTTCGTGTTTAGTTTATTAACTATCAACATACTGTGTTCACCAATGACTTCTTCCATCATGTGTCGAATATCGCTTGCCTCGTTCGAGAGCTGAATTCGCGACACAAAGAGGGTGAGATTCCCCATCGGTGGCCTCGCCGCGGAGACCGGTTGAGGAAACCTAGGGGAAGGGCGCCTGTTAACAGTTACCCACCCGTCGTCCTTCTCCCTCGATCTCCCTGAGGCAGGGTTCGCCTGCCTGGGGGATGGGTGCCACAACCTTTGATGGATAGGAGGCCCCTCCCTTACTTTGTGGCTTGGTGTTAGCGGTGTTTATAACCTGATGGCCGCTTGGCTTGGCTCCTGCCAGGCGAACACCTCTCTTCCTCTCTCTCTCTCCTTCTCTCTTCCTCTTGGGGGATAACTCCGCCTCCAAGTTGCATAACCCATGTTGCTCTTGCAACATCCCCCTCACCCTTTGTTGCATATCATCTTGCAACATTCCCCTCCCCTTGTTGTATAACAGTATGCAACATTCCCTTTGCAACATTGATCAACATTTGCGATTGCATTGCACTCTCTCCTTTTGCGCCCATCCTACTGTCGTCAGCAACATTGTGGCTCACTTCTTTTAATACCCTTGGAAGAAATAAGTCGGGACCAAGTGATTTATATTTATTCATCTTATCAATTAATTGCTGTACCTCATTTCTCGTAAAACTTATGGTCTCTACGGGATGGTCACCGTCATATGTAATCCGAGGACTTGGCACTTCAATCGAGTCTTCCTCCATGAAGACTGTAACGAAGAACTCGTCTAACGTATTAGCTATATCTTTATCACCGAATTTCAGCACCCAATTTCTATCTTTTAGGGAACCTACAGAATTTTTAATTGGCTTTCTGCTATTAACATGGGCAAAAAATTCTTTAGGATTAATTTTTTCAGAGTGAGGCAACTCTAGCTTTTTCATCACGTTTGGCTGATCTAATGAAGGACTTAACTCCTACGTAGGTTTATATACAGTTTTCTGAATTAGTCTGGTTGAAATGTGACTTAAGTAGTCTGTAGGCTCTATTTCTTCCCGTAATAGCACTGCTAATTTCGTTGTTAAACCATTTCGGCGATTTTGTTGACAAGGAAACTATTTTAGTGGGTATAAAAGTTTTCTGTAATATTCTAAATTGATCCCTATACGAGCTCCAGGTGACAGTGACAGCCTCATTTATTAGAACTTCAAGTGCGTCTAAACTACTTCGGAAGCTTCCAAAATTTGCTCTGGAGAAATCCAGTCTTTCACGAGTCTCTTTGCGTGTATTAACTGGAACCGTGAGGTCAAACCTAATCAAATTATGATCGCTGTTACTCAAATTTTCACCAATAGTCAGGTTAGAGACTAGGTCATCTTCGTTCGTGAATATGAGGTCTAGTTTATTATTACCCCGTGTAGGACAGTCAACCCATTGACTTAATAAATTATCATCGACAAATTCCAAGTCTTGAGCCCTCGGTATCAGCTGTTTTGTTTTCCCAATTTATGTTACCACAATTAAAATCCCCAAAAATCACACTGATCTTATTATTCACTATTCTGCTTAATTGGTTATACAAGTTTATATCCTTATCAACGGGGTAGTGAGGTGGCCTATACACTAGCAGTAGATGCACGACTTTATTATTTAGGTTTAGATCAATTCCCAACATTTCATCAGCAGATACGATATTATTGTTTACCGGGTACAGGAAGTCACGAGCATACAAAAGTACACCGCCGCCTTCCCTTCCCTTCCGTTCCTATCTTTGTGAAACATTTTGTAACCTACCATTTCAAATTCTCCTACAAAATCCCTTGATTCAGAATGGATGAGAGAGAGAGAGAGAGAGAGAGAGAAATTATCGTCTGCTTTATTCGTAGTTCAGCTAACGTAATATACCACGAAATGGGAATAAACATCCTTCTAAAAATTAATCTTGTTTTCATAACCAGCATTTGGGAATGAATTTCGAGAAATGTCAAACACGTGGGAAATACTTTTGTAACTATCTGCCTTTCTTCATGCTTTAATACTGTGCAGTAGGGGGGGGGGGGGGGGGGGGTCGAAATTTTGTATTCTTATTCTACACACTGCTCGGAGTTTCTTTGGGCCCTAAGCAACATACTGTAATTACACCGCTATGCGCCCCCCTACCCGTTGCATATGCCCCCTACCCGTTGCATATGCCCCCTTTTTTTAAATTGAAATGAAATTAAAACCAATTCTTTGAATAAAAAAACCTGATAAATGAAAAGATTAAAGTAAATAATGATATAAGTAAAGTTAAAGTAAGTTACATATATATATATATATATATATATATATATATATATATATATATATATATATATAAACCGGTCTGTCAAAAAAACTAAGCCAAATTCAAACCTTTATTAAAACAAAACCATTTATCTAAGTAAGTTAAATTTTTTACACAATAAAGTATAGGTAATCACCTATTATCCTTTAAATGTTTATGACGATATCTTCAGAATTGTTAATTTTATTAATAATTAACTAAAAAGTGAGATTCTCCTACTTAACATGAAAATTTTTTTTTTTATGATATACTGTAGATAATTTTTAGTTTAATAAAATTAAAAGAACTGTTCAATATGATTCCCTTGCATTTCTATCACTTTTTTTAATCTTGGTCTGAATTCGTCTATTGCTCGATATATTTGCTCTTGGGGGAGCTCCGCCCATTTTGCGATAATCAACTCACGCAAATGATTGACATCCCTTATTCTGTTCCTATACACTCTCTCTGCCAAGTTTTCCCATATTCTGTAGTCTACAGGTTTTAGTTCAGGGCTGTTAGATGGCCAATTATTCGGTTCCAGAAATTCAGGCACATTCTTTTTCAAATATTCGATGGTTGTTTTGGCAGTATGTGATGTTGCACCATCTTGTTGAAAAATAAAGTAACCTTGACTAGCCAAGTTTCTCATTTCTGGAAGCATTTTCTCAAGCAGGGTATTTGAATAATATTGAGCATTAATTTTCACTCCTGGCTCAATAAAAAATATTGAAGTTTTTTCCAACTTGGACACTCCAACAGAAACCATGACGCTAGAAGAAAAGTGACTCCTTGTTGCGTACAGTCTTTCATCTTGGATTTCATTTTTCCTCGCAACATCAGAATAAACCCGGTCATTCTGCGAGTTTCTTGGTGGCTCTACCGTAAAACGTTTTTCATCCGTAAAAAATGTCGGAAAGTTTATCTTCAGTTATTATACGTAAAATACGTTTGGATTTCTCAACTCTTTTCTGACAGTTTACTTCTGACAGTCTTTGTCCATGCACTCTTTTAAATGGTTAAATTGCAGATCAGATTTAATAATCCTTCTTACGCTTGATTCTGATTTCTAGTTCTTTTGATATTGAGCAGGTGTCATGTGGCTACCAGGTCGATCCTCTTGACTAAGATACGTTCCTCCACTTTCTGAATATTTTCATCTACTCTAACTGATTTTGGTCGCCCACTACCAACCTTCCTTTCAATGCTTCCTGTTTCATCGATAGTTCTCAATAAGTAATCTAAACCTGATCTAGTCCATCCTTTATAATCGAATTCAGAAGTAATTTTCCTTGCACTAACCTTTTTCAACTCTATAATGCTTTATAATTATTTTATCTTCATGTGAGAATGGATATTTAGAGGTATTCACGAAAATTTTTAAATCTAAACAAATTCTGAAAAAGAGAAAAAAGAAGATATTACATAATGAGAAAAACTGAAATTTTCGCAATCTGTAGAAATAACCGCATAACTCCTAAAATATTTAAAATAAAATTATAAATTATCACAGATTATTTATGAGCCTTTTATTTATTTAGTGTAAAAAAATATTTGAAATCTCTATCAAATTGTGCATTTTATAGAGATTTCAAATTGGCTTAGTTTTTTTGACAGACCCTGTATATATATATATATATATAGATATATGGGATGAATTTCACAATAAAACACGTGAAATGAATGAATGCTGCAAATCCACAAGGAAAATAAAAACGATTCAAAGGCCTTTCGTGTATACGTTGTATATATTTATGGGCATCTCGCCTTTATCTTCATTCCCTGACGAGGTGTAGCTTTGAATACACGAAAGGCCTTGGAATCGTTTTTCTTTTTCCTTGTGGTTTGCAGCATATATATATATATATATATATATGAAAAATTATTTCACGAAAGTGACACGTGAAAAGTATTTATGATGAATAAAACCACGAAGGAAAAAGAAACACAAAGGGGTGCTCAAGCGCTTTCGTCTAATGACATCCTCAGGAACACTGGAGTGAAAGGACAGATCAAGGCAATATATAGGTTACAAAAATAAACATACATACATACACATTCACATATATATATAATATATATACATATATATATATATATATAAATATATACATATATATAGTAAGCATAGAAAAAAATTGTGGGAGGAGCCAACATTTATATGGTCACAGAAGAATAAAGAAATAAAAATAAATATAAATATAAATTGAGAAAAATTAATTACAAAATAGTGCCTTAGTGATATATATGTCACAGCCTAAATAATCATAAAGAAATAAACAGGCAAATAAAAAAACCCATAAATACATATACATACATATATATATATATATACATATATATACACATATATATATATATATATATATATATAAAGACACTTTTAGCACTTTGGCCGACCTTCCATATAAATTCAAATGGCTTTTTTATGGAACAGGTCACAAAAGAATAAAGAAATAAAAATAAATATAAATATTGTAAGTGGAGTCTACCAATTCAAGCTCAAGAGGGAGGTTTACAATCGATTTAATAGATGCTGCCAAATTGATATATATGTCACATTATTAAAAAATAAAAATTGAAAGATAAATTTAAGAGAGGCACACCAATTTATAAGGGAAAAATTACCACATATGCATATTATAGTCACAAACGAATACAAAAGTACAATAAATATAAATTGGAAAACAAAATGATCCCTAGATGATATATAAAGAACAATAAATATATATACAACATATTTACGGTATATATACGAAATATAAACGCAATATATACAGAATATATATATATATATATATGCATAAGGGAAAAAAAAATTACCAAATTTGTTTTTATAATTATTGTCTGAGAAAACGGTAGGTCGCAAAAGAATAAAGAAATAAAAATAAATATAACTTGAAAAAATTACAAATAATACACGTACACATATATACCCGCATACCCAAATATATATATACATATACACACATATATACAAACACACACACACACACACACATATATATATATATATATATACAAGCTTGACCTTCACGAAATGAGAAATCATCCCGCAGAACCTTTGTGAGGTTGTAAGGTAAGGTAAGGTACATACACATATACATATATATATATATATATTTAACTGCATACATACATACATACATACATATACACACATACATACATACATATACACACATATACATACAAACACATTTAACTGCAATGACCACACACATACGCACATACACATACATACATACACATACACTCATACAGCAAAAAATTGAAAAATAAAATTGTAAGGGAAACAACAGACAAAAACAAATTTTTTACCAAAGATTTAACAACCTGCCCTTTTTGTTTAAATCCATTCTGAAGGAATTCAGAGCAACGGGATCAAGTTGAAACAGACCTTTACTCATGTTAAGGTTATTTGTAAGTTGAATTATAGCCGACTCAAGAATATTTCTATTAACAATGTTGCTAGAGTGAAACAAAACTGAAACATTATTCCAATCAATACAATGGGATAACTCTGACAAATGGACAAAAAGGGCACTGGACAACTGTCCCGTTCTAACGGAATATTGATGCTGTTTTACACGCGTTTGCAAATCCTTTCCCGTCTGACCTATGTAAAAGGAATCACATTGCTTACACCCAATTTTATAGATAATGCCTAAATTATTGGTAGGGCTATTTTTTACTATGATGTTTTCACAATATTGTTATATGAAAAAACTACACTGATATCCAAAAGTTTAAGTACATTAGCAATGCCTAAGAAGCCCGGAAAAGTGGAAGTACTAAAATATTCTTTGACAAGGTGCGAGTGTTATTATTCCACGATAGAAGGTTCGTTTAGCCTTATTAAGACAGATTCCATGAACGCAGAAGGGTAACACAACTCACTCCAATACCGTTGATATTTTCCAATTCGGCATCGAGTATTCAGGACTGGCGATCCTAAGAGCGCGGAGAAACATTGAGGAAAATAGGGCCTTTAGTATATATCGGAAAAAAACAAACAATTTGTCCTACGTACACTTTTACTCTGGACATGACACCCCTATTAAAAGGCCATATTTTCCTCAAGTTTCTCCGCGCTCTTAGGATCGCAGTCCTGAATACATCGATGCCGAATTGGAAAATATCAACGGTATTGGAAGTGAGTTGTGTTACCCTTCTGCGTTCATGGAATCTTGTCTTAATAAGGCTAAACGAACCTTCTATCGTAGTGAATAATACACTCGCACCTTGTCAAAGAATATTTTAGTACTCCATTTTTCCCGGGCTTCTTAGGCATTGCTAATGTACTTAAACTTTTGGATATCAGTGTAGTTTTTCATATAACATATTGTGAAAAACATCATAGTAAAAAATAGCCCTACCAATAATTTAGGCATTATCTATAAAATTGGGTGTAAGCAATGTGATTCCTTTACATAGGTCAGACGGGAAAGGATTTGCAAACGCGTGTAAAACAGCATCAATATTCCGTTAGAACGGGACAGTTGTCCAGTGCCCTTTTTTGTCCATTTGTCAGAGTTATCCCATTGTTTGATTGAATAAGTTTCAGTTTTGTTTCACTTAGCAACATTGTTAATAGAAATATTCTTGAGTCGGCTAAATTCAACTTTACAAATAACCTTAACATGAGTAAAGGTCTGTTTCAACTTGATCCCGTTGCTCTGAATTCCTTCAGAATGGATTTAAACAAAAAGGGCAGGTTGTTAAATCTTGGTAAAAAAATTGTTTTTGTCTGTTGTTTCCTTACAATTTTATTTTCAATTTTTTGCTGTATGAGTGTATGTGTATGTATGTATGTGTATGTGCGTATGTGTGTGTCATTGCAGTTAAATGTGTTTGTATGTATATGTGTGTATATGTATGTATGTATGTGTGTATATGTATGTGATGTATGTATTTATGCAGTTAAATATATATATATATATATGTATATGTGTATGTACCTTACCTTACCTTACAACCTCACAAAGGTTCTGCGGGAGATTTCTCATTTCGTGAAGGTCAAGCTTGATATATATATATATATATATATATGTGTGTGTGTGTGTGGTGTTGTATATATGTGTGTATATGTATATATATATTTGGGTATGCGGGTATATATGTGTACGTGTATTATTGTAATTTTTTCAAGTTATATTTTATTTTTTATTTCTTTATCTTTGCGACCTACCGTTCTCGACAATAATTATAAAAACAAATTTGGTAATTTTTTTTTTCCCTTATGCATATATATATATATATATATATTCTGTATATATTGCGTTTATATTTCGTATATATACCGTAAATATGTTGTATATATATTTTATTGTTCTTTATATATCATCTAGGGATCATTTTGTTTTCCAATTTATATTTATTTGTACTTTTGTATTCGTTTGTGACTATAATATGCATATGTGGTAATTTTTCCCTTATAAATTGGTGTGCCTCTCTTAAAATTTATCTTTCAATTTTTATTTTTTAATAATGTGACATATATATCAATTTGGCAGCATCTATTAAATCGATTGTAAATCCTCCCTCTTGAGCTTGAATTGGTAGACTCCACTTACAATATTTATATTTATTTTTATTTCTTTATTCTTTTGTGACCTGTTCCATAAAAAAGCATTTGAATTTATATGGAAGGTCGGCCAAAGTGCTAAAAGTGTCTTTATATATATAATATATATATATATATGTATGTGTATATATATGTATATAATATATATATATGTATGTATATGTATTTATGGGTTTTTTTATTTGCCTGTTTATTTCTTTATGATTATTTAGGCTGTGACATATATATCATAAGGCACTATTTGTAATTAATTTTTTCTCAATTTATATATATTATTTTTATTTCTTTATTCTTCTGTGACCATATAAATGTTGGCTCCTCCCACAATTTTTTTCTATGCTTACTATATATATGTATATTTATATATATATATATATATGTATATATATATATATGTATATATATGTGAATGTGTATGTATGTATGTTTATTTTGTAACCTAATATTGCCTTGATCTGTCCTTTCACTCCAGTGTTCCTGAGGATGTCATTAGACGAAAGCGCTTGAGCACCCCTTTGTGTTTCTTTTTCCTTCGTGGTTTTATTCATCATATATATATATATATATATATAAATAATAAGAAATCTTTCTCTGTATATTACTTAAAGAATCAATTGAAGCATACTAAAATCAAAATATTCACCTTAAGAAATTTAAAATCGTAAATTACTGACACCACTGACCTTTCCATTGGAACACAGGTAGCTTTTTTCTCGACTCCAGTACATTCAAAATAAATTTATTTCTGTTTTCGTAACCAATTCTATCTTGTGATGCTTATGTTACCACATTTACAGCATGTTCTACTCCCTGGCTGTGACGGAAAAGGAATAAGCTGAAGTGGTTCATTTCGAACTTTAAGATCATCATTTGTCAAATTCTGTAAAATAGGTGGAGAGGTGATGGTTTCGTTGTCCCAGTCGATCATGTTAGGATAATCGTCTGCTTCAAAGTTCAGTGTTTATGGCAGCTCAAAATTTCTCGCATTGGTGCTCTCTGACCTCTCTTCTTGTGTCTGTTATCATTGAGAGTAAGATATTCTCTGGGTGGGCAAAATAGGCGTTATTTCTGAGGACACGCTCCATAATCATCCGATGCTTTTTATCTAAGCCTTTAAGCAAGTGCATGATATACCAAAAATTAGATGCTCCCTCATTTGCCTTTGGATGAGACTTTATCCAAAACCGGCCTGGAGCGTAAACCAGCATTATAATTTTTACTAGGTCTTGGATGTTTTTGTCTGGATTCCGTGTAGAGACATATAAGCGCAGGATCCTGTTTGCTCATGTTAGCCATCTTGCATGATGGAGGGCACCTGGGGATCTGGTGGCTAACGCTTGTGAGATGCGTCCAGATTGTATGCTAATGCACATTTCATACATATATTTTTGGTCACTGCCGAAACTTTTAACAATATCGGCCGAAACTTCTTAAATGTTGCCCTCTACAGGGGTATAATCAACTATATCCAGTTTGGTCAAATCCTCTCGGAGTTTATTTCCAAGAGAACCTTTGAAGGTGTTTGGTCCCGAAGTTTTTCCATCAATTGCTTCAAATACGTGCCTGAAGGGCAGTTCGTTTGCATGCAAAAGGCAAATCAGCCATTGTACCGGCCTGTCCAGATATAATTCAATCAATTTTAGCACTCCACCAATCCTGCCAGTGTTCACTGTGGTGCCATCGCATAACAAAGCTTTGAGGGATTCTTTGCTATTACAGTAGAATCAACTATAAAAGTTATTATTTCATCTTCAATACAGCAAGCAGTTCCGTTATCTGGAGCTATATGATCTATGTAAACATCACCAGGTTCTTTGACTATTACATAAGAACCTTTCGAAATCAGTTCTTCTCGTTTTCTTACCAATAAATAATGCCTAAATACGTCAGCCTTTGGAGTCATTGAAGGTGGAAATTCTGCAGGGTGACCAAATGTTGAATTGTGCGTTTTGCTTCTTGTCGCCATGATTTCACTTATTTAGGCCTAGTAGCATTAATAACAAGAAACTAATTGTTAAATTCTAGCAATTGAATCATTCAATCTGAATTTAATATAGGGTGGGGCACGGGAATCAAGTGTTTTTTGAATAGCTAGTAATCGGCCATTAGGAATGGGAGGGGCGTGAGGTAGGTAGCATTCCATTCCTGGGTTCATAGCATTTAACTTTAACTAACACTCACCTTTATCTTTCAGGTGCCATCATGGAGCAGTGGACGTTAGAACACCGCATGTTCGCGTATGATCATTTTGTTAGGAGTGGCGAGTCAGTGACAGCAGTTCAGCGTGCGTTTCGCCGCAGATTCAACATTCATCGAAATGACTCTGTTCCCGCTCGTGACACAATCTTACGTTGGGTTAACAATCTTCGAACAGGAGGCTCAATAATGAAAACAAAACCGAAGGGGCCGCAACGCACTGTGCGTACTCCAGAGAACGTTGAAAGGGTCAGACAAGCGATGTTGCAAAGCCCAGGCCGCTCTGCTCGGAGACATTCAGCTGCACTCGGAATCAGCAATCGTACTGTTAGACGGATTTTGCATGAAGAATTACATTTTCACCCATACAAGTTAGCGATGGTGCAGGAATTGAATGTAAACGATTGCCCCCAACGACTGAATTTTGCACAGGAAATGCTTGCACTTTATGAGCAGAATGAAAACATGATGGTGGTAATGAGTGATGAAGCCCATTTCCACCTTAATGGGGCCGTCAACAATCAAAACTGTCGGTATTGGGCTGCTGAAAATCCGCGACAACTCCATGAAAACCGCTGCATAGCCCTAAGGTTACAGTTTGGTGCGCGGTGGGAAAGTTTGGCGTCATCGGTCCCTATTTCTTCGAACAAAATGGGTTACCGTTACCATAACATCTGGGCGTTACATTGAGATGGTGAACACCTTTTTCATCCCTGAGTTACGAAGAAGGCGTATTGCTCGTCGACATTTGTGGTTTCAACAAGATGGGCCACGCCACACACCGCCAGAGCGTCAATGGCTGTTCTTCGCCCCCTGTTTCCCAACCATCTCATTTCGAGATTTGGTGACATTGCATGGCCCCCTCGGTCCCCTGACTTGTCCACATGTGACTTCTTTCTATGGGGGTACCTCAAGTCACGTGTCTACGAGGACAAGCCCCGTACATTAGATGCATTGAAGGAAGCGATCCGTCAACAAATCATCCAAATCAACAGAGACCTGCTGGGAAGAGTGGAGGCCAATTTTCGTAAACGCCTTCAACAATGCGTCGACGGCCAAGGACATCATATGCCAGATATAATTTTCGGTACATGATTATTATGACATGAAATGCTATGTTCTTACGAATGTTGTTCTACCAATATATTTTCTTTACAAAAATAAATATCATTTTCCTGATTATTCCAAAAACACTTGGTTCCCGTGCCCCACCCTGTATAACTCATTCGGAATTAAATCATAACTCATTCAATCATAAACAATCTGAAAATAACAATCTGAAACTAAACAAAAAAACGTGACAATAATTTATATAATTCATCTAATCTATCTAAATTAATCTATGTAATCTATTTAATCTATCTAAAACTCTATCTAAATAATCTATCCAAATTAATCTAATCTACTTAATAAGACTTAATATAATGCATGATTGTCACATTTGGGATTTATATCTGTGGAGAGAGTGAAATGGGGGGGATGCTATGGAAGGAGTAAGGGGAGTCGCCAATACTCATTTTTTTTACAAGATGTTGAGATCATCATTTCCAACTACGTGCATACTGTGGAATTGGAGAAACTCGATTCTTGATATGTTTCGACCCCCCCCCCCCCCCCGTACTGTGCAGTATAAGGAAGTCAAGTTTGAAAGAGGTCAAACAATTACATCGTTTCTTCAAAATAAACAAAGATGTCGTTCTTGGCAACCATATTCTTAATGTTTTTATTTTTTATATTATAAGCGTGAAGTTTATTTATTAATTAACACGAGAAACACTTCATTTACAGAAAAATTGCAAGTTAGTTGTTTAAATTAACTTATATTCTCGTTCGGTGTCAAACTCTGTACATTATACATGATGCTTAATTTTCTCGATTCAACGTCACTTTTGATCATTTTATCAAAAGGAATATACAGTATATACAGTATAATGCGCAGTGTAATACTCTCGCCCTCGACTCGCAGTTGGACTCAGTCAAAAAATATTCCTGTATAAAGGGAAATTCAATTCAATTCAGCTCTTAATTACAAATATATACAGAACTATAAATAGATGAGCATAAAAATTGAGGCGGTCGGAACTAGAGGTGGAAAGAATACCAAAATTTTGTAAGTGGAGGAGTACGAGTACGAATACAAGTACAGACTTTTTGGAGTAAGCGAGTACGAATACGATTCCAGCGACTTCAGATTACCTTGAGTACGAGTACAACGTTTTTCAATGCTTTACCTGGTGCTTGCATGAGCAAAGCTTATTTGTTATGAGACCATATGAACACATTACAGTGGAAAATGGAAAAATGGTCACGAAAGGAACAAAATGTATTTGCTTTACTGTTACGTTATATATATATATATATCACATCTATATATATATATATATATATATATATATATATATATATATATATATATATATATATATATATATATATCACACGTACTTATAAAATTATAAGTAATGTCAATTAGTAATGCTTTATTCAACATCTTTTGTAAGATGTTTTATATTCCATCAAAATAACTCAGCTTTCTTATAAAAATAAATCAAAACTAAAAATATAAATACATACCTTGTAAAACTCAGATGTGTCTATATATATTATATGTGCAACCTTCCACAATGACGTCAGATACCACCAGATCTCTACAGATCTCTAATTAATACTAACCTCCGCGATGCCCTGCGCAAGTATTTATGGTCTGCCGAAGGCTTTCTAGAACATTCTGAAAGCTATAGGTTGCTATAGTTACCGAACAACATAGACAAATTAGTAACACCTGGTAATTGGTTACGAGAAATTGATTGGTCGAGTACGAGTACGATTACGATTACAGCGATTTCAGATTCCCTCGAGTACGAATACAAGTACAACGAATACACGTACTCGAGTGCAAGAATACTCGAGTACTGATGTACTCTTTCCACCTCCAGTCAGAATTAGAAGGGCGAACTCGCCAAAAGTAATTCTGGAGAGTTCGCCATTCTGTTTCCGACTGCATTATCTTCAGTATTACGATACATTTCATATACTGTTCATAGGAAGAGGACACGCTACTATTTAGGTAGAATTATAAATGTTTTAAGTAAAGACTTAAAGACTAAAGGGCACTTACAAACTAGGATATACTACAGTATATTAATTTTTAGACGTTACATTTCAATATATATATAGACTTGGAAGTGTGTTTTTATTGTGGTTGTTACACATTCGGGCCGTTGATATTTTTGTATGCTTTATACTAAATATTAAATAGTAATATTCAATTCCATCATAATAATTGTAATAAAATTATAAGATAATAATAATGCAGGAAGTAATTCTTATATATTTACATACATACATACATACATACATACATACAAAATTCGCATGGACAAGCTGAATGTGCAAACTGTCGAACAAAAAAATAATAATAAAAAGGAAGACTATTGAAAGTGATAATAATAAAAGAAATAATTAAAAAATATAATAATAATAATAATAATAATAATAATAATAATTACCATTATCATTATTACCTTGCTGGGCACTTGGTAGCGTCATTATTAATTAATTATATATTTTTAGTGTGTATTGTTTTATTAAAGGTGAGTGATCATCACTGATTGATTTTAATGAATTCAGTAGATTATTTTATAATTCCACCGATAAATAAGTAAAAATTTCTGTTACACTCAAGAGTATAGTTCGCATTTGAAATATAATATGTTCCCTCTGCATACCTTTTGTTCGATTTATTAGTATGGGGGCATTTGTGCGAGTCAGGGATGGGAGTAGGGGTGCAAGTGCCACTGAGGGGAATGCCACGGAGGGGAAACGAGGGGAGCGTCTGATGGGAAAAGAGACGGAATGCCAGTAACATTAGTTAACATTGGTTGTGCTTCCGCCAGAAGTGTTCATTCTAACGAAGGTCAAGCTTGTCACTCCACCTTAGACCTACAGTTTAACGTGGAATCCTAGCCACGCCCCACCAGCAGCCAAGCGTCTTAACCACTATGTTATACAGGGTACTCATTTACCTACCAATCAATTTCTTTATTGTGTGGAAGGATGAACATTTGGGTTTTGCTGTGTGACGCCTGCCGTCACCGGGTTTCGATCCCGGGCCGATGGATTCGTAGTCAGCGACGCTAACTACTACACCACTGAGAGCAAAATTTTAATCCTTCACAAGATCTTAATTCGTTAATAGCTTCAAAAAAGTGACGTCCCACTATGAACTTTAGCGGCCACCATTTTAAAAGCAACAAATTTTCATAGTTAATAAAAATAAGGTTCAGGGTCCGCCGACGGCGATAACATAATAATAATAATATAAATATAAGGTGTATGGCCAGCAGCAGAACGATGACACAACAGTAATATAAATATAAAGTTTAGAGGACATTCCAGTGATGTAGCACGATGACACATGCATACACACAGAGCCAAACAATAAGGTAGAACACACAGCGAACTTAAACGCATAATAATAATAATAATAATAATAATAGGGGTCACCATCTCAATGACAAAAAAATTTCGGAGTTAATAAATATAAATACTGTACAAGGTTTAAGGGCTTTTCCACACCCTCAGAACGACACATTTAAAAATATAAATATAAAGTATAGAAACCATCGTAACACTGACTTAGTTGCATAATACTACCACTAATAAAACTACGAATACTACTACTACTATTACTCATAATAATATTAATAATAATAATAATAATAATAATAATAATATAAGTCTAATATATTTGATCAGCTGTAGGGCTACCACTTTATTTGCAAAAATTTTTAAAGTTAATAAATAATAAATATAAGTTTAAGAAGCCACCCCCACGCCCTCAGCAGCACGATGACATAATAATATGAATATGAAGTATAGGGGCTATCATCTCAATAGTAAAATATTTCAAAATTTTACAAAATTAAAGTTTAGGGTTCACTCCACACACTCATCAGCACAATAAAAATAATACCAAGACTAATAATAAATATAATTAGAAAAATATTGATAATATTCACCATTAAACGACTCCGAACGTTTCTGTTAAACGAACGCTTCTTATTAAACGCGCGCGCGGCCGTACTCGAAAGCTTTGTTTGTTTGTTTTAACTCCGAAATTTAAGACTTTCAAAATATATTATTTCAAAATTCGAGACTTAATCTTAACACACCTGCGTACACTGTCAACTCTAACGGACCCACTCAGCCAGTACACTTTTAAATTGGCTAAAACATCCATCATAAAAGGCAATCTGCTTGCCACTTCCAGCCATCTCTTGGGAACCTAAACACCCAGATACCCACCCTATTCATGTTCACAGAAAACCACCAGCGGAAATTCCAGGGTGTTCATATACTTTATTCAAAATAACCATTCAAATTTTTGGGAGAAAATGAAGCGTACAGTCTGAAAATGTAGAATAATTTATTAAAAGTACACCAGTAAAATAATAATTTAGAAAATAAATACGTTCAAGTAAATTAACTTTCAATAGTAATAAGAAAATAAGCGGGTCAAAACTTTAAAATAATTTGTAAAATAAATACGTGTAAGTAAGTAAATAAACAGCAAAAAATCTAATAAAGACAACAATAAATATTAAATCAAACTATGTACAGTCGCCTGCAATAGTTCTGCTCCACCCTCTCCGAGATATGGTAACAACGCAGTCTCTCTTAAACCCCAGTCCCCCACCCTCACTCCCTCCCTCTCCTCCTCCCCTTCTCAGGTGTTGTCATAGTAATACTTTTATTTTTTTAAAACAATGGCAGAATGAATATATTGTTCACTGTAGTTTTGGAGATAATGCTAGGACGACTATGTATTTTATTCGTGTATTATTCCTAAATTTGGGGAATAGAGTAGTTAAGTTATTTCACAAACGTGAGATACTTTACTGAACCTCTTACTATCCCCCCTTCTCCTTTCTGTACACCAAAAACGACGATATTACAAGATCAAACCGTCTACATGGAATCGCACAATAGCTGAAATTAATTATCATAATGTAGAGAAATACAACACTTATTTGTAAGTGTTAATATCGAATCATAATATGACAAAAAACATTGCATCACGAATGATCCCAGAATTCGAAGGACACTGTAATTAGGCGTGTCAGATTACGATTCAAATAGCATCTAATTTTAAACTGTAATTTGAATCCAGCGACGTCACTCTAACTGTATATAAAATGCAAGTTTGGAAAAATTTTAAATTTTTGTTCTATTTTATTTTTGCTAAGTAATTGATGAATTATTTTTTTTTAACACTGGAAAGACCACATGCGTCAATTAACGCAATTTTTATTTTTTTTTGCCTCTAAGTCTAACCCTTTAGGCCTTCATACCTCATCTTTCGTGACTTTTAATATTTCAATGGCATCTATATTTATGGTCAATTTCATCTTTTCATCTGATACAGAAAACCTATGAGAGAGACCACTACCCTGAAGGACCAGGTGCGTCAAATGACGCATGTACAATATATCGTTCTATTTTATTTGTTTGTTCATTTCGTCAATATATTCCTGTCTAATAACCATTTCTTTCCCATTTCAGATAAATAAATATATAAATAATAAATAATAATATAGATAAATATAAATAAATATATAACGCTATGTCTCGCAAAGGAGTCTCTGTAGAGCAGGCATTGGAGCAACTTCGAAATATTCCATCCGATGCCTCTGATTGTGATGCATCAGACAGTGAGTCAGATGATATAGTGAATGCTGCAGTTCAGGCAGCGGCTGAAACTGAGTCTTCTTCTTCCTCTGAATCTGGCGATGAGGAGCCTACTGTACCTTTACCCACTCATGGCAATCATCGTAGACGAGCCCGTGGGCGAGATAGTCGTGGGCAAAGCCGTGGTCTTCGACGAGATCAAGATCGTGGGACACGTCCTGGACGTAGACAAAGTGATAAACCCGCACAAGGTGGCAGTGGAGCAGATGCAGTGGGTGTTGGAGAAGTTATAGGTAAAGGTGGATCATCTTGGCGGTGGGCTGCCGCATCGCAGACTGTGCGAGGACGCCTGCAAAAGCAAAACATTGTACTGATTTGTTCTGGTCCTACTGCATATTCCACAACACGTGTCATCAAAGATAGCCCACTTTCATCATTCAGAATTCTCTTGGATGAACCAATGATGAGAAACATCCAAAAGTGTACAAATGCTGAAGGCCAACGAGCTACAGGTGATCCCAACTGATCTGTGACATTAGATGAATTGGATAAGTTCATTGGTCTTGTCATCGCTCGTGGTGTCATTGGTGGACGTAACTTACTCATCAAGAGTATGTGGAATGGCTCCTGGGGATGTTCTATATTCAACAAAACTATGCCACGCAATCGATTCTTGGAAATCATGAAATACCTTCGTTTTGATCTGAAAACTGAGAGGCGGCGAAATCTAGCACAAGATAAGTTTTGTTTGGCATCACAGCTATGGTACCCTTTCATTGACAATTGCCAAAAGGCGTTTATTCCCCATCAATATGTCACGGTAGATGAGCAGTTGTTGCCTTGCAAAGCACACTGCAAATTTATCCAATACATGGCGAACAAGCCAGACAAGTTTGGCTTGAAGTTTTGGATGGCAGTAGATGTGGAGAATAAGTATTTGTTCAATGGCTTCCCTTACCTTGGAAAGGATGATACCAGAAATGCCGATGTTAGCGTGGCTACTGATGTAGTATTGAAACTGTTGACTCCAGTGTTCAAGCAAGGTTACAACGTCACCTGTGACAATAACTTCACATCACTAGACCTTGCTATACTACTGGCACAGAAAAAAAGCAGCATAGTTGGTACAATCCGCCAAAATCGCAGAGAGCTTCCTGAAGAATGCAAGGCAACCAAGCAGCTGCACGAAACTGAAGTGTTCAAATATAGAGGAAAGACTGCTGTGACTCTCACTTCTTATCAGTGCAAAGCATTCAAGGCTGTGGTTCTTTTGAGTAGTCTCCATCCCGATGTTCAGATACCAACAGAAAACAACCCGAAACAAAAACTGGAGACCATTCTGTTTTATAACAAAAACAAGGTGGGGGTTGATGTGATTGATCAAATGTCAAGGTCCTATTCTGTGAAAGCAGCTAGTAGGCGATGGCCAATTCATGTTTTCTATAATGTGCTGGATATGGCCTTGATCAACAGCTGGATTATCTACAAAATGGTGCGTCGCTCCAACATTAGCCGCAGAGAGTACATTCAAAGGGTCAGCGAGGAGCTTACTAACAACTCTCCCCTTGGAATTCCTGAGGCTTTCGCAGTAGTGGATGTAGACGATGAAAATGAGAATGCTGCTACTCCAGCCAAAGTGCGTCGTACATGTGGATCCACAAAATGTAGAAACAGAACTGTCGATCTGTGCAGTCTGTAGAAAGCCAGTCTGTGGCAAGTGTGCGACCAAAAAGTGTAGAACATGTGCATTATAAACACAACTGATACATACTTATTAATAATAAATAATTAATTACTGATAAATTGTCATTTTTTCTTTTATGTAATTTATATTATTCCTACTAACTGCAGTTTTCTAATCTGTGTAAGGGTAAAAATAAAAAAAATCAACTTCCGTCAATTGACGCTTTCCGGTCCTTATAGGCAGTTGAAAATCTCGGTCCTTCCAGTGTTAAATTACCTAATAATTTTTTAGATTAAGTGCAGTCATATAATCGTGTTAAATTCTGCAATGTTCATTTTTTTATACATTCTCTCTTAGTTGTAAAAGATGGTCATAACTTGCCGAAACTCTAAATTAACACTTAATTTTAAATTTTAAGCATTTAATTTAAGCATTTAATACTAAAATGCATATTTCATTTTCCATATTTAGTTAACTCAGTAAATCATGATAACATCAGATCTGTCAATATGCTGTTTAAAAGAAAAATATGACTTCATCTTCAAATATCTTGCTTATCTGCCAGTTTGCTGTTACAGTCAAAATTTACCTTTATCTTCAAATATTTTGCCAAAAAAAATTCAGCCTATTCAGAATAAAAAACAAAACACGTCAACATTAATGATAACGATGTCACTAAATTATTATTATATAAACTTGTAATTTTTTCAAATTATTATTCTGATTATTTTAATCTGAATTAAAGGCTGAAGCATTACCTGTAATATTTTAAAAGCAGTAAAATTCAGTAAGAGGATCTCTTTGTCTTCTCCTTTGAGCGAGAAGTTTCTCCAGATAACTTATTTTTAAAAAAGAATAAATAAGTTCCCGATACGCTACAAGAAGAATCGGGGAACCGTCAGATAATTTAGTAAGTTTTCACAGAATCCTCCGATCCACTACAAGAAGAAATCGCACTGTAGTATAAAAGAAACTACTACGATTCCCTACACGGTACCAGCTACCCCAGAGTCAGAAAATCTATTGCTGCCACCTAACCGGAAACCCCGTCAACCTCGAACCACCCAAGGCCATAGACGGAGGGTTAACATATATATTACAGGATAACTGCCCTGTTCATACTGCCAGGATCATCAGACGGTTGTTTCAGGAACAACAAGATGTCGAGCTGCTGAACTGGCCCACCAAGAGGTGTGACCTAATCCCATTGAAAATGTGTGGGCAAATGTGGTTAGCGCTTGGGAACCTGGGCAGAAGCAGACATCTCGGCACCTGCTGGAACACACCATGGCCCATGACAGAGTGGGAACTTTTCCGCAGGAACCCACAAGTCCTCTACAATCACGTGGCATCTGTTCCAAACAGGCTAAGAGAGGTCATTAATAATAATGGAGGATGGACCAAGTATTGAGTCATTGTGTATAATAATGTTATGGTTGTGATGTAGTAAATATATATTTATTTACTTCAACAATTGTCAGTTCCTTATAATTTGAACACTATGTTTTGTATGTTCTTAAGAAAATCCCTAAACTTACTTGATTAATGTTTAGTTTTGTAATAAAAAATTAAACTATTATCATTATCTTTCCATGGATAGACCTTTTTCTGGATAATCATTTGTTGATGATGCATGGACTTTAAACAAAAATGTTATTGCCTGGACGAAAATTCGATACTACAACTTATCTTACACTTTAACTATAAGATGGCCACATCAAAATCCTGTGATTGAAAGTTTTTAAAATATCCCACGTTTGTGAAATAACCTAACTACTCTATTCCCCAAATTTAGGAATAATGCATGAATAAAATACATAGTCGTCCTAGCATTATCCCCAAAACTACAGTGAGCAATATATTTATTCTGTGATTGGTTTTCAAAAAATAGAAGTATTACTATGACAACACCTGAGAGGGGGAGGAGGAGAGGGAGGGAGTGAGGGTGGGGGACTAGGGTTTAAGAAGGACTGCGTTGTTCCACATCTCGGAGAGGGTAGAACGGAATTATTGCAGGGGAATGTACATCAACTCATCATACCTCAGGGAAACTAAAGGGTATTGTGTCGTAAGACTCGTAACTACGGGGTAACTGGAATCGTTTTCCGTATGTGTTACGACAAACCTTAGTCCCTCTAACTTCCTTCATACCGCCTAGTTTCTAAGCGCGAACGTTGCGAGTCCCCAGAATCAGCTGAGGATGCGCGGCCCCAGCGCCAACTATAAATACACCACCATCGTCGTCATTAGCACCATTATCAACTGGTTCTTCCAAGCTACCAGATCTTTGAGGGAATTGAAGTTGACAATCTGCCGGTTTGCAGGGTTGAAAGTAATACCCTTCGCCTTGACGATATACTTGAATTCATCCCCGATCCTCACATGTATCCCATATGTTTTTGGACCAGTCGAGACACATTCTGTCACCATACTCGTCCTTGATCTCGTCAGTGAGTTCACCGAGGAATTCGCCAAAAGGGAGCATATATTCACCCTCCTTCTCCGTAAAGACCACACTGTCAGTATCGGCGTACAGGAACCTCCGATACAGAGAATGCATTACACCCCAAAAGCTTGATGTGTCCTCATGTCGTTGTGAAGCTGTCTATCGGGATGTTTGTGACGTGGGTGGTGTCTGTGGCCAGTTTGGTTCTACTGTAACGTATTGTATACGTATTACCTACGTGCACAATTTCAAGAGCCTCCTTATCATCAGCTTTGGCGTAATCCCATACTTTGTTAAAACTTTGCACTAAATGCACATTCTCCGTGTGGGTGTTATGTGTGCCCCACACAATGTGGGTTTTAGCACTAAACACTCAGTACTTAGCAATAAAACACTTAGTTTAGCAGTAAAGCGCTTGCTAGGGTTTCACGCAATATGCTCTCGCTCAAACTGTATCCCAACACGGTCTCGGTAACGTTGAATGTATGCCGTTTTTGTCCTCAGTGTCAATACCCCGTGGATACCCTGATGCTTTAACTTCATCTTTCATGAAGGTGTTGATATAAGGTGTGAAAAGGTTATAACGCTTCTGAAACCTCCCCACCTCGTATATCTTCAGTATTCTGTATCCATGACGAACGGTTAATTCCAGCTCTGGGCCTGTAAAACCACCACCGATATTTCGTTGATTAACCACTTAAGGCCGAACGTTTGATAACCTGTATTTCATCAGAGTACTGCTAGTTTAGTCGCCGTCCACTCACCATACTCATGTTCCCATAATATCCTGTGAGTGAATTGTGAACGTTTAAGCTGGTCACGAGTACGGGTCCAAGACGATTACACTGCACGACACAATTTCTGTCCTTTGCACAAATTCTGCTGATTTATATGTATTTTGATGCGCTGATTACGAATGTTATTATTTTTTCCCTAACACCCACCATTTTTTCAGAAAACTCGGTTAATGTTTCACAAAAATTATCCAAATTATATCAAACGCTCTTCCAGAGAAGGTGAATTCCAGTATGTTGGCCTTTCTCATTAGGGAAACTCCTGAGAGTATGTACAAATGAAAAACATCAGCAAAAAGATTTTAATTGTTGTTCTGATATTTTAATAATTATGTTGAGGTATTCAATATATTCTAATCTGTATATAAGACTTTTATTACACGTCCCTTCAAAACGGTGGGTAATATAGGTATTCTAACATCAAATTTGAACTCAGCGTATCCAAATTTATAAAAATCATTTCGTTTCGTTTAGAGGACAGAAAAAGTTTGTAATTTTGTCGTACAGTGTTATCGGTCGGGGATCTACTGTGGAAATCTGTGATACCGCAGTGAGGATGAGGATATCCGTGCCAACGACTACCGATGAAAGAGTGCACTATCTTCTCGCCGGTGCGGAGTACTCACTCAGTCCATCAGCCCAGAAAACTCGACCACTGATCTTGACCGCCACTTCTCCCGTGTTACCAGTCTGTTTTTGTAAATATGTGAGCCAGTAAAGGGCTTTATACGCCTAACTATGTGGCTTGTTTCCTGGTATAATGGCAGTTGTGTCCTTTGGCATGAAGTGGTTCTTGAACAGTGTAAAACAAAGAGATGCAACCGTGGTTGCCGCCTGTAGAGGGTCGCAGTTGAAACGGATTACATACATACAGTATTTCTAAAAGTCTGGAAACATACTCTAAGCAAGCGCACGTCTTTCACGCCATAATGTTTACATTCATTTGCTATGTTGTATGGATTTTCATGAGTGAAACTTTTAATACCGGTCAAAATCTTCCCGTTCACTCGCACTCATACCGTCATAGTTAAAGTAATGTTTGAGAGGTGGCAGTTCAACGTAGTTCAAAGTGTCACGAGTAAGGAATGTGTAAGGGATATACCTTTTTGAAACGTCGCCATCCACAAGGCGTGAACAGTAGTGTGTCTTTGAATTGAATATTATCCCTTATTTGCATTTCTATGAGTTTATTAAGCTCTTTTCAAGGGATCACCCGTGAATATTGTTGATGTCTCATGTTTAAGCAGTTCCTTATAAAGAATCTGTGTATCAAACTTTGCGGCGTTATGCTCTAAAACATACACGGTCACGTTTTTTTTTAACTGCTCGGCTAACCTGACTCTAAATTCACAAAAAACTTCACAGGTGGTTCTGTCACATTCGTCTTTAAAAGTTTTAGTACGTTTACCGCAATTACAATATTAAACACAGTCAACATTGGAACAGTCATTGCAGAGGGTTTGACTTACGAGTAAATGAGGGCTAACTCCTTTCGTCTTCGGGTTAGTATAGGCAGGGCCGGCCCGGCCCAAGCAAATGCGAGGCCCAATTCGAGATTTTTAAAGTGGGGCCCTAAGGTTAAGGTTACCTACACATAGTGGGTGCATGCTTACTGAAAGAAAAGAACAGATTCAACAACAAATATCATTTATTTTGGATGTGATCACAAGGAAACCTTTCTGGCTTTCATAGTGGCAAATTCGGCAATGAGGTCTGTATAGTTACAGTTTCTCGCAATGTCATTTTCAATGGAGAGGATCGCCAGATTACTGAGTCCATCCTGCAGCATCGTCGACCGTAAATACGTTTTTATTAATTTCAACTTTGAGAAACTTCTTTCCCCAGATGCAACAGTAACTGGAATTGTCAGTAGTATTCGCAATGCAGTCGTGAAATTCGGGAAATCCACAGAACAATTGTTAAAAGTGATGAAGCCCAATATCTTCAGTGGATCACTTTGTATATCTTCTGGAAGAATTGGTTTCAAGGCTTCCATTTCCTCAGCAAGCATGAATCCATCAATGCTGCAGTCTTCTCCATCAGTCAGTTCAAGTTCGAGATCTTTGCTGTGCTTACGTAGGTCTGTCTTGGACATCTTTGTGAACATGTACATGAAGCCAAACTTTGAGTGATGTTCTCTCAGTTGTTCGAATCGTCGCTCCAGGGAGGATATGGCAGTGTCTAAAATTGCGTTAAACACAGAAATTTTAAATTTTTCTTCAGCATCTTCAATTGGCTGGTCTTGACCTTCATAGGAAAACATCATCTTCTTTCGTCTGACCTGAGTTGTCTTGAATTCTGGCTCGATTTCAAGCTGCTCTGCAATCTCTTTGGTATCTGTTACAGCACTTTGAAATCCACTCTCCCGATATTCTTTCATCCACTTACAGGTTCTTTCCAAACTCTCGATGTCACTTGCCAGATGCTTTGAATCACTCTGAAGATCTTTACTCACGGAGTTGACTTGAAAGAGGTCATACCAGTAGGGTGTGTCAATTTTGTCAACTTTTTTCAATTCAATTTTGGTAGTGAAAATATAGTCTTTTCATGTCAAAACTTGAAATTGGCCAACCAAAATGAAATAAAATAACCCTTACCTACATCAATTTTACCTTAAAGTTTCAGAAATTGACACTTTTACTAAATAATAGGACATAAATTGATTAACTATTCATCTGTCACAGAATTATCCCACTGATCGCATGTTGTTTTCAAGGTCATATAGTTGTTGTACAATGTACAAGTCACAACATGAATAGAACTGTCCCTCACTCTCAGTCCTCAGTTGCCTCTTAGATGTCATAGACGGTGGTTTGCTGTTATTGCTCTTGTACCTACTTCATAGTTATTCTACTAGACGAATACTACAGTTTAACTGTAAGTATGGATTATTGATTATTACAATTATTTATTATTATCATATTCTTCTGTCTAATTATGTTGTAATCCCGTGAAATATTTTTTTATTGAATTTTAGAACATCGAATGACTAAACTTTGAAACATCATAATTGATATAAAATACTTAAATGTTTTTCTTTCTTTTCAAATATTCCTAAGATGCCAAAATTGAAGACAAGAGGTCAGTCGTCATGCCACTTGAGTCTGTTAGTCGGTACAGGCAAGGAGCTTCCCGTATCAGAACTACCAACAGTGCGAGACATGCTGAGACTAGGGTTACTCCTTCGTGAACAAAATACAAAGGATAGAAGGAACTACACAGAGAAAGAGCTCATAAGGGACATGATTCCCCCTCTTCTGCATCAGTGGAAAAAAGCTAATGTGTTATTCAAACCACCTGTACTCAATCAGTATAGAACTATTGAGCTAAAATTAACAAAGCTGTGGCACAAAGCAGTTGAGACATCACTTGATAAAGGAAAACTAGCAAAGAAAAATAAATTTCTGCACACACTTGATACTCTTCTTGACATTTTTAACTGCCAGTGTCCCATAGAGTTGTGTTCTGAGGCCAATTGTTCTCCCTCATGCAGAAGAGAACCTCACCCTCACATTGATTGTCGCTGTCCTCGTGAGAAGAAGATCCCTGTTTTGGAGCTGGCTTTCATAAAGGCGCAGAGAACAAAGGCAGGAGGCCAAGGAAGTATGCAGATTGGTTCGGCAGATTATTCAGAAACCAAAAAACAGATTGTTATTGCTAAGAAAAAAGAGAAAATCCGAGAGAGGGAAGAAAGGAAGGAAAAGAAGAGTGAAGAAGCCACCCAAAGAGATGAAGAGCTCTATCAAGAGGTTTCTCACTTCTTTGAAAGCTCCTCAGATGAACAGAAAGAAGCAACATCAGATGATAGCTCCAAAATGCCATCTGAACCTTCGCCGAAGAGAATGAAATACAACACTAAAGACATCTCAAACATTGCCCTTGCCAGTATTCGCCACCATACGGGGCTACGAGAGACTGCAGAGATTGCCACTGCCGCTTGGATAGATGCAGGCCTCATCAGCCGAGAGGATACATCCTTAGTGATAGATCATAATAAGATAAGAAGAGCACAAGAAAAAATAATGAAGGAAATATCTGATCAGCATGAAAAAGATTTGAAGGAGGAAGGTCTCTCTTGCCTTTTGTTTGATGGAAGAAGAGATGACACAAAAGTTCTCCTAGAGGTAGAGGGAATGGACAGAAAGTTTCCCGGTCTCGTCAAAGAAGAACACTACTCTGTGTGTTCCGAACGTGGTGGCCGCTATTTGTTTCACTTTGTTCCTGAAGCAGAAGTAGAAGGCAAGAAACATGCAGAGGCAATTTCTGATCAAATAATATGTTGGCTTCAAGAAAGAAGACTTGACAGTTCACTGCAGGCCGTTGGTGGAGACTCAACTGCGGTGAACACTGGATGGCAGGGTGGTGTTATGACACATTTAAAGAAAAAACTTGGTAGAAGGCTTGTTTGGATTGTATGTGATTTGCACACAGGGGAACTACCTCTTTGTCGTCTCATCCAGGAACTTGATGGTCCTACAAAAAGCAACAACAAGTGGTCAGGCCCCCTTGGCAACATGCTAGATGAAGCAACGGAATTAGAAATAAATACAAAATTTCCCAAGGTCGACGTAGGCCCTCCCCTTCAAGTGTTGTCTGAAGAAGTTATCAAAGACCTCAGCACGGATCAATCTTACGCTTATCGTATTGTTCAAGCAATCAGATCAAGAGAGTTGCCTCAAAATCTGGCTCTCTTGGAGATTGGACCCGTAAGTCACAGTCGTTGGTTAACTACAGCGATTCGTTTCTGCTGGAATTGGGTTTCCAAACATGCACTGAAGGGCAAAATGCTACAGAATTTGATGTTGATTGTTGAATTTATTATTGGGTTTTATCTTCCTCACTGGTTCAATGTAAAACTTAATCCAATGTGGATGGAGGGGCCCAACCACATCTTGTTTCAATTACAGCTACTGAGAACCCAAAGGAAAGTAGTGGTGGACATCGTGTTACCTGTGGTGAGAAGGTCCGCTTGGTATGCTAGGCCAGAGGCAGTTTTGCAAGCAATACTCTGCAGCCAATGTACCAAAGAGCGAACTGAGGCTGTGGAAATCATTCTAAAGCTTAGAGGAGCATCACTAGATGATGACCAGCTGGAAGACTGCTCTGTTCAGACAAGGAAGGTACCTCCGATAAACGTCAATGCCACGAAATTGTCAGAATTAGTTAACTTGAGTTCGGAAGTTTTGGAGCCACCACTGACAACATGTATAACAAACAAAGATTTAACACAGCTTAAAGAGGCCCCAATGCAAGTGCCAAAGTGGCCTTCTCACACTCAGAGTGTGGAGAGATGTGTGAAAATGGTCACAGAAGCAGCTAGTCAAGTTTACAGTCACGAGAGGCGAGAAGGCTACATCAAAGCGCAAGTAGCAAGCCGAATGCTGATGTCAAGGAACCGCAGCAAAAAGGACATGACTGCATTGGTTACTTTCAAATAAAGACTCTCAATGATATCTTATTGCCACTTTAAATGTTGATAGGATGTTTGCGCACATTTGTTATTTTGTTACGAATTTACGGAAAAATGGAATTTTTGAATTAAAATTGATGTAGGTAGGAGTTATTTTTTATTGTTTTTGAAGCAAGGATATTATTTTGTATGCCAAATGATTACATTAAATTGCTACCAAATCACATGATTTTCAATTTAGTCATTTCACCGCCAAAATTGACACACCCTATCATACCAGAATATGACAGCACAATGAATTTAAAATTCTTCATCTCATTGCAAAGTGATTCTGCTTCGCTTCTTTCTTGAGGATCTTTTGCTTTTTCAGCAATTTCGACAAGTGCATCATAGATCTCGACAGTTTGATATCGTACAGCTTTGACACTCTGCACATGGCATTCCCATCTTGTCTCGCTCAAGGGCTCCACTGAGAACTCTTTCACATACTTGCAGAAGACTGACCATCGATGGGTTGAGGCTGAGAAGAAGACATACAGACGTTGAATAACCCCGAAAAATGAGATGGCTTGAACACATGTTTTTGCCATGTCCCCATGTAGCAAATTGTAGTTGTGGCATGCGCATGGAGTGAAGAATGCTCTTGAATTCATTTCCAGAAGTCGCGCTTGAACGGCTGATGAGTGTCCCTTCATGTTCGCACCATTACCGTATCCTTGTCCACGAATCTCACTCATTTTCAGTCCAAGTTCGTGAAGTTCTCTCATCAATACCTCAAGTAGGTTTTCTCCTGTGGTCTCCTTCACCTCAATGAACTTGATGAAGTGTTCAAAAATTCCACTTTCAATGCCTAATGATCCATCAGAGACATATCGCAAAGTAAGGGACATCTGCTCCTTGTGACTAATGTCGGGTGTGCAATCAAGGATCACAGAGAAATACTTTGCCATTTTTAATTCTGTGTACAATGGTTGTTCGAACTTTGTTGCCCATGAGCGAGATGGGTTCATTCTGGATTCGTTTTCCCAGGTAATGATCATGAATTTCGTTATTGACTATTCTTCTAAGATGGTCTTGCATGACGGGATCAAATCTTGAAATAAGCTCAAATTAATACGGAATACTATTGGATATGAATATTACTGTATATGAAGAGTTATTATGACAAGCCGTATTTAATTTGCCAATCAAAACCAAAATATTTTTTATACTGTACTCATATATTTGCGGGGCCCCTAATAGTGTGGGGCCCAAAGCAGCCGCTTTGCTTGCTCTGCCCAAAGGCCGGCAGTGACTGTGTAGGTCTCTATGTCGTAATATACAGTAATACACGACTTGTTTATATGTCTGGAATCTTTCATATAACAAGCATGTTTCACTCCATCCACCTTATGTTTCTCATTACATGTAGGACAATGAATTCCATCACATCTGTACTTAAATGTTCCACTCTCACCCATCGTATGAAACATTCTACAATGACAAATCTTTTACTTTCTACGCGTACCAATCGACGTATAGAGATTAAAGCATTCATTATTAAAAACATCTGTCTAAAGTCGCTACAATCTCTTTTCTCAGCGTCTACCACATGGCTTGCGCATCCAGAGCTTGTACACTGAGAGCATACCATATGAGTCCTTACAATGTTTTACCAAATCATTCATGAACTCAAGGCAGCCTTTACACAAATCGTGATGACGTCCATACTTTCGGCTTTGGTCATAGTTAACGTAAAACGCTCTAACATAACGAATAGGAAGGTAGGTTGCTCCTGCCAAGCCTATAATAAGCATGCTCTTAAAGGCCTTGTTCGATCTGTTACACAACTCTTAACATACGCTGTCCTACCTTTTTTCTTCTTCTATTCCACCCTTCCACTCTTCCGAGGTCTTCCTCGTGATCTCCCGCATATAAGTCTGAGAGTATTCCAAGTCCTTATTTAACTGTTCAGGTTCCGAGGCTAATCCTTGAGTTTCAGGAGCTGATTTCTTCAGCCATCGGCTAGCTAGGCCTGACATGGCTATACCCGTATATCTTGCTAACTCTTCAGGACCCATCTAGCAATCAAAATTAAGGCCACAAGATCTGGCTAGTTTATGTGCACGTTCTAAAACCGTATCTAACCAGATGTTTTTGCTTAACATGTTTAGAACAGAGATCATATGGGCCAAAATCACAGCGATAAAATCGCAACCACGACCGATGTTTGGGTGTTGTCTGTAAATTTGATCGGAATTAAAGTTATGGTCAGTTTCGATCATGAAATTCTCCAAGTTGAATTTTCAACCACTCTGCGTTGACTTCTCAGTATGTGAGAGGATGTAATGAACATCCTCCTCAACCAGGCGTCTGCAGGGTATAACTACCCAGAAGAGATCCTCCTCAACATTTGGCTCAAAACCAATTGCCAATCTCACCCGTGCCTCCCGCCTTCATTGCGCCGAAGGGCGTATGCGACGAGAACGCCGAACTACGATGCGAAGACCTTGTTCGAGGCCCTCCGCATAAGCGATTCGTGGATCAGTCCAGACAGCACAACTGTTCCTTACAAGTACGGGTATGTTACATTGTGTAATAGCGTGAGTGATACATCCCCGTCTGAAGGATGAGTTGGTGTTTCTGTATAGGACATAGATGCGTCCGAAGATCTTGGTGTGCTGCGGAGGATCTACAGATCTACAGAAGCTAAGGCTAACAGAGACCCTAAGATTCACTCTAAGGTTAGTCCGAGAGAAAGGAAAGAGGAGGGGGTTAAAGAGGAGAATAAGGGGTTAAGTAAGTAGCAAAACCTATCATTCGTGGGTTAACACTCATTCAGAAAAAGAGAAAGACTCCCCATCATCATCCGCCGGCCAATGCCGACAAGTCAGAAAAATAGTCGAAAAGAATAGGAAAGGGGTGAAAGATGAAAAGAAATAAAATAAGAACGCTTATAAACCATGCAAACACAGTCTTAACTCACTCTCATACCATGCAAACTACAGATATGCAAGTAGAGTTACAGACATGCAAGTAAGGAGGATAAGAAAGGAAAAAAAAAAGTAGATAAAGTATAACAAAAAGTGGGTTAGTTTACGCTACAAGCTACATCTACGTTCGTGTTAGTCTAATTTTTTTTTTTAATTATTATTTTATTGCTGGCATATCACACGTTGGCATGTCACAAGCTGGCATTAATCGTCAACAGACTCATCCTCGACCATCACCCCCAAAGCTCCGGTTGCCAATTTTTTTA
The DNA here is from genome assembly GCA_023014485.1 of Bathynomus jamesi. Classification (NCBI taxonomy): domain Eukaryota; kingdom Metazoa; phylum Arthropoda; class Malacostraca; order Isopoda; family Cirolanidae; genus Bathynomus; species Bathynomus jamesi. The sequence goes on along the minus strand of JAJOZX010001397.1, from coordinate 187,341 downwards.
TTATTTTAAACGACGTCAATATTTTTAAAATGCCTATCTAAACGGGTCTTAAACACATTAACGCTGGTAGAGTTCACGACTGACGCGGGAAGCTTATTCCATTTATCAATTACTTTAAACGTAAAGAGGTCTTTAGCGATGTTAGTAATGAAACGAATGCCACGCAACTTAAATCCGTTATTACGAGTATTGCTATTATCGAAAGTGAACAGTTTATCAAAATTTACGTTATCGATTTTATAAACGATTTTGAAAACTTCAATGAGCTTCCCCCTTAATCTCCTAGTTTCGAGTGAATGCAAGTCTAACTCTTTAATCCTATCTTCGTAAGACTTGTTGCGCAATGATGGAATTAGTTTCGTGGCGCGACGCTGAACCCTTTCTAACCTATCAATATCCTTACACAAATACGGGCACCAAAACTGAACGGCATATTCTAAATGAGGCCTGACTAGGGACTTGTAAAGGGGCAATATAATATTCTTCGATTTAAATTCGAAATTACGCGCTATGAATCCTAACATCCTATTAGCTTTTGCGCAAGACTTCAGGCACTGGTTCCTAACTTTAAAATCCTTAGATACGCGTACACCTAAATCTACTTCCTCGTCAACGATCGCTAACTCTCTATCATCCATCGTATACGTGTAATTTTTGTTAAGAGAACCTATATGCAAAACATTACATTTGTCTACGTTAAATTGCATCTGTCACTTATCCGTCCACTCCATAATCCTATTTACATCGTCTTGGAGCCTATTTCTGTCGTCCTCGTTAACAACCCTACCGCCTATTTTAGTATCGTTCTCGAATTTTGACACGTTACCAGTCAATCCTACATCTATGTCGTTAATGTAAATTACAAATAGCAATGGGCCTAACACTGAACTCTGTGGGACACCGCTACCTACATCCAACCACCCCGATTCACTACCAATACCAACGACCCTCTGTCTCCTAGCACGAAGCCATTCCTCTAACCAGTTAGCTACCTGACCGCGTATACCGTGCATTTTAAACTTCGCAATTAATTTTCTACGCGGAACTGTAGCGAATGTTTTTTTAAAATCTAAATAAATAACGTCAGCCGCTCTATGCTTATCGTATTCGCGCACTATTTCGTTATAAAATGCTAACAAATTAGTTGAACAAGATTTATGGCGGATTCCAAAAGTTTACCGACAAGTGACGTTAAGCTAATGGGCCTATAATTGCTAGCTACTGTGCGGTCGCCTTTTTTAAAAATGGGCGTGACGTTAGCTAATTTGAAGTCTTTAGGAATAATCTCCGTTTCCAGAGACTGATTAAAAATCTTCGTTAAGGGGCCTACGATAACGTCTTTCAAATCTTTCAGATGTCTAGGATAAAACGCGTCAGAGCCTGGAGCCTTGCTAACTTTTAGCCTATCGATATAATGCGCAATCTCACCCTCGTAAACAGTTATTTCATCCAAAATAGCCTCGCTGCTGAATGGAACGATATCCCCCACATCGGGGACATTATTGACGTCTTCTACAGTAAAAACTGTCGCAAAAAAGTTGTTAAAAATACCCGCCATCGCCTGAGCGTCGGAAGCCAAAGCGCCTTTTAGCGTCCACGAGAAAACCTATGTTATCTTTTATCGGCTTACGATTATTCACGTAATCGAAAAACTTTTTGGGGTTATGTTTACTATCCGCAGCTATAAGTATCTGTAAATTACGCTTAGCATTCGTAGCTGATCTTTTAACGTGACGTCGAAGCTCGATATATCTATTAACGTTAGCTACCGTGGCATTGCACTTATTAAGTATATACGCTCTATTACGCTCGTTTATGAACTCGCCTATTTCCCTAGTCCACCACATAGGCCTACCATGATTTCTAGCGCGCTTGGGCCTAGGAGGAATAAACTCCTTTCGATATTCAAGAAACTATCTTTAAGCGCCTCCCAATGCAAACTTGCGTCATTACCCATAAATAATTAATTTATCCCAGACCACTACTCTCATCCTATCCGCAAAACTATCAAAATTGGCCCTACGAAAATTAGGGACTTCTATTATGTTACTATCCTTAGTGTTTTCTATCAATAACAAACCTAATAATTTGATGATCATTACTTCCCAAACTCTCGCCTACTTCTAAACCTTCGACTATATTTTCGCAGTTTGTCATCACCACGTTTAAAATATTGTCACCGCGCGTTGGTTCGCTAACCATCTGTCGTAAAAAATTATCTTCCATGAACCCAATCAATCTCAAACCCTCATCGTTACCAGTAAAAGTCTCGTAATTAACGTTAGGGCAGTTAAATTCTCCGACAACTATTCTAGCCCGATTATTAATAAAGTTACAAAGAAGTGTGTAAAATCTAGTATCGGTATCGAGGGGTTGAACGGGAGGTGTATAAACCACAACAAAATCAAAACTAAGACTACGCGCCCTAACTTCAACGCGTATCGCATTAATTGCTGACGGAATATCTTTCTTAACCTCGATAGCCCTAAGGGAATTACGAATGTACAGCAAAACGCCGCCACCAATCCTATGTAACCTTTCATTAGTAGAGAGTTTAAAACCCGGTATATCAAGTTCCCCCAACATGTCCCGAGTCACGGTATTTAACCACGTTTCAGTGATAGCAACTATATCGTAGTTGCCGGAATAAATTATCGCCTTAAATCCGTTTAATTTATTTCTAATACTACGCGCGTTACAATAAAAGCCGTTTTTGTTATTTTTTGCCACGGGTCGGCGTTTTAAACTATTTTTCACGTCGGGCCCGCGTTTCCCGGACCCACAACGTTTAAAGAAGGTATCGACCTATACAGCTTTCGAACGTTTTCGTCAATTAACCTACCTAGCCCAGCATTACCTATTTCATTAAAATGCACCCCCATCTTTCATAAAAAGGCTAGGATCACTGAATTCTGACCACAGCTTTGCGAAGGGTACATTTTCCTCAGCACAAATCTCTTCTAATTTAGTATTCAAAAATATTGTTTTTGACGTAATCCTAAGATCCAAACCGTGCCTAGGCGAAATACCTAGAACTAAAGACCTATCTGACCTCGCCTTCAGGGACCTAATTAACCACCTATATTATATCTTTCCAAAAGGTCAGGCACTCTCGTATCGGGCCTATACGAGTCGTTGCCCTCTACCATCGTCACCAACATCGAGTGATGGGAGGCAACATCAATCCTATCCACTTCGTCTCTAATTCTGTCAACCCTGGCCCCTGGGAGACAGACCCCCCCTCCTCTTGGTTGGATTCCGTTCAACGAACTCTGTGTCCATATGGCGCACTAACGAGTCCCCAATTAAAATAGTTTCCCCCTCGTTCACGTCCCTATCCAAATGGGCGAAAGGGTTCGAAACCTCGATAGGCGGGGGATTCCTATTACCTAACGTACGTGGCCTAGCTCCACCCTTAACTTCTCTAAATCCCTCCCCATCTACTAACCTCGGACCAACCTTAACCCCTTCCTCAACTCTATCCAACCTTCCCGATAAGCTACCTAAACTAGAAACTAGGTTACGCATCTCACCCTTCAAATTACTAACGTCTTCAACGTTCGTATTGGTTCGGCTTTCGTCATCTGTAGCCCTACCCCTGCCCTCATCAAGCGTTGCAAGTCTTTCCGTTACCTCACGTACACTACGTTTTATGTCAACTATTTCTTCCCTTAAATCGCAAAAGAAACAAACCGATCTCGGTAATCGCCATAGGACCGCTGTTATAATCCTTAAAATCCGTATCCCACCGATTTGCCCCACACCTAACACACGACGCTTTCTGCGACAGCATCGCGCAAGTTAAATTAGTTTATAACCGTCAAAAGTTTAAGTTAAATTAAGCCGGCACACTAAGAAAACTTCTAAATCGCTAAAAACCTCTAATATTCAATTACTTAACTATAACAATGTGAATATAAACGCAAGTATATAAAATTCAAAACTTTCCAAAAGTAAAGTTATTGGCAATATCCAAAAGTAGAAGCAATATCAGAGAGCTCAGGAAATGCGTCCGTTCAGTACAGAGTCTGGCTGACCAAAGTGGAAGGTCGAGGTGATAAAGGTCCATTTAAGTTCTCTGATGCATATGGGGATGGTGACGAAGGGGTTGGTGGTAGTAACGATTTCGTATATTTAGGGTTGGACGACTCAAGCCTCGGACGTTTTGAAAGCATACCTGACGGGGAGGGTTTTCAGAATCCTCTACTAATGTTTGCTAATCTCATGCAGAGGTAGAGGGTTCCTAACTGGTTGCTCGAGCCCATCTTCCAAAAACCAAGCAGAGGGGTCCAGGCTGGTGCCTTGATCCCGACTTCCAACAACCGAGAAAGTTATCGGTTCTGACGATGCATCTTGAGTTCCTTCTTAAAAAAACTCATCAGACTCTGCAGGCTGGGAGCATTATTCATCATTCTGGAAAAGAAGAGAAAATTAGCGAATATAACGAACGATTTTTAAAAAATCTTTATATTCGGTAAAACATTGCTTAAGAGCGTATCACACAAAAGATGGCGTCACTAGAAAAATTCAAGTTCACAAGTCCAGCAACATGAACTATAAGTGGTGTGGTAAACAGTGTTTTTGCTTAGATTTACTAACGATAAAGACACACAGTTGCAGTATATGGTGCTATGCCGCCTACCAACCTATTTTTTACGATTCCAAAAATGTCATTCCATAAAGGAATTTATGACGTTGGTTCATTAAGAATGATAAATACACGGTGACTATGATTGAAGAGCTTATGCTAAAATTTACAAAAACAACTGCTAAGACCTTTACAGTATTTTCCCACCGTCTTAACATATGCGTGTTTTTCATCAGTCCAAACCTATTTTTTTAAGAAGAAATTTATCCGGGACGTTTCTTCAAACACGTAGTATCTTCTCTTATTTGCTCAACGTCGGGATATATCGCAAATTGGTATATTAGCCGGTCAAATGTTTCTGGGGCACCGTAAGATTTATTTGGAAGTTTATAAACAAGCTACGAGTCGACGGTACGGTTATTTACTCTCTGACATTCACCTATGTAACACTTTTTAGGTGCTTCTAAGAACGGACATATTTCCCAACGAGGAAATATATATACCAGAATAACGAGACGTGCGAAGAAATATCTCGAGTTTATAAAAACGTTCCCACAGCTGCCACCCACTCTTCAGAGGTTGTTTGTGGAAAATGTTGACGCTGACTTTATAACGCTTTTTATAACGTTGAGACAGTCTGCGAAGTTTGTCTCAACGTTATAAAACCTGACGTCCCAGTGACTGCGCCGCAGAAGGGATGTTTACGTCGTTATAAGAACATAATACGAACACTCGCTCGTAAAAAAAAGCTGTGTCAAAGAAAAAACGTCTTGTATTATACACTGAAGTTAATACAAAAATAGGGCTAACATGGCCACTTAACCTAGCATACTGGCATATTGTTTGATTAATTATCTGGCAATTTTATGTATATTGTTATTAGTGACGGTGACACTTATTACACGAGACATCATTAATTAATAAAGATCATTTGTATACGTAGGAGAAAATAATTGTAGCTTAATGAAAAAATCAGAGAAATTATGAAAATAAAAGAGTTTAATAAAAATGCTGATGAATTATGGGAATTATGTAGAAACTATATTTTAAATTATTAATTATACAAAAAACAAGACATTTTTGTTGCGGATCATTCACAATCCATGGCCATTTGACTTAACATACAAGTACAATCTTACGTATTATACACTGAACGTAATACAAAAATAAGGCCAACATAGCCACTTAACTTAATATACAATATGCATATACAGGGTGTACATAAAATCAGGATCTATTTTTGTGAAGCACTTGGAAATTATATGGAATTCAATCATAAAATGATAAAGTGGTAACATTTATTAAATAATTAAGAGTAGGATTCGACGTGACGCCCATCAGTATCCCTGCACAGCTCAAATCGTTCCGCAGCATTTCTAAACACATTCTGGAGCATTTGCGGGGTTATGTTATCTGCAGCAGTTCGTATACGTGTACGTAAGTTTTCAAGACTCGTAATCTTCGTCTGATAGACGTGCGATTTGATAAAGCCCCATGCAAAGAAATCTAAAGGGGTTAAATCTGGTCATCTCGCTGGCCAAGGTCTGTTGCTTCCGCGTCCGATCCAGCGATTTGGAAAACGTCCATTTAGATAATCCTGAACAATTTTGGCATAGTGACAAGGAGCACCATCATGTTGATAGACGACGGTACTAACAATCCTATCCCCGTCGTCTATCAACATGATGGTACTCCATGTCACTATGCCAAAATTGTTCAGGATTATCTAAATGGACGTTTTCCAAATCGCTGGATCAGACGCGGAAGCAACAGACCTTGGCCAGCGAGATCACCAGATTTAACCCCTTTAGATTTCTTTGCATGGGGCTTTATCAAATCGCACGTCTATCAGACGAAGATTACGAGTCTTGAAAACTTACGTACACGTATACGAACTGCTGCAGATAACATAACCCCGCAAATGCTCCAGAATGTGTTTAGAAATGCTGCGGAACGATTTGAGCTGTGCAGGGATACTGATGGGCGTCACGTCGAATCCTACTCTTAATTATTTAATAAATGTTACCACTTTATCATTTTATGATTGAATTCCATATAATTTCCAAGTGCTTCACAAAAATAGATCCTGACTTTATGTACACCCTGTATAATCTTTGGTACATTACAAAAACAAGGTATTGTAAACGAGCAGTTGTCTGAACCAAGACTGCCATATAGGTGAGAGGTGCACAGTATCTGAAGACAGGACATTGCACAATAGCACATTAGAGCTGTTTTGGACTCTAGTAATAAAATTATATATATTCTTCCGGATTAACATTTGGCTGGTAGGTAGGTTATGCGTAGTAAACATAAAACTGGCACTGCACCATTTTGGTTCCCTACACAGCATACGAAAAATATTATTATAAGCAACAGAGAGTTTATTCATAGCAGTTTTTGTATAGCTCCAGCACAGATGAGATGTATACAATGCAGTACAGTAAGTCCTAAAAAGATAAGTTTTAACTGATTCTGAACACATACCAAATTTCCTTACTAGCGTGTTACCCTGTACATACAGCTTTTTACGTTACCTCTTAATATGAAGTTCATCTCACAGCTCGTGACCTAAGTATTTACATGTGTCTTTGACAGGTATTGTCTGACCATTCATTTCAAAAGACCCACATGATACATGTTTCAGTAGATTACACCTAAAATCAAAATACAACTCTTTGCCCCATTATAGGTGATATCATTTTCTATACCATATTGTTCACATATCTCTAATAGGACTCTCAGCCCATGGGGAGAGGGTGACAGAAGAACAAGGTCATCAGCATATATTAAATGATTAATTTTTTCCTTTCCAATGACACAGCCAGTACGTGCAGTTTTTAGTTCATTGGTAAGGTCATCCATGTAAGGGTGTCAGGAAATGATTGCCCCCCCCCTGTACAGAAGAAACTGAAAGGAATAGAAAAAAACAGACAAAACCACGCGAAAGAGCGTTTAATTTTGAATAAAAAACATTTGTTTTAATATCGGGTGTTGCCCCCATTTGCAGCTCTGACGGCCATTAATCGACGGGGGTATGATCCCAGAAGTGTCTCAAAGAGATCGGTATCATGACTCATTTCTTCAAGGACTTCGTTGATCTTTGCAGTCATAATTTCTGTTGAATACCGATTCTGAATGGGTTGTTCCAGCATTAAGGACTCCACCCAATCCTTCATGATGGATCCGACTTGTTCACAGACATTAAGATCGGGAGAATTGCCAGGCCATTCATTATTTCCGAAAAAATCAATGTTATTGTCCTTAAGCAGTTGTTGAGTCGCAAGTGCTTTCATACAGGGGGCTTTGTCGTGAAGAAAGGTTGCCTGTTCAACATCCAAAACACACTCGGGGTCTTTCAAAAACGGAATTACATGTTGGGCTAAAATTACATTTCGAAAATAAGGCCCATCCCAACTGGTTCCTCTTGGTTTGATAACCCAGATGAGCTTTCGAATAGAGAACATAATGAAAACACCCACACATGCTGGATTTTTTACTATTTCTCGATACTTCTGGTCGTCTGGGACTTCATCAGGAGTTGTTGCCCAAACCCGATCATTCTGAAAATTTGGTTTTCTGGAGACATAAACGAAGAATTCATCGCTGACAACCAAGTGAAGGAAATCGTCTTCCGTCCATTCCTCAAGATAATCACAAAACCATAGCCGATCTTCAATATTAAGATCACTCTTCCGTGGCTTAGCTATTTCATGCCAAGCACTCAAGCCTTGGCGAACTCGAAATTGATGCACAAGTTGTCGATTGACTATCTTACCACGACGGATAAGTATCTCTTTCGCTACCTCAGAGCAGCTCTTCTTTCGGCGCCGTGATGCAGCAAGCACAATGTCTTTCGATTCTTGAGATAATTTCTCCGGTCTCCCTCCTCAAAATTCTGTTTCACAATCTTCAGGATTCTTATTCCAATTCCTTTTGACAAAGTCTTCTGATCTTTCTAATCTCTCAGCCACCCAGTGTCGAGTTATGAAAGTTGCATCAGCTTCCTTTGCTTCACGAAATGTGACAGCTCGAATGCGGTCAAGAACTCGCTTTTTCTCTGACTCGTTCAAAATAGATGATGCCATGGTTTCTGTGGGGAAAAAAATGGTAAGAATTAAAATCACAGGAATGAATATAATGGTTTTTATTCAGATTTTAACGCTCTTTCAAATGGTCTCGCCGGTTTTTATCTATCTCTTCTAGTTTTTGCTCTACAGGGGGGGGCAATCATTTCCTGACACCCGTATATACAGAAAAGATAGGGTGATAATATACCCCCTTGCCTAACACCATTAGCTACCTTAAAACCTGGTGATACAGTGATTTTCCATCTTACAAACATGGTCTGCTCTGTGTACCAGAATGCAAGTATCCTAAGTATATATTTAGGTACCCCTCGACACAAGGGTTTCTTGAAAAGTTTGTGATGGTTAACTCTATCAAATGCTTTTGATGCATCCAGAAAACAGGAATATACATTGCTACTTGACATCTTGTACTTAAGGACGGCTTCCTTTAGCATATTAATACACATGTCAGTACCATGTTTCACTCTAAAGCCAAACTGATTGTCATAAGTCTGCAAGTAAGTACTTATCCTATTATAAATGACATATTCTAACACCTTAGAAAGTATACTGGCAAGTGCTATTGGCCTATAATTATTCTTATCCCAGATACTAGCACCCTTATTTTTAACAACTGGCAACAATACAACTGACAAAATGGACGTGTTTGGACGTGTTTAAAAAAACGACGCAAAATATCGCTTAAATAACATATAACACTCCTTCCATTATATATAGATACCAAATTGTTAAATGTTATAGTTTGGTGGTGAACCTTGGTTGTAATTACCGCAGATTTTTTTCCTGGACTTTCCAAGGGGGGGCGACCACCTCCGTCGCCCCCCTTGGCTACGTCCCTGGGTTGTAGTTGTATCTCAGAAGGTGTACGCTTCACTACAAAACACAAAGAATAATGAATCATCTCTAGACCACAGTAAAAACAGACTTAACCGAATGAAGAGTGAATTATTGAATATATTAACTAAGCAAATACATCCTGATGAGAAAAGAATTTTATACCAAGAAACTCTTCAGAAATTTCTTCAGGAGTATGAAGACCTTTTGAGCTACCCCTAGTTATCAAGCATAGTGAGTAGGGCATGGTTAATTAATCATTTTCAGAAAAAGTGATGAATGATGAAATTTTCTAATTAATCAATGATTAAATGCAAAACTTCACACCTAGGTATGAATTTCTTAATGGCCTCTGCCCTTCTAAAATGTTCCTTCCCTTTCCTGGATTGTTTTCTTACTCACTTTTGTTCATTCGTTTTTCTGTGTCCACCCGAAGAGGATGCCAGTGGGCATCGAAACTGATGTGAAAATAAACTCCGTCTATTAGTGTGGGTTTTATAATCAATGATTAACTGATTAAAAATTATTCAAATTAAATACTTCTGAAAAGAGTAAGAAAGAGCTTTATGGTTTCTGTTGCGTTAAAAAAATCAGGCATGGGTGAATTAAACAGTTATACATGCAAAAAGGTGCCAAATTCAAATGATACATTACAAAATTTAAGGTAAAATGATGCTGAAATTATGAGGAAAATTGATAATTTCCCATCATTCTCTAAAAATATTTTTTTTTATTAATTAATGATTAAATTCGAAACAATGATTAACTGATTAATCAGAACCATGCTTTAATAGTGAGGATACTGTGGCTGGTGAGACTAAAGGCCACCAGCTCGAAGATAATAGTGGGAACTACCACCTCGAACAAATGTTAAAAATATAGTCGTCCTAGTACATTGAAGAATAATGGTTTAAGTCTCATTAGTTTATTGAGTGATGATCCATTTATACAGTGATCTAACACAAGAGAGTTTATTGCTGAAGGTTCAACGGCACCAGGTTCGAACATTATTGACATCATCCATGATTTGGTGAGAAAAAGGGAGAGATCACCTTCATCAGGGTAGGAACATATTAAAACAAGGTTACAGCCGTTGAACATTCCAGAAATATTGGTAACCAAATCAGAATAAAAGCTCTGGAACAAACAACTCAAGCTACATACTAGAGCACCCCTCCAACAAGAACACCTGGTTTAAAGCCTTTGAAAAAGAGGAGGACCGTCGTCGACACTCGACCCTATCGATACCTTTCTAAAATACTAAACGGTTGACGTATTAGAGATTCGTTGTTACGATATTTCTAACTCCGTTTCTTACGGCGGGGTTGAGAAGCTCTACAGAGACACCTATGCTGAAGGGGTAAAAAAAAGGCGATACTTATACGCTTCATAAGTCTGTTCGAAGAAGGTTTGAAACTGATAAAACAAAAGCACCAGTGTCGGACACTGTATAGCAGGCAGATTTGACTGAAATTTAAAGGTACTCAACGTATAATGGTGGTTACAGATATATTATGTTCATAATTAACGACTTCTCCAAATACTCATGGCTTGTACCTCAAAAAATAATGTACTTTTTAAAAATAAAAATCCAGACACAGTTGCTAAAGCTACAACGTCTTTGATGTTGAAGGAAAATAGAATTCCTTCCTATTTTTGTACAGATTTAGGGAAAGAGTTTAAAGGCTGATCTTTTCAAAACATGTTGGTGGAATTTAACACTAGTTATTGTAGCAGCAACTAATTTTATAAAGCGTCTTTAGCCGAAAGGGTGCAGCGAACCATCAAGGAACACATGAATCATTATGTTTCGTACAAAAATACTTAGAGATACAAAGACATTCCGAGTCACTTAGGAGAGAGCATCAACCTATAATCGCTCTTATCATCATATGATTGGGACATTTCGGAACGAATTTTTTAAAAGCGGTGTGCATACAGAGGTGTGTATGCAGGATGGAGGGGCCAAGGGCAAATGTCCGCAAAAGCGCCCCCCCTCCCCATAAAAGAAGAAGAGAGCTAAAATTAAGGCCAGGGGTTTTCGAGATGCCTAGACACGCTGCGTTTGAAAAATGGGAAGTCATAGACAGGAGGAAAGATGGATTGAGGAAGATTGTTCCAGAGTTGACGGGTTGAGTAGATGAAAGATTAAAAATAACGATTAACCTTTGCGTTAGAGAGTTGGACAGCAAAGAAGTAAGAAGTCTGGTACTGCGTGCTCTCCTTAAAGGAGGAGGCATGCAGTTAGAGAGTTCAGAAGAGCAGTGTCCGTTATATTCGATAGTAAAGAGAGAGTGAGGTAACATTGCGGCGAAGAGAGAGAGAGATTGCAGACAGTCAGCAAGAGGAGGGAAATTGATGAGACGAAAAGCCTTTGATTCCACCTGGTCAAGTACAGTTGTGTGGGTTGAGGCATCCCATACATGAGAAGCATACTCCATACAAGAGCGAATAAGACAGCAACTGAGTGTAGGTGAAGAAACTGCGGAGACGGTACAGCATACCTATCCTCTTAGAAGCTGTTTTAGAAAGAGAGTATATGTGATCTTTCAAAGAAAGATCACGAAAAAAGGAAACGCCAAGAATGTTAAGAGAAGAGGAAGGATTGAGTTGTGTGTTGTTGAAGGTAAGGGGATAGGCGTGTGGAAGATTGTGACGAGTAAACAGATGGAAGAACTGAGTTTTTGAAGCATTGAAAGCCACAAGGTTTTCCCTACCACATCCAGAGATAGCAGAAAGATCAGAGGTCAGGTGTTCCATAGCCGTCCTACGCGAATCATGGAGTGACTGTTGAGAGGAACGCTTTGGGAAGCGGGCAGAGAAGTGAAGAGTGGAATCATCGGCATAGGAATGAATAGGACAGGAATTGCGAATTAAAAAATCATTAATAAATAAAAATAAGAGTGGGTGACAGGATAGAAGCCTGAGGAACACCACTGTTGATAGTTTTAGGAGAAGAACAATGGCCATCTACAACCGCAACTATAGCTCGGCCAGAAGGGAAATTACTGTAGAGATGAAGGCACAGATAGAAGGATAGAAACCGAAGGAGGGTAGTTTGGAAATTAAGGATTTGTGCCAGACTCTTTCAAAATAATTTGATATGTCAAGCGCAATAGCAAAAGTTTCACCGAAATTCAGAAAGGAGGAAGACCAAGAGTCAAAGAGATATGCAAGAAGATCGCCAGTAGAGGGTCCATTGCGGAATCCATACTAACGATCTGAAAGAAGAGTGTGAGAAGAAAGGTGTTTAAGAATCTTCCTTTTTTTTATGCAGGAAAGAGAGGCCAAGGGCAAATACCCAAAAGCGCCCCTCCCAATTTAGGGCGGGTCATACTATGCATTTTTTTTAAATCAATGGAGAGGGGTGTTCAAATGACATATTTTGGTGTATATAACACAATTCTGAAGAAAATATTTAATTCTGATAACCCTAACCTACATCATTTTGCAGTTGATTATTATTAAATTGTTGATTATTTTACTATTGTAGTTACCCCAGAATATGTCTTCTCACGTTTTCTATCATGGCTGCTCACGTTATCTCTCATAGAGCATTGTTCTAACTAATTCATATAAACACATAATGTAATTCATATAATAATAATAATATTTAAATACTCAAATAAAAAGGTGTGCCATTCCTCTTAATTGTAATTATCACACAGTTTGGTATATGAAATATTTTGACGGTTTTCTGGCGCGCATAAGGCCATTTTCTGAAAGAGAAAGAGAAAGAGAAGGTTGGAAGTAAGGGACCCCACCAAATAGGGGGTCCTGATCTACCAGAGCACAAGAGACAGGTGAGGACATTGAAAAGGCAGTGGATGGAAAGGAAGGCAGAGAAAAGGAGAAGGAGCAAGGAGGAAAGTGCTGCAGTAGCAGAGAAGGCAGCCAGGAAGGATGTTAAGAGATTTTTGGCAGATGGTGATGAGGATCTGGAATTGGAGAGAAGTGGTGATGAAGATGAGTTTGTTCCTGAAGTTGAGCTCTTCCCTCAAACTGACCCTGAGCCAGCAGCTTCGGCAAAGGTACAGAAAAACTATGATGAGATTCAAAACATTGCCCTTGCTAGTGTAAGGTATGGCATAGGGCTGAGGCCAACTGCAGCGATAGCAACAGCAGCTCTGATTGACGCAGGAATCATCACAGAAGACAATACAAGTAAAGTGATTGATAAGAGCAAGGTCAAGAGAGCACAGGAGAAGTTGATGAGAGAGCTGGGGGAACAGTTCGAGAAGAAGTGCAGGGAGGAGGGGGGGATCTCTTGCATCCTCTTTGATGGGCGGATTGACCTGACCAATGTGATGATGGAAGCTGAGGGCAGTGACCAATCTTTTCCCGCAAAGATCAAGGAAGAACACTATAGTGTTGTTAGTGAGCCTGGCAGCTACTATCTGTTCCACTTTACCCCAGAGAAAGCAACTAAAGAGGAGTCACATGCGGAGAAGATTGCTAAGGTCCTGTTTGCCTGGCTGAAAGAGAGGGGTTATGATAAGACCTTGTTGGCCATTGGAGGAAACTCAACAAATGTCAACACTGGTGTGAAAGCTGGAGTAATGCGGAAGCTGGAGCTGCACCTTGGGAGAAAGCTGGTCTGGTTGGTGTGCAACCTGCACACTGTTGAACTTCCCCTGCGCCATCTCATTGTTGACCTTGATGGCCCTACTCTGTCAGCCAAAAACTTATCCGGGCCAATAGGAAAGCTCCTTGATTCTGCTACAGACTTTGATATCAATCCAAACTTCACCCGAATCTCTGTTGGCCCTCCACTGATCAAGCTTCCTGACAAGGTCATTCAAGATCTCTCAACTGATCAATACTATGGCTATAAAATTGTCTGTGCAGTCAGGGATGGAGTACTTCCTGCAGGGCTGGCTCTGTTAGAGATAGGACCAGTAAACCACAGCCGCTGGCTCACCACAGCGAGCAGACTTCAGGCTCTGGGTGTCAAAGCACGGACTTAAAGGAAAGAACCTGAAGATTCTGCAATTCATTGTGGAATTCATCATTGGAGTGTATTACCCATGTTGGTTCAACGTGAAGGTCAAGCACTCCTGGATCGAAGGGCCTAGGCACATCCTCTTTCAGCTGGACTGCCTCAAGTCCCAGAGAAAGGAGGTGCTGGATATTGTGATGCTAACTGTGAGAAGATCTGCTTGGTATGCCCACAGTGAAGTCATCCTCCAAACACTACTCTGCTCTGAGGATCAGAAGGAGAGGATTGAAGGGGTGGAGAGAATCCTGGCCATCAGGGGAGAGGGGGACCCGGACACTCAGCTGGGGGACTCCTCTGTTAGGAGCAGAAGGACACCTGACATCAATTGTGATGCTTCCAGCATCGGTGACTTGATCAGCTGGTCAGAAGGTGTGTCAGAGCCACCTCTCACCTGCTCTCTAAGCACCTCAGAGGTGAAAAACTTCATCAACACCCCCATGGAGGTGCGCAACTGGCCTTGCCACACACAAAGCATTGAGAGGGTTGTTAAAATGGTGACTGAGGCTTCTGCTAAGTACTTCTCACAGGAAAAGAGGGATGGGGGGATCAGGGCTCAGGAGACCAGCAGGAAGCTGATGTCCAAGTCTGAGTCAAAGCAGGATTTGTGCAACCTGGCAAAGTTCAAGATGTCAGGAGAATGATCTTTGTAATTATATCCAGTGATATACATGCAGTTCACCTATTAATAAATATATGTAAAGTTGATTTGGCCTTGTCAATATAAATGATTTACCTTATATCTTTTAATATATTATAAAGGGGTTCAAAAGGGTAAAATTGGCAATTTAGAAATACAAAATGATGTAGGTTAGAGTTATCCTATCCAAAAAAGAAGCTCATATTTGAATTCCCCATGTAAAAACACATAATTTAGACACCCCTGATGGTAGGATTTCCTTCAGATTCATGTTGTCACCTGAGTACGACCCGCCTTACCCTCCCATAGAAGAAGACGAGAGCCAAAATCAAGGTCCGGGGTTTTCGAGATACCTAGACACTCTGCGTTTGAAAGATGGGAAGTCATAGACAGGAGGAAAGATGGATTGAGAAAGGTTGTTCCAGAGTTGGCCGATTGAATAGATGAAAGACTGAAAATACTGATTAACCCTTGCATTAGATAGTTGAACAGAAAAGGAATGAGAAAGTGCAGAAAGTCTGGTACTGCGTGCCTATTGCCTATGGCAGTGATGGCGAACCACTGACCCGCGGGTCAAGTACTGACCCACGAGGCAATTTTTAGTGACCCACGAGCTCTTATTTAAATAAACTTTGACTTTAATTTTTAATATTTTCTGCCTTACAGTTTTAAAATTGTCTTTTTCTCCCACCGAAATAAACAGCTGATACACAGTGAAACGTTTTCAAACGTATAGTATACGTTTAAAAACGTGTGTATGTATGTATGACAACTTACAATTCATCCAATTCCCCCATACTATTCAATTTGAAGATCTTCAGTTTTCAGTTTTTCATTGGCTTGACATTGGTAATTTAGAAATAGAATTAGTTGATTTCCAAGAAAGTGCAGTATGGAAGACTAAATTTATTGATCTTAATCTGAAGTTACAAGAAAAGGAATTGGAGTCGTCAATTTTGGGTGTAACCAGAGAACAACAATCAATAGAAAGAGTAGAGAATCTTATTTTTGCAGACTGGAACTCTTTACCAAATTCTTTTGCATCAATGAAAAAAGATAACATTAGCTCTGCTAACAATATTTGATTCATCTTATTCATGTGAACAGTTGTTTTCCTCCATGAATTTCGTCAAATCCACCACTAGGAATCGCCTTGGCACAGATATGAGTGCTGCATGTGTGAGACTGAAGCCAACTAAATATAAACCTCGGATCAAAACATTAGCAGCTAAAATTCAACAAGTTTCTCACTAAAAATAGTAAGTAAATAAATTATTGTGACCCAGTTTCGTTGTTTTAAAAATCAAAAGTAACAAAAATGACCGCCAGCAAAAAAGGTTCGCCACCACTGAATGCTATTAAAGATAGACTCAAAAATTTTGGAAAGGCAAGAAATCAAATCATTTGGACGATAGTTGGAGGGTTGAGAGCGGTCACCCTTCTATGAAACAGGTTGAATGAAAGCAAACTTCTAGCGGGAAGGAAAAGTACCAGATGAGAGACAAAGACGAAAGAGTTTGGCTAAGCAGGGTGTCAGCACAGAAACACAGTTCTTAAGAACAACAGGAGGAACACCATCAGGACCATACGCCTTCCTGGAGTTGAGCCCAGATAGGGCAGAAAAAACATCTTTGGAAGAAATTCTAATTTCAGACATAATAAAGTCAGAGAGGGGAGGAGATGGAGGAACAGCACCGAAATCGTCCAGAGTTGAAATGTAAGCGAAAGTTTGAGCGAAGAGTTCAGCTTTGTCAGGAGAAGAGACGGTAACTGTGCCGTTGGGATGGAAAAGAGGAGAGGAAGTAAAGTTGTTGAATAGGTTCTTAGCTGGATGCCAGAAAGAGTGAGAAGAATTAGAATTGGATAGATTTTCACATTTTTGCCGAATAAAGAAATTTTTGGCGAGTCGAAGAACAGATTTTGCACGATTCCGATCAGAAATATAACCCGAATGAGAGTCAGGAGTTGGATGACGACGGTAGCTTCTGAAAGCCTCCTCTCTGTTGCGGATAGCATTAGAACAAGTAAAGTTAAACCAAGGTTTTTTTGCATTAGTAGTACGAATAGAATATGGAATGTATGCCTCCATGCCCGAGAGAATCACCTCCGTGATGTGCTCAGCACACCCAGAAGGGCCCCAGCTACGGAAGCAGTAATCATTCCATGGGAAATCACAAAAGTGCTGCCTAAGGGCCTCCCAATCAGCGGGACCGAAATGCCAAAGGTGCCTCCTCTTGGGAGGAACGAAAGGCCGAATTGGAGCGATAGGACAGGAAACAGATATAAGATTGTGGTCTGAGGAGCCCAACGGAAAGAAAAGTTTCAGAGAGTAAGAAAAAGGATGAGAGGTAAGAAATAAATCCAGAATGTTTGGCCTATCTCCAAGGCGATCGGGGATACGAGTAGGGTGCTGTACAATCTGCTCAAGGTCATTTAGGATAGAAAAGTTATAAGCTAGTTCACCAGGGATGTCAGGGAAATGGGAGGAAAGCCAAAGGTGGTGGTGAACATTGAAATCTCCTAAAATGGAGATTTCAGCAAAGGGAGAGCGGGAAAGAATGTATTCCACTTTGGAAGTGAGGTAATCAAAGAATTTTGGATAGTCAGTAGAATTAGGGGAAAGGTAAACAGTGCAGATGTATTTAGTTTGAGATTGGCATGTAAGCCGTAGCCAGAGGGTATAGAATTCGAAAGATTCGAGTTCAGGAATACGAGAACAAGTTAGGTCATTGTATACATAACGCAACATCCACCTTTGGAGTGAAATTGAGTACAGAGAAAGTAAGAGGATACAGAAAAAGGGTTGCTGTCAGTCATCCCAGACACCTGAGTTTCAGTGAGGAAAAGAAGATGAGGTTCAGAGGAGGAGAGGTGGTGTTTAACAGATTGAAAAGTTGAGAATGGACCACGAATGTTGCAGGAGTTTAAGAAAAGTGAATCAGACAGAGGTCTAGAACATCTCGAATGGACGGTAGCAGATCCAGCCCCCCCCTCCCTGGTATCGGGGAGGGGGGGCTGGTTCCCTCCCCATGGGACTCGGAGGATCTTCAAGTTGATGCCATTTTTTTTTAATTTTGAAAAGATTATGTAGTGTGTAAGATGCATGTGTATGTAGTGAGGAACAGGGAGAGAATGTGTGTTTGCGAGCATGCTGGACTGCTCACAGTATAGGTGAGACACGGAAAAAGATCAGCTAAGGAGGACAGTGACAGGAGAAACGGGAGTTCCAGCACTCCCTATCTTCTGTTTAACGTCCCCCCCCCCTCAGGAGTACTTCCCTGGTCGATTGGTGTCTTCAATCTCCTCTTATATTGGGTATATTAAAAAATATATATACAGTATATCATATATTAGGGCGGAGTGAAAATGATAATTTACAATGCCACACTGACATTTTATTGTAGTTTTTGTTGAGAAAAACGAATATGATGATACAAATTGTTCCAGGTTTCTCTAACCGCCCCATTTTTGCAGGAATACAATTTAAAAAACACAGAAAATAGAGTTCTCATCTACCATACAACCTCAACATTACATCATATGAATAACCCCTAGTAATGTCATTATGAAACCACAATTATAAATTTTTATAACTTTAATATATTATTTGGCGTCATTCCCAGATTTAAGTACATTATTCCTGCCAAGGTCGTGCTGTATATGATACTTGTACGCATCGTGTCTTCTGACTCCCCAGGCACCACAGTTCTCCGGACTGCCAGCTGCAGTAGTTGTCCCACAGCTACAGAATCCAGAGGTAAGAAGCTAGTGAGCATGCTATGATAAATGAGATAAAAAATATTATGTTACACTTGTTAGAATGTACATTTGACTGACGTGAGTGAACTCAGTAAATCTGTGTTGTTTTTCCTTAAGCAATTGAAATTCATTCACTGAAATTTATTTGAGTTTTTGTTCTTATTTTTCAGTTAATAATTCACCTATAGAAGAATAGAGATGGAATCAGCATCCCACATACCAGTGTCTCCACAACTGAAACAACATCCTCCTTCACATCAAGCTACTAATATCCCCTCTTGCAGCAACTCTAAACCAAAAGCTTTCCATGCAGCAGCATCTACCCTTTCAAGTTTCCCATGCTATTCAACAAGGAAAAAAAATTGTGAGCACAAGGCATTCTAAGCAACATTGTATGTTTGGAACTCCTGAGAACTTGCCTCATAATCTTTTGTCAACTAATTTACAAGTGGCTTGGTATTTTCTCTATCTCAAAGAAAGGAAAAATGTAGCTAACAAGCCAATTATCAGACATATAACTCAGGAGCTACTAAAACTTTGACAGCAAGCATCAATCTCCAAAGTTCAGGAAAAAGCTGTGTTTCAAAAGGTAGCAAGATTCATAGAAAGAGGAGCAACGTTGAGTAGATCAAAAACATTAGTGAAACTAAAAAATGAATATATATGAATAGTCTCAGTAATTTGTTTGATATATGTGCCTGTAAATGTAACTTAAAATCTCATACACACATAGGATGTAGTGATGATTGAGAAGAAATTCACACTGATAAAAAGGTACCAAAAGAGGAATTACAGTTTCTAGTTACTCAGAGGAGTGATCGTAAAATGTACATGGGTAGTGTAGATGTGCATCCACACAAATTTTACAAAAGAGATACAAGAGGAAGCTCTCAGAACAAGCAAGTAAAGAAAAGAAAACCATCAATCGTTCCACTGAAGTTCAACCTTTGAGTTTAGTAGAAAATTCTTCAGATGAAGACGGTGACAATGGGATAATGGAAACTGAAGACTGTGGTTTTGAAAATACTGGAAACCAAATAAGGATGTTTTTGTGGCATGTTGCAATGCAGGCAGATAGATTTGGTGTATCAGATCGTGCTACTGCTGCTATTGCAACTGCAACTTTGATAGACGTTGGTATGATCACCAAAGAAGATGACCATCTCGTAATAGACAGAAGTAAAGTGCGGAGAGAAAGCGAAAGACTTCGAAAAACATTGAAAAGTGATAAAGTGAATCCTATTACTTCCATATACTTCGATGGTCGAAAGGATCAAACTTTAAGTAAAGTGAAAGTCAATGATAGGTGGTACAATGGAAAGAGGAGTGAAGAACACTATGTAATGATTGCTGAACCAGGTGGAGGGTATGTTATCCATCAGATCCCAGGATCGAGTAAGGCTGCAGACATAGCAAATTCAGTATTGTCAGTTATTAGAGACATCTACAAAATGATATAGCTGTAATATGCTGTGATAGCACAAATACGAACACTGGTTATAAAGGTGTGATTCATATTATGGAGAAAGCACTTGGTAGGCCACTTCAGTAGTTCATTTGTATGCTTCATATAAATGAGTTACCCCTAAGACATATTTTTGGAACATTGGATGGTACAACATCTGGGTTAAGTACCTTTGTTGGTTCTAGTGGGAAAGCCATTCAGTTTTGTGAAAACAATCCAGTAGTACAATTTAAACCTATAACTAGTACTAAAGAACTACTATATCTTCCACAACACATTGTTGATGATCTTAGTGGAGATCAGCAGTACTTATACCGCATTATTTCAGCAATCAGAAATGGTACAGTTGATGAACACGTTGCTCATGTAAAGCCTCTTTCTAATAGCGTTTGTAGGCTTTATATTTCAATAGTGAAACCAACAAAGAAACTTTCCACAATAACACACTTCATTGTGACAAATTATGGTCCTAACTGGTTTGACATCAAGTGTAGACCTAATTGCATAGATGGTCCAAGGCATGTGTTTTCGGCTATTAATAGGGTTAAGCATTTGCCTAAAGCAGTGGTTCTGAACCTGGGGTACGCGACAGAATCTTAAGAGTTACGCGGCGGGGTCCTGAAAATATAACCCTTTTAATTTTATATACGATTAGCAAACGGCCACAAGTCACACGGTCTTAAAGAAGGTAGAAATCCTCTATGCCTCTTGTAAACCCAGAAAATACATTGAAAGAGTTCAAGGGGTACAGAAGAAGAAAAAGCTTTAGAACCGCTGGTTTAGAGCATCAGTAGAAATTGTTAAGAAGTCTGAGTCTATATCCCGAAATGCATACTTTGCTCACCCGAAAAATATTCTTCTGGCAATGTTGTGTGACTCAGCTGAGGAAAAACGTGAAAAAGCTGTTAGCAAAATCATGGACATGCGAAATGAGACTCGTCAAAATTTAGAATTGAGAGATTTCAAAGTTCATAATCTTAATTTTTGTAAACGACTGGGATGAAATAATTAATTCGAATGACAGTAAACTAGGTGAGCCACCTCTTACAATGAAGCTAACAAAAGCAGAAATTTTAGCTATCAAAGAAAACGTATTGAACATTCCAAATTATCTCAATCATACCCAGAATGTAGAGAGTTGTATTAAATGAGTGACGGACTCTTCAAGTTTAGTATTTGGGTTTGAAGCACGAGATGGTTTTATCAGAGCTAGAATGATTTCTCGTAGTCAGATGTCCAACGTAGAAACCAAAAAGGATTTTGCTAAAAGTTTGCTTTCTTTATTCGAATAGTTAAAGTTGTTTTTTGCAGTTATCATTTGTGTACTCATTTGCTGTGCGTTTCTATACTTATATGTATTTAATAAACCAAATTAAAAAAAATGGTTATTTTTCTTTCTTTGTTTCTTTATATTCCTTGCAATAAAACCCTAAACTCGAGAATATCATTAATCCAGAAAAGAAAAAGTAAATAGAAATTCATTAAATAACCTAAAATTATTTGCAGAATATATATTTTTAAGTTTTGTGAGGGTTATATCTATTTGTTTCCCCCACAACATATCCAAGAATCAGTTATAACCCACCGTAAACCCAGTTACGACACCCATTTCATATTTTGGCAAAAATGGGGCAGTTCAAGATACTCTACAATATTATTTCAGTTTTCTTTGTGTTTCCTAATTAATACCACAATATAATTTCACTGTGCCTAAAGGGAAAGAAAACTTTTGTCTGGGTGCCCCATCTTGTGGGATAATAATGTTTGACGTTGTTTAACCTCTTTCGTAACGAAAAAGGATAGGATCTACGGTTATTCCCTAAGTGGGATCCGAACGACGTGTCACTACATCATCTAAACGCAGAGAACGATTACCTATCCAACTACTGATTTTCGCTGATCTAACGAGAAGCAATGTTGTGACGTGGCCACGACGTAGCCCATCTTGCGGGATACAAATACTACTATTAGTTAATGGAAATATCCATAGTATCAATTGAAGGAAAAACTTCTTAAATTTGCATTTCTGTTCATCATTAAAATTCCTTTTCAGTAAAAGTATTTTTTTTTAGCTGTTTTACAATTTAAAAATTCACAATTCCATTAATATTTGGCACTTAAACATATTTTGAATGTTTAATGAACAGCCTTTGAAGGTAAGTAAATCAATACTGAGCAATTCTTTACTTCATGTTATGTTCCGGTTCATCTATCTCATTTCAACAATACGTTCCAAACCAATTTATTGATTAATAATAATAATAATAATAACGATAATAAAAATAATAATAATAAAATTTTATATTGAATGGGTTATATATATTTATAAATTAAATTAGATTTTCATTAAATTTGAGAGTGTAATTCTTTTTACCTCAAATTATGGAAACGATCAATTGCCTACACTTAAATTTATCGTCCCTATTTCCATTGCGATAAAATTTAAAATTCCACATATTTTTCTCCTTCTCTCATCTGACGAGAGACGCCACTTAGTTTAATCTTTCCTCGATTCCATTAAACATAAAATTTACGTGACAAATTAAGAGTTCTTTTGGTTAAGTTGTACCTTTATTTATAAAAATTTTCTATAAGTAATGGTCCATTAAAGAACCAAAGCTAATTATTCTTCGGGAAACAACTATTATATATTTAAAAAGTTACAAAAACTTCATGTTTATAGTTTTAGATTTTTTCATTCGGAGAAAGTTAGGAAGAAATTAAAATATTTAAAAATTTCATTAAATTTTATTTGTTGAATGCGTAACAGCGAAGCAAAAATATAAATTACTTTAATAAGGATACCATTAAGTTACTCAAGTCCAAAATCTTTTCTGGGCATCAATAAAGAGATTTTTTTTCTAATACCTTTTTCCAATACTTATTCTTCAAAATTATTTAATAAATTAAAGTTTACTTCATCTTTCCCTTTTATATCCCAACTCGTGATATACTGTATTTCTGAAATTAAGGTCCATCACTAAACTCGTTTTTCGACATAAAAAAACGGAAGGAATCGAATCTTCCTCGGCGACGAGCGGTGTACAGTGCTTACAAGAAGTCTCACGCCTCTGTCTCGTCCCAAGCTAGTCTGTTAGGTATAAAATGGGCGGTCCTTATGGCAGCTTAGGTGTGTTCGGATTGGTGCACATAATTGCTCTAACCCCATCAATGACGTCCACATATATCTTTGTGTTGATCACTCTATCTATTTATATACAGAGACATACTGTACATAGATATATATAGAGTATGCAGGGGATAACGTGTCTCAGTCCCAGCTATGGTAGTTGTCTTACAATTAACAGTCCCAAGTGCAAGTTACGTTAACACCTCCACATAAACTACCCTGGACTAAAATAACATACGTGAAGCCCTTACCCATAAAACCATTTAAAAGTGTGATTTAAAAGCTCTCTCTCTCTGATCACACCGCATCCCATCAGAGGTCTTTAGCAGGGACATCGGCAATGTATCCATATAACGTTAATAATAACCGAAACTCGGGGAAAATATACTCTCTGCCTTCGCTCTACCCCAAATCCTTTTCTCTTAGTGACCTCTTAATACAAACTAATCTTTCATATTTTGCGACTTTTTAACTCTGGTAGGATTCAATTCCATTCCTATAGTGTAAGAGATACTTAAATTCATGTGTGTATTATGCCATATGATGTGCGTAATAAATAATCATTTTTAAATAGTTGGAGCGTTCAAGGTCATCTGTAATAATCTATAGACTACCCCCAAGCCCACTCTCAACACTTAGATTCCCCTAAGACACAGGCGTCTTCAAGTAACATGAATGCGTAGAGATCTAAGGTGTTAGATTCCATATTACATAATTTATGTGCTAGGTTTAAGAACGCTGGCATTAGAGGATGGAAGGAAGGGACAGTAAAAGCGATAATAGGTTTAATGAAGGAAGTGGAATGAGGATGGAGGTAAGCGTTGCTATGTCGAAGGAAACGAGGTTGGGTGGGGAATTACGAAGGGAGGAGGAAAGGGAGAGAGGGGGCTAAAATGAACGCGGGGATGGGTTAAGGGAGAGGAGAGAAATTCATATGAAATGCTAAACACAAACTCAAATATTTATTTTAATGCCCTAGACTCAGAAAGAAAAGAGCAAAATACCTTAAACTAACAATGAATTGACAGAAACAGAAGAGTCTGGTCTTAGACGCACTGATAGGTTTAACGTATGTGGCTAGAGGCCGCCACTCAGAATTACCAGAATTACCATTATACTGTTGATGGCCGACTATATTCAGTTGGGATATAAACTACTGCTGACAATCTTTGGATTCTTGGCTTTTAAGACGAATTTTTTATGCATATGTTCAACAAAATAGGAAATTGGCTGATTACACTGGCCAACAAAATGAAACTTTTTTTCTCATCACAAACATGATCACACTTTTCTTAATGCATTTTTCGCGCTGATTCCGAATCTGGTTTTATGTTTTTTTCTAGCACGTATAGTTATATAGATACACTGGTTTTGATATTTTTAAGTTTTGATATTGCTATAAGAAAATTTATGGATGTATAGATCACACTTAGGAATGCTAAACAACAAATACATCATATACCTTATTCATTGTACTTATAAATAAAGAATATATACATTATTTTATTAAAAGCGCTGTGAGTGTGATTTCCTTTTGTAAATTTGGCCTGGATTGTCACGATACAGCACGAACAATGGTCCGCCATCATGCTTTCATTCCAATATCCTTGGTAGCGCTTCTCCATCATCTGAATATCTTGATGGAAGCGCTCTCCTTGCTCGTCACTCACTGCACCAAGGTTTTCAGGAAAGAAATCTAAGTGGGAATGCAGGAAGTGAATTTTTAACGACATTCGACACTCCATTTCTTTGAAGGCATCAAGGGTTCTTGACTCCATCCTTATACGCAGGTGACTTGTTGCTTCAAGAAAGTTTCCACATATCCATTTGAACGCCAGCCAAGCCTTCAATTCCAGCGGACTTAGGACTTTTCAAATTCAGTGTCATTCAAAACTCCCTTATTTGTGGCCCAACAAAAAATTCCTTCCTTCAATTTTGCTGCAGTAACCTTCGGAAATTTCCTTGAAAGGTATTGGAACCTTCAGAATTGACTTTACCCATTGCTTTAACAAAATTCTTCATTAAACCAAGTTTAATGTGAAGAGGTGGCAGATAGATCTTTTGGGGATCCACTAAAGGGACAGACTGGACATTGCTTATCCCTGGGACATATGTATACCTAAGTGGCCAGTCACTTTTGGTGTAATGTTCTATAGTGGCGCGACTGTCCCACAGGCAAAGAAAACAACAAAATTTTGTGAATCCTGACTGCATACCCATAAGCATTCCTATAACTTTTAGATCTCCACAAACATTCCATTGATGACTGTCGTATTTGATTACCTTAAGTAGGATATCCATATTGTCATATGTCTCTTTTAGATGGACGGAATGGGCAATGGGGATGGATGGCATTATATTACCATTATGCAAAAGAACTGCTTTCAGGCTTCTCTGCGACGAATCAATAAAGAGGCGCCACTCAGATGCCACATACGTCTGAGATATGGCTGTAAATAGTCCAGTGATGTCATGGCAATAACAGAGAGGACCGTCTACTGAAAAGAATGCTGTTAATTCAAAATTCCGCTTTCGGTAGTAACTAATACGAACATTGTTCTCAAATAAATTGTTCTCCTTTAGTCTTGAGGCGAGAAGCTCTGATTTCTCTTTAGACAGCGATAAGTCTCTAACAAGATCATTCAACTGTCCTTGGGTTAACTTTTTAGGCTCTAAATATCCACCTTCAAAAGTGTACTCTGGTTCTGTAGATGGTCCGGAAACGCAGTTGCACCTTCATCACTTTCCATGTCATCTATGATAGAATCTAGCCTATCACTTGGGGGAATTGGAATGGGCAATGTTTCATCATGTTTTACTGGTCTACGTGCTGAATCCAAGTTTGGATATACAATCTGGTGTTTGTTCTTGGCAGAAAACCCCATTAAGTTCACACTACAAAAATAACAGTCTTCATGATGATCTCTCGGCTCCCTTCATATCATAGGTATGGCAAATGGCATTGAAGCTTTCTTTTTGTTAAGCCAATCACGTAATCCATTTGAACAGCCAGAACAGATTTGATGTGGCGCCCATGGTTTATCTTGGTCACCTATATGGCAACCAAAGTATAGCTTGTATATTTTCTTAATGTCGGTTGTAATACTTCGTAGCTGTGTTTTAGTTGTCAACTGGCCGCATACGAAACAGAACTTGTCGGGGTCATTCTTACATTGTCGAGGCATGTTGACTGACCTGAGCAAACTATAAATTAAAAAAAAATGTACACCAACTTGACACAACAAGTTCTTGGACTGGACTGATCTTTTGACACACAAAGCACGGCGTTGTTGCCTGAATCACAATGCTGCTAGACGTAAAAGCTCACACCTGAAATACATAAGATGTATAATTAAGATAATTGAAATAAATAAGATGAATAAACTAAAAAAACACAATAAAATAAACACAATCAAATGTTGAAATATTAGTATTTTGCCTATTTAAAATGGTTAAATCTGTGTAGTTATATATATGCCTTCATCTTGAAAACTATACGTGCTAGAAAACATCTGAATGCAGTTTTGGAATCAGCGTGAAAAATGCTATCCAGCCACCACAAATTGTACTCTGATGAAAAATCTTTGTTGACCAGTGTTATTATTACCATTCGAAGGGTTGGTACCCTTCACAACCGAAATCTATTTCAGAAGGGGTGCATGGTATCCTCATTTCCTTTATCGTCCCAGCACGCTTCACATAAGCCATTTACACAAAGATGGAAAGGCCGTCTGTGCACCACGAGACGACCCAGGCGGGGTGACATTGCATGAATATGATGTGCCAATAGGAGAAATATCAAGACGACTAGACGTTCATCGAAGCACTGTGGAACGGTGGATTCATCGTTATGAAGCAGAAATCTCAGTCGCTACTTTGCCGAGGTCTGGTCCTCCGCGTTTAACATCTCAAGAGGAAGATGCTCCGATTGTTAATCATGCCAGAGAGCATCCGTTTGTTCCAGCGACGCATATTTACCAAGACCTGAACCTTCGTTTAGCGCAAATACAGTGAACAACAGACTTCACGAGGCAGGGTATTTTTCTCGCCGTCCAGCTATAAAACCTGCATTGACGATTGAGCAAAAGAGGCGCGGATGGGATTTGCCTTGCAATACTTGTCGCAGGAGGAAGAATTCTGGAGAAAAGTTGTGTACTGTGACGAAAAAACATTTCAACAGATAGTCATGGTTCCCTGCATTGTTGGAGGCAGCGCCGAAAACGCTATGAAGAAGGAAATGTTTTCCCGAGCAAACGTAGTGGTCACATCAATCTCGGTGTGTGGGGCTGGATGTCTGGCTATGGTGTCGGAGAATTGACTCAAGTAGATGGACGCTTTACTGGACAGCAATATTGCCAGATATTGGAAGAGGTGCTGCTACCCAGTGTTCGTGCGTATCTGGTTCCAGCACCGGAACCATTTTACTTAATGGAAGATAACAGTCCCATTCATAGGAGTAACGTTGTGAGAGCGTGGTACGAAGATCCCCCAGAGATTACAATGCCCAACACCAATTTTGCTGATTTAATTCTAACACCTGTTTTTAGGTAACTTTGGTGTGCTGATTTCAAAAATCACCTTAGTTTTTGCCTATCACGTCAGGTTTTCGAGCAATCAAATACGGATATTTTGGAGATATCGCATTTTGGCAGGGTTATGCCCAATTTTTTTTCTTTTCAAAAAATAAGTTTTTACATACTCAGAATCAGCATGGAAAAGTAAACAATTGTGCAGGGAGTGAACTTTAATATACAATGGTAATATTGACACATAAAGTGATTAAAAGTGTTTAAATAAGCAAAAAATGAATCCATATTAAAGCAAGCACGGGACCAGTTTTCTTAACATTGTCTTTTTCTTGTTTTCTTACTTTTCAGTGCCGATAAATTTTCTCTTATAGGACTTCCTAGAATGAGAGATGTCAAGACAATCTCTTTGCAGGCTCCAGCAGTAGTCAGCCATCATATGAGTATCCCATCTTCCTTGGTATCGTTCTTCCATCACTTTGATATCTTGGTGGAACCTTTCACCTTGCTCTTCACTAACATCACCAAGATTTTCTGGAAATTTATCCAGATGACTGTTGAGATAGTGAACTTTAATGCTCATGTGCAACCCAACTGCTGAAAGTTTACAAGTAACGTCACTAGCGGAACCGGCTGCTCTCACTCCGCCAATGGGAAATCTCTCTCAGATCATGACGTCACGCTCACACCTGGGGAAATCACAGATACCCAAGATTTTAATATGTTGTACATGACCTTTAGATTTAATGCACAGATTTGCGTATTCCACAGATAAAATTTTAACAGCAAAACAGCTGTTAACAGGTCTCAAAAATCATCAATTTTGATAAGCGCCCTCATGGATCACCCAAAGAGGCATATTGCATTGCACGAAAACCTGATGAGATGGACAAAATCTAAGGTGATTTTTGAAATCAGCACATCAATATTATCCAGAAACAGGTCTTAGAATTAAATCAGCAGCAAAAAATCTTTTTTTTGTTGGCCAGTGTTATTAATCTAATTTTGCCACCACGTTATCCTGATTTGAATCCGATTGAAAACCTTTGGGCAATAATGATTAACGAATGGGAGCAACGCAATGAAAGAACATTTGAAGCACTTTTAGCTCACACGAGGAATAGTTGGGAGAGCTTACGCCGAACACCAAACATTCCCTACAATCTGGCCTCTTCTATGCCGCAACGATTGCAAGAAATTATTGAAGCTGGAGGAAGCTATACGAAATACTGATGTTAAAGCTATGACGTAAATGTGTATCGAATATAATTTATGTTAATATAGAATTTTATTATATTTTATTTTGACATCTATAAAAGTATATATTGTGACCATGAAAGAACTTTACTTATCCTTAGTTAGAATCTTTTCTTGCAATGTCTACGCTCGTGGAGATGATAATATATGCATTGTTGAAACAAACTATGAAAAGGTAATAGTTTCAGGAAAAAATAAAAACTGGCAACATCGAGGTCATCACATGTTTATGGGAATTGTCATATGATATGCTACCAATAAACTCTTATATACTACTACATACAGTATACTATATTACGTAATAATTACGATGAACAAATCAAATGCAAATTTCTCTGAGTCACGGCCCACCAGTCTTGCTTTAGACTAATGACTTTCATAGTCATTATGTTTCATAGTCATCTGTTGAAAAACATTTTCAACAGATAGTCATGGTTCCCTGCATTGTTGGAGGCAGCGCCGAAAACGCTATGAAGAAGGAAATGTTTTCCCGAGCAAACGTAGTGGTCACATCAATCTCGGTGTGTGGGGCTGGATGTCTGGCTATGGTGTCGGAGAATTGACTCAAGTAGATGGACGCTTTACTGGACACATATTGCCAGATATTGGAAGAGGTGCTGCTACCCAGTGTTCGTGCGTATCTGGTTCCAGCACCGGAACCATTTTACTTAATGGAAGATAACAGTCCCATTCATAGGAGTAACGTTGTGAGAGCGTGGTACGAAGATCCCCCAGAGATTACAATGCCCAACACCAATTTTGCTGATTTAATTCTAACACCTGTTTTTAGGTAACTTTGGTGTGCTGATTTCAAAAATCACCTTAGTTTTTGCCTATCACGTCAGGTTTTCGAGCAATCAAATACGGATATTTTGGAGATATGACCATGAAAGAACTTTACTTATCCTTAGTTAGAATCTTTTCTTGCAATGTCTACGCTCGTGGAGATGAAAATATATTCATTGTTGAAACAAACTATGAAAAGGTAATAGTTTCAGGAAAAAAATAAAAACTGGCAACATCGAGGTCATCACATGTTTATGGGAATTGTCATATGATATGCTACCAATAAACTCTTATATACTACTATATACAGTATACTATATTACGTAATAATTACGATGAACAAATCAAATGCAAATTTCTCTGAGTCACGGCCCACCAGTCTTGCTTTAGACTAATGACTTTCATAAGATGGAATAGGTTTAACATAGTTCGCTTAATAGGTTACCACTTAAAACAATGGATAAACTATCTATAGTGAGACGACCGTGACTTCCTCGAAATGCGAGCGCGTGAGAGGTTCACTGAGGAATTTGGTCATTAGATTCTTCACGTAGGATATGTATCACAAACAACAATACTGACAACAATTCCAACAATTACTTAATAACAATAATTGCATTTGAGCAAATAATTTAGACCTGCGTCAAAATAACTTAGGTATCATGCCATGATTTGGGATATTTGCTGAATTAGTCGTTCTCTATAGTCTACAGTATATATTGAGACGGTATAATGTAATGCCAGCTAATATTATGATGACTAGGATTGCTCCATAACCATCCCAACATCCCGAAACTTGCTCATTCTGCTTCTTAATCATTCGTATTTTAAACACTAAAATGTAGCAGAAGTGACCTAATAATGACGTCATTGATTGGGTTAGAGCAGTTATGTGCACCAATCCGAACACACCTCCGCTGCCATAAGGACCGCCCATTTTATACCTAACAGACTAGCTTGAGACGAGAACAGGCGTGAGACTTCTTGTAAGCACTGTACAGTGCTTACAAGAAGTCGCACGCCTCTGTCTCGTCCCAAGCTAGTCTGTTAGGTATAAAATGGGCGGTCCTTATGGCAGCTTAGGTGTGTTCGGATTGGTGCACATAATTGCTCTAACCCCATCAATGACGTCCACATATATCTTTGTGTTGATCACTCTATCTATTTATATACAGAGACATACTGTACATAGATATATATAGAGTATGCAGGGGATAACGTGTCTCAGTCCCAGCTATGGTAGTTGCCTTACAATTAACAGTCCCAAGTGCAAGTTACGTTAACACCTCCACATAAACTACCCTGGACTAAAATAACATACGTGAAGCCCTTACCCATAAACCATTTAAAAGGTGTGATTTAAAAGCTCTCTCTCTCTGATCACACCGCATCCCATCAGAGGTCTTTAGCAGGGACATCGGCAATGTATCCATATAACGTTAATAATAACCGAAACTCGGGAAAATATACTCTCTGCCTTCCGCTCTACCCCAAATCCTTTTCTCTTAGTGACCTCTTAATACAAACTAATCTTTCATATTTTGCGACTTTTAACTCTGGTAGGATTCAATTCCATTCCTATAGTGTAAGAGATACTTAAATTCATGTGTGTATTATGCCATATGATGTGCGTAATAAATAATCATTTTAAATAGTTGGAGCGTTCAAGGTCATCTGTAATAATCTATAGACTACCCCCAAGCCCACTCTCAACACTTAGATTCCCCTAAGACACAGGCGTCTTCAAGTAACATGAATGCGTAGAGATCTAAGGTGTTAGATTCCATATTACATAATTTATGTGCTAGGTTTAAGAACGCTGGCATTAGAGGATGGAAGGAAGGGACAGTAAAAGCGATAATAGGTTAATGAAGGAAGTGGAATGAGGATGGAGGTAAGCGTTGCTATGTCGAAGGAAACGAGGTTGGGTGGGGAATTACGAAGGGAGGAGGAAAGGGAGAGAGGGGGCTAAAATGAACGCGGGGATGGGTTAAGGGAGAGGAGAGAAATTCATATGAAATGCTAAACACAAACTCAAATATTTATTTTAATGCCCTAGACTCAGAAAGACAAAGAGCAAAATACCTTAAACTAACAATGAATTGACAGAAACAGAAGAGTCTGGTCTTAGACGCACTGATAGGTTTAACGTATGTGGCTAGAGGCCGCCACTCAGAATTACCAGAATTACCATTATACTGTTGATGGCCGACTATATTCAGTTGGGATATAAACTACTGCTGACAATCTTTGGATTCTTGGCTTTTAAGACGAATTTTTATGCATATGTTCAACAAAATAGGAAATTGGCTGATTACACTGGCCAACAAAATAAACTTTTTTTCTCATCACAAACATGATCACACTTTTCTTAATGCATTTTTCGCGCTGATTCCGAATCTGGTTTTATGTTTTTTCTAGCACGTATAGTTATATAGATACACTGGTTTTGATATTTTTAAGTTTTTGATATTGCTATAAGAAAATTTATGGATGTATAGATCACACTTAGGAATGCTAAACAACAAATACATCATATACCTTATTCATTGTACTTATAAATAAAGAATATATACATTATTTTATTAAAAGCGCTGTGAGTGTGATTTCCTTTTGTAAATTTGGCCTGGATTGTCACGATACAGCATCGAACAATGGTCCGCCATCATGCTTTCATTCCAATATCCTTGGTAGCGCTTCTCCATCATCTGAATATCTTGATGGAAGCGCTCTCCTTGCTCGTCACTCACTGCACCAAGGTTTTCAGGAAAGAAATCTAAGTGGGAATGCAGGAAGTGAATTTTTAACGACATTCGACACTCCATTTCTTTGAAGGCATCAAGGAGGTTCTTGACTCCATCCTTATACGCAGGTGACTTGTTGCTTCCAAGAAAGTTTCCACATATCCATTTGAACGCCAGCCAAGCCTTCAATTCCAGCGGACTTAGGACTTTTTCAAATTCAGTGTCATTCAAAACCTCCCTTATTTGTGGCCCAACAAAAAATTCCTTCCTTCAATTTTGCTGCAGTAACCTTCGGAAATTTCCTTGAAAGGTATTGGAACCCTTCAGAATTGACTTTACCCATTGCTTTAACAAAATTCTTCATTAAACCAAGTTTAATGTGAAGAGGTGGCAGATAGATCTTTTGGGGATCCACTAAAGGGACAGACTGGACATTGCTTATCCCTGGGACATATGTATACCTAAGTGGCCAGTCACTTTTGGTGTAATGTTCTATAGTGGCGCGACTGTCCCACAGGCAAAGAAAACAACAAAATTTTGTGAATCCTGACTGCATACCCATAAGCATTCCTATAACTTTTAGATCTCCACAAACATTCCATTGATGACTGTCGTATTTGATTACCTTAAGTAGGATATCCATATTGTCATATGTCTCTTTTAGATGGACGGAATGGGCAATGGGGATGGATGGCATTATATTACCATTATGCAAAAGAACTGCTTTCAGGCTTCTCTGCGACGAATCAATAAAGAGGCGCCACTCAGATGCCACATACGTCTGAGATATGGCTGTAAATAGTCCAGTGATGTCATGGCAATAACAGAGAGGACCGTCTACTGAAAAGAATGCTGTTAATTCAAAATTCCGCTTTCGGTAGTAACTAATACGAACATTGTTCTCAAATAAATTGTTCTCCTTTAGTCTTGAGGCGAGAAGCTCTGATTTCTCTTTAGACAGCGATAAGTCTCTAACAAGATCATTCAACTGTCCTTGGGTTAACTTTTTAGGCTCTAAATATCTACCTTCAAAAGTGTACTCTGGTTCTGTAGATGGTCCGGAAACGCCAGTTGCACCTTCATCACTTTCCATGTCATCTATGATAGAATCTAGCCTATCACTTGGGGGAATTGGAATGGGCAATGTTCATCATGTTTTACTGGTCTACGTGCTGAATCCAAGTTTGGATATACAATCTGGTGTTTGTTCTTGGCAGAAAACCCCATTAAGTTCACACTACAAAAATAACAGTCTTCATGATGATCTCTCGGCTCCCTTCATATCATAGGTATGGCAAATGGCATTGAAGCTTTCTTTTTGTTAAGCCAATCACGTAATCCATTTGAACAGCCAGAACAGATTTGATGTGGCGCCCATGGTTTATCTTGGTCACCTATATGGCAACCAAAGTATAGCTTGTATATTTTCTTAATGTCGGTTGTAATACTTCGTAGCTGTGTTTTAGTTGTCAACTGGCCGCATACGAAACAGAACTTGTCGGGGTCATTCTTACATTGTCGAGGCATGTTGACTGACCTGAGCAAACTATAAATTAAAAAAAAAATGTACACCAACTTGACACAACAAGTTCTTGGACTGGACTGATCTTTGACACACAAAGCACGGCGTTGTTGCCTGAATCACAATGCTGCTAGACGTAAAAGCTCACACCTGAAATACATAAGATGTATAATTAAGATAATTGAAATAAATAAGATGAATAAACTAAAAAAACACAATAAAATAAACACAATCAAATGTTGAAATATTAGTATTTTGCCTATTTAAAATGGTTAAATCTGTGTAGTTATATATATGCCTTCATCTTGAAAACTATACGTGCTAGAAAACATCTGAATGCAGTTTTGGAATCAGCGTGAAAAATGCTATCCAGCCACCACAAATTGTACTCTGATGAAAAATCTTTGTTGACCAGTGTTATTATTACCATTCGAAGGGTTGGTACCCTTCACAACCGAAATCTATTTCAGAAGGGGTGCATGGTATCCTCATTTCCTTTATCGTCCCAGCACGCTTCACATAAGCCATTTACACAAAGATGGAAAGGCCGTCTGTGCACCACGAGACGACCCAGGCGGGGTGACATTGCATGAATATGATGTGCCAATAGGAGAAATATCAAGACGACTAGACGTTCATCGAAGCACTGTGGAACGGTGGATTCATCGTTATGAAGCAGAAATCTCAGTCGCTACTTTGCCGAGGTCTGGTCCTCCGCGTTTAACATCTCAAGAGGAAGATGCTCCGATTGTTAATCATGCCAGAGAGCATCCGTTTGTTCCAGCGACGCATATTTACCAAGACCTGAACCTTCGTTTAGCGCAAATACAGTGAACAACAGACTTCACGAGGCAGGGTATTTTTCTCGCCGTCCAGCTATAAAACCTGCATTGACGATTGAGCATAAAGAGGCGCGGATGGGATTTGCCTTGCAATACTTGTCGCAGGAGGAAGAATTCTGGAGAAAAGTTGTGTACTGTGACGAAAAAACATTTTCAACAGATAGTCATGGTTCCCTGCATTGTTGGAGGCAGCGCCGAAAACGCTATGAAGAAGGAAATGTTTTCCCGAGCAAACGTAGTGGTCACATCAATCTCGGTGTGTGGGGCTGGATGTCTGGCTATGGTGTCGGAGAATTGACTCAAGTAGATGGACGCTTTACTGGACAGCAATATTGCCAGATATTGGAAGAGGTGCTGCTACCCAGTGTTCGTGCGTATCTGGTTCCAGCACCGGAACCATTTTACTTAATGGAAGATAACAGTCCCATTCATAGGAGTAACGTTGTGAGAGCGTGGTACGAAGATCCCCCAGAGATTACAATGCCCAACACCAATTTTGCTGATTTAATTCTAACACCTGTTTTTAGGTAACTTTGGTGTGCTGATTTCAAAAATCACCTTAGTTTTTGCCTATCACGTCAGGTTTTCGAGCAATCAAATACGGATATTTTGGAGATATCGCATTTTGGCAGGGTTATGCCCAATTTTTTTTCTTTTCAAAAAATAAGTTTTTACATACTCAGAATCAGCATGGAAAAGTAAACAATTGTGCAGGGAGTGAACTTTAATATACAATGGTAATATTGACACATAAAGTGATTAAAAGTGTTTAAATAAGCAAAAAATGAATCCATATTAAAGCAAGCACGGGACCAGTTTTCTTAACATTGTCTTTTCTTGTTTTCTTACTTTTCAGTGCCGATAAATTTTCTCTTATAGGACTTCCTAGAATGAGAGATGTCAAGACAATCTCTTTGCAGGCTCCAGCAGTAGTCAGCCATCATATGAGTATCCCATCTTCCTTGGTATCGTTCTTCCATCACTTTGATATCTTGGTGGAACCTTTCACCTTGCTCTTCACTAACATCACCAAGATTTTCTGGAAATTTATCCAGATGACTGTTGAGATAGTGAACTTTAATGCTCATGTTGCAACCCAACTGCTGAAAGTTTACAAGTAACGTCACTAGCGGAACCGGCTGCTCTCACTCCGCCAATGGGAAATCTCTCTCAGATCATGACGTCACGCTCACACCTGGGGAAATCACAGATACCCAAGATTTTAATATGTTGTACATGACCTTTAGATTTAATGCACAGATTTGCGTATTCCACAGATAAAATTTTAACAGCAAAACAGCTGTTAACAGGTCTCAAAAATCATCAATTTTGATAAGCGCCCTTCATGGATCACCCAAAAGAGGCATATTGCATTGCACGAAAACCTGATGAGATGGACAAAATCTAAGGTGATTTTTGAAATCAGCACATCAATATTATCCAGAAACAGGTCTTAGAATTAAATCAGCAGCAAAAAATCTTTTTTTTGTTGGCCAGTGTTATTAATCTAATTTTGCCACCACGTTATCCTGATTTGAATCCGATTGAAAACCTTTGGGCAATAATGATTAACGAATGGGAGCAACGCAATGAAAGAACATTTGAAGCACTTTTAGCTCACACGAGGAATAGTTGGGAGAGCTTACGCCGAACACCAAACATTCCCTACAATCTGGCCTCTTCTATGCCGCAACGATTGCAAGAAATTATTGAAGCTGGAGGAAGCTATACGAAATACTGATGTTAAAGCTATGACGTAAATGTGTATCGAATATATATTTATGTTAATATAGAATTTTATTATATTTTTATTTTTGACATCTATAAAAGTATATATTGTGACCATGAAAGAACTTTACTTATCCTTAGTTAGAATCTTTTCTTGCAATGTCTACGCTCGTGGAGATGATAATATATGCATTGTTGAAACAAACTATGAAAAGGTAATAGTTTCAGGAAAAAAATAAAAACTGGCAACATCGAGGTCATCACATGTTTATGGGAATTGTCATATGATATGCTACCAATAAACTCTTATATACTACTACATACAGTATACTATATTACGTAATAATTACGATGAACAAATCAAATGCAAATTTCTCTGAGTCACGGCCCACCAGTCTTGCTTTAGACTAATGACTTTCATAGTCATTATGTTTCATAGTCATCTGTTGAAAAACATTTTCAACAGATAGTCATGGTTCCCTGCATTGTTGGAGGCAGCGCCGAAAACGCTATGAAGAAGGAAATGTTTTCCCGAGCAAACGTAGTGGTCACATCAATCTCGGTGTGTGGGGCTGGATGTCTGGCTATGGTGTCGGAGAATTGACTCAAGTAGATGGACGCTTTACTGGACAGCAATATTGCCAGATATTGGAAGAGGTGCTGCTACCCAGTGTTCGTGCGTATCTGGTTCCAGCACCGGAACCATTTTACTTAATGGAAGATAACAGTCCCATTCATAGGAGTAACGTTGTGAGAGCGTGGTACGAAGATCCCCCAGAGATTACAATGCCCAACACCAATTTTGCTGATTTAATTCTAACACCTGTTTTTAGGTAACTTTGGTGTGCTGATTTCAAAAATCACCTTAGTTTTTGCCTATCACGTCAGGTTTTCGAGCAATCAAATACGGATATTTTGGAGATATGACCATGAAAGAACTTTACTTATCCTTAGTTAGAATCTTTTCTTGCAATGTCTACGCTCGTGGAGATGAAAATATATTCATTGTTGAAACAAACTATGAAAAGGTAATAGTTTCAGGAAAAAAATAAAAACTGGCAACATCGAGGTCATCACATGTTTATGGGAATTGTCATATGATATGCTACCAATAAACTCTTATATACTACTATATACAGTATACTATATTACGTAATAATTACGATGAACAAATCAAATGCAAATTTCTCTGAGTCACGGCCCACCAGTCTTGCTTTAGACTAATGACTTTCATAAGATGGAATAGGTTTAACATAGTTCGCTTAATAGGTTACCACTTAAAACAATGGATAAACTATCTATTAGTGAGACGACCGTGACTTCCTCGAAATGCGAGCGCGTGAGAGGTTCACTGAGGAATTTGGTCATTAGATTCTTCACGTAGGATATGTATCACAAACAACAATACTGACAACAATTCCCAACAATTACTTAATAACAATAATTGCATTTGAGCAAATAATTTAGACCTGCGTCAAAATAACTTAGGTATCATGCCATGATTTGGGATATTGCTGAATTAGTCGTTCTCTATAGTCTACAGTATATATTGAGACGGTATAATGTAATGCCCAGCTAATATTATGATGACTAGGATTGCTCCATAACCATCCCAACATCCCGAAACTTGCTCATTCTGCTTCTTAATCATTCGTATTTT
This sequence comes from Bathynomus jamesi, assembly GCA_023014485.1. Taxonomy (NCBI): domain Eukaryota; kingdom Metazoa; phylum Arthropoda; class Malacostraca; order Isopoda; family Cirolanidae; genus Bathynomus; species Bathynomus jamesi. Next base: position 148,773 of record JAJOZX010001397.1, on the reverse strand, counting down.
AAACACTAAAATGTAGCAGAAGTGACCTAATAATGACGTCATTGATTGGGTTAGAGCAGTTATGTGCACCAATCCGAACACACCTCCGCTGCCATAAGGACCGCCCTTTTATACCTAACAGACTAGCTTGAGACGAGACAGAGGCGTGAGACTTCTTGTAAGCACTGTACAGTGCTTACAAGAAGTCGCACGCCTCTGTCTCGTCCCAAGCTAGTCTGTTAGGTATAAAATGGGCGGTCCTTATGGCAGCTTAGGTGTGTTCGGATTGGTGCACATAATTGCTCTAACCCCATCAATGACGTCCACATATATCTTTGTGTTGATCACTCTATCTATTTATATACAGAGACATACTGTACATAGATATATATAGAGTATGCAGGGGATAACGTGTCTCAGTCCCAGCTATGGTAGTTGTCTTACAATTAACAGTCCCAAGTGCAAGTTACGTTAACACCTCCACATAAACTACCCTGGACTAAAATAACATACGTGAAGCCCTTACCCATAAACCATTTAAAAGGTGTGATTTAAAAGCTCTCTCTCTCTGATCACACCGCATCCCATCAGAGGTCTTTAGCAGGGACATCGGCAATGTATCCATATAACGTTAATAATAACCGAAACTCGGGGAAAATATACTCTCTGCCTTCCGCTCTACCCCAAATCCTTTTCTCTTAGTGACCTCTTAATACAAACTAATCTTTCATATTTTGCGACTTTTTAACTCTGGTAGGATTCAATTCCATTCCTATAGTGTAAGAGATACTTAAATTCATGTGTGTATTATGCCATATGATGTGCGTAATAAATAATCATTTTTAAATAGTTGGAGCGTTCAAGGTCATCTGTAATAATCTATAGACTACCCCCAAGCCCACTCTCAACACTTAGATTCCCCTAAGACACAGGCGTCTTCAAGTAACATGAATGCGTAGAGATCTAAGGTGTTAGATTCCATATTACATAATTTATGTGCTAGGTTTAAGAACGCTGGCATTAGAGGATGGAAGGAAGGGACAGTAAAAGCGATAATAGGTTTAATGAAGGAAGTGGAATGAGGATGGAGGTAAGCGTTGCTATGTCGAAGGAAACGAGGTTGGGTGGGGAATTACGAAGGGAGGAGGAAAGGGAGAGAGGGGGCTAAAATGAACGCGGGGATGGGTTAAGGGAGAGGAGAGAAATTCATATGAAATGCTAAACACAAACTCAAATATTTATTTTAATGCCCTAGACTCAGAAAGACAAAGAGCAAAATACCTTAAACTAACAATGAATTGACAGAAACAGAAGAGTCTGGTCTTAGACGCACTGATAGGTTTAACGTATGTGGCTAGAGGCCGCCACTCAGAATTACCAGAATTACCATTATACTGTTGATGGCCGACTATATTCAGTTGGGATATAAACTACTGCTGACAATCTTTGGATTCTTGGCTTTTAAGACGAATTTTTTATGCATATGTTCAACAAAATAGGAAATTGGCTGATTACACTGGCCAACAAAATCAAACTTTTTTTCTCATCACAAACATGATCACACTTTTCTTAATGCATTTTTCGCGCTGATTCCGAATCTGGTTTTATGTTTTTTCTAGCACGTATAGTTATATAGATACACTGGTTTTGATATTTTTAAGTTTTTGATATTGCTATAAGAAAATTTATGGATGTATAGATCACACTTAGGAATGCTAAACAACAAATACATCATATACCTTATTCATTGTACTTATAAATAAAGAATATATACATTATTTTATTAAAAGCGCTGTGAGTGTGATTTCCTTTTGTAAATTTGGCCTGGATTGTCACGATACAGCATCGAACAATGGTCCGCCATCATGCTTTCATTCCAATATCCTTGGTAGCGCTTCTCCATCATCTGAATATCTTGATGGAAGCGCTCTCCTTGCTCGTCACTCACTGCACCAAGGTTTTCAGGAAAGAAATCTAAGTGGGAATGCAGGAAGTGAATTTTTAACGACATTCGACACTCCATTTCTTTGAAGGCATCAAGGAGGTTCTTGACTCCATCCTTATACGCAGGTGACTTGTTGCTTCCAAGAAAGTTTCCACATATCCATTTGAACGCCAGCCAAGCCTTCAATTCCAGCGGACTTAGGACTTTTTCAAATTCAGTGTCATTCAAAACCTCCCTTATTTGTGGCCCAACAAAAAATTCCTTCCTTCAATTTTGCTGCAGTAACCTTCGGAAATTTCCTTGAAAGGTATTGGAACCCTTCAGAATTGACTTTACCCATTGCTTTAACAAAATTCTTCATTAAACCAAGTTTAATGTGAAGAGGTGGCAGATAGATCTTTTGGGGATCCACTAAAGGGACAGACTGGACATTGCTTATCCCTGGGACATATGTATACCTAAGTGGCCAGTCACTTTTGGTGTAATGTTCTATAGTGGCGCGACTGTCCCACAGGCAAAGAAAACAACAAAATTTTGTGAATCCTGACTGCATACCCATAAGCATTCCTATAACTTTTAGATCTCCACAAACATTCCATTGATGACTGTCGTATTTGATTACCTTAAGTAGGATATCCATATTGTCATATGTCTCTTTTAGATGGACGGAATGGGCAATGGGGATGGATGGCATTATATTACCATTATGCAAAAGAACTGCTTTCAGGCTTCTCTGCGACGAATCAATAAAGAGGCGCCACTCAGATGCCACATACGTCTGAGATATGGCTGTAAATAGTCCAGTGATGTCATGGCAATAACAGAGAGGACCGTCTACTGAAAAGAATGCTGTTAATTCAAAATTCCGCTTTCGGTAGTAACTAATACGAACATTGTTCTCAAATAAATTGTTCTCCTTTAGTCTTGAGGCGAGAAGCTCTGATTTCTCTTTAGACAGCGATAAGTCTCTAACAAGATCATTCAACTGTCCTTGGGTTAACTTTTTAGGCTCTAAATATCTACCTTCAAAAGTGTACTCTGGTTCTGTAGATGGTCCGGAAACGCCAGTTGCACCTTCATCACTTTCCATGTCATCTATGATAGAATCTAGCCTATCACTTGGGGGAATTGGAATGGGCAATGTTTCATCATGTTTTACTGGTCTACGTGCTGAATCCAAGTTTGGATATACAATCTGGTGTTTGTTCTTGGCAGAAAACCCCATTAAGTTCACACTACAAAAATAACAGTCTTCATGATGCTCTCGGCTCCCTTCATATCATAGGTATGGCAAATGGCATTGAAGCTTTCTTTTTGTTAAGCCAATCACGTAATCCATTTGAACAGCCAGAACAGATTTGATGTGGCGCCCATGGTTTATCTTGGTCACCTATATGGCAACCAAAGTATAGCTTGTATATTTTCTTAATGTCGGTTGTAATACTTCGTAGCTGTGTTTTAGTTGTCAACTGGCCGCATACGAAACAGAACTTGTCGGGGTCATTCTTACATTGTCGAGGCATGTTGACTGACCTGAGCAAACTATAAATTAAAAAAAAATGTACACCAACTTGACACAACAAGTTCTTGGACTGGACTGATCTTTTGACACACAAAGCACGGCGTTGTTGCCTGAATCACAATGCTGCTAGACGTAAAAGCTCACACCTGAAATACATAAGATGTATAATTAAGATAATTGAAATAAATAAGATGAATAAACTAAAAAAACACAATAAAATAAACACAATCAAATGTTGAAATATTAGTATTTTGCCTATTTAAAATGGTTAAATCTGTGTAGTTATATATATGCCTTCATCTTGAAAACTATACGTGCTAGAAAACATCTGAATGCAGTTTTGGAATCAGCGTGAAAAATGCTATCCAGCCACCACAAATTGTACTCTGATGAAAAATCTTTGTTGACCAGTGTTATTATTACCATTCGAAGGGTTGGTACCCTTCACAACCGAAATCTATTTCAGAAGGGGTGCATGGTATCTCATTTCCTTTATCGTCCCAGCACGCTTCACATAAGCCATTTACACAAAGATGGAAAGGCCGTCTGTGCACCACGAGACGACCCAGGCGGGGTGACATTGCATGAATATGATGTGCCAATAGGAGAAATATCAAGACGACTAGACGTTCATCGAAGCACTGTGGAACGGTGGATTCATCGTTATGAAGCAGAAATCTCAGTCGCTACTTTGCCGAGGTCTGGTCCTCCGCGTTTAACATCTCAAGAGGAAGATGCTCCGATTGTTAATCATGCCAGATAGCATCCGTTTGTTCCAGCGACGCATATTTACCAAGACCTGAACCTTCGTTTAGCGCAAATACAGTGAACAACAGACTTCACGAGGCAGGGTATTTTTCTCGCCGTCCAGCTATAAAACCTGCATTGACGATTGAGCATAAAGAGGCGCGGATGGGATTTGCCTTGCAATACTTGTCGCAGGAGGAAGAATTCTGGAGAAAAGTTGTGTACTGTGACGAAAAAACATTTTCAACAGATAGTCATGGTTCCCTGCATTGTTGGAGGCAGCGCCGAAAACGCTATGAAGAAGGAAATGTTTTCCCGAGCAAACGTAGTGGTCACATCAATCTCGGTGTGTGGGGCTGGATGTCTGGCTATGGTGTCGGAGAATTGACTCAAGTAGATGGACGCTTTACTGGACAGCAATATTGCCAGATATTGGAAGAGGTGCTGCTACCCAGTGTTCGTGCGTATCTGGTTCCAGCACCGGAACCATTTTACTTAATGGAAGATAACAGTCCCATTCATAGGAGTAACGTTGTGAGAGCGTGGTACGAAGATCCCCCAGAGATTACAATGCCCAACACCAATTTTGCTGATTTAATTCTAACACCTGTTTTTAGGTAACTTTGGTGTGCTGATTTCAAAAATCACCTTAGTTTTTGCCTATCACGTCAGGTTTTCGAGCAATCAAATACGGATATTTTGGAGATATCGCATTTTGGCAGGGTTATGCCCAATTTTTTTTCTTTTCAAAAAATAAGTTTTTACATACTCAGAATCAGCATGGAAAAGTAAACAATTGTGCAGGGAGTGAACTTTAATATACAATGGTAATATTGACACATAAAGTGATTAAAAGTGTTTAAATAAGCAAAAAATGAATCCATATTAAAGCAAGCACGGGACCAGTTTTCTTAACATTGTCTTTTTCTTGTTTTCTTACTTTTCAGTGCCGATAAATTTTCTCTTATAGGACTTCCTAGAATGAGAGATGTCAAGACAATCTCTTTGCAGGCTCCAGCAGTAGTCAGCCATCATATGAGTATCCCATCTTCCTTGGTATCGTTCTTCCATCACTTTGATATCTTGGTGGAACCTTTCACCTTGCTCTTCACTAACATCACCAAGATTTTCTGGAAATTTATCCAGATGACTGTTGAGATAGTGAACTTTAATGCTCATGTTGCAACCCAACTGCTGAAAGTTTACAAGTAACGTCACTAGCGGAACCGGCTGCTCTCACTCCGCCAATGGGAAATCTCTCTCAGATCATGACGTCACGCTCACACCTGGGGAAATCACAGATACCCAAGATTTTAATATGTTGTACATGACCTTTAGATTTAATGCACAGATTTGCGTATTCCACAGATAAAATTTTAACAGCAAAACAGCTGTTAACAGGTCTCAAAAATCATCAATTTTGATAAGCGCCCTTCATGGATCACCCAAAAGAGGCATATTGCATTGCACGAAAACCTGATGAGATGGACAAAATCTAAGGTGATTTTGAAATCAGCACATCAATATTATCCAGAAACAGGTCTTAGAATTAAATCAGCAGCAAAAAATTTTTTTTGTTGGCCAGTGTTATTAATCTAATTTTGCCACCACGTTATCCTGATTTGAATCCGATTGAAAACCTTTGGGCAATAATGATTAACGAATGGGAGCAACGCAATGAAAGAACATTTGAAGCACTTTTAGCTCACACGAGGAATAGTTGGGAGAGCTTACGCCGAACACCAAACATTCCCTACAATCTGGCCTCTTCTATGCCGCAACGATTGCAAGAAATTATTGAAGCTGGAGGAAGCTATACGAAATACTGATGTTAAAGCTATGACGTAAATGTGTATCGAATATATATTTATGTTAATATAGAATTTTATTATATTTTTATTTTTGACATCTATAAAAGTATATATTGTGACCATGAAAGAACTTTACTTATCCTTAGTTAGAATCTTTTCTTGCAATGTCTACGCTCGTGGAGATGATAATATATGCATTGTTGAAACAAACTATGAAAAGGTAATAGTTTCAGGAAAAAAATAAAAACTGGCAACATCGAGGTCATCACATGTTTATGGGAATTGTCATATGATATGCTACCAATAAACTCTTATATACTACTACATACAGTATACTATATTACGTAATAATTACGATGAACAAATCAAATGCAAATTTCTCTGAGTCACGGCCCACCAGTCTTGCTTTAGACTAATGACTTTCATAGTCATTATGTTTCATAGTCATCTGTTGAAAAACATTTTCAACAGATAGTCATGGTTCCCTGCATTGTTGGAGGCAGCGCCGAAAACGCTATGAAGAAGGAAATGTTTTCCCGAGCAAACGTAGTGGTCACATCAATCTCGGTGTGTGGGGCTGGATGTCTGGCTATGGTGTCGGAGAATTGACTCAAGTAGATGGACGCTTTACTGGACAGCAATATTGCCAGATATTGGAAGAGGTGCTGCTACCCAGTGTTCGTGCGTATCTGGTTCCAGCACCGGAACCATTTTACTTAATGGAAGATAACAGTCCCATTCATAGGAGTAACGTTGTGAGAGCGTGGTACGAAGATCCCCCAGAGATTACAATGCCCAACACCAATTTTGCTGATTTAATTCTAACACCTGTTTTTAGGTAACTTTGGTGTGCTGATTTCAAAAATCACCTTAGTTTTTGCCTATCACGTCAGGTTTTCGAGCAATCAAATACGGATATTTTGGAGATATGACCATGAAAGAACTTTACTTATCCTTAGTTAGAATCTTTTCTTGCAATGTCTACGCTCGTGGAGATGAAAATATATTCATTGTTGAAACAAACTATGAAAAGGTAATAGTTTCAGGAAAAAAATAAAAACTGGCAACATCGAGGTCATCACATGTTTATGGGAATTGTCATATGATATGCTACCAATAAACTCTTATATACTACTATATACAGTATACTATATTACGTAATAATTACGATGAACAAATCAAATGCAAATTTCTCTGAGTCACGGCCCACCAGTCTTGCTTTAGACTAATGACTTTCATAAGATGGAATAGGTTTAACATAGTTCGCTTAATAGGTTACCACTTAAAACAATGGATAAACTATCTATTAGTGAGACGACCGTGACTTCCTCGAAATGCGAGCGCGTGAGAGGTTCACTGAGGAATTTGGTCATTAGATTCTTCACGTAGGATATGTATCACAAACAACAATACTGACAACAATTCCCAACAATTACTTAATAACAATAATTGCATTTGAGCAAATAATTTAGACCTGCGTCAAAATAACTTAGGTATCATGCCATGATTTGGGATATTTGCTGAATTAGTCGTTCTCTATAGTCTACAGTATATATTGAGACGGTATAATGTAATGCCCAGCTAATATTATGATGACTAGGATTGCTCCATAACCATCCCAACATCCGAAACTTGCTCATTCTGCTTCTTAATCATTCGTATTTTAAACACTAAAATGTAGCAGAAGTGACCTAATAATGACGTCATTGATTGGGTTAGAGCAGTTATGTGCACCAATCCGAACACACCTCCGCTGCCATAAGGACCGCCCATTTTATACCTAACAGACTAGCTTGAGACGAGACAGAGGCGTGAGACTTCTTGTAAGCACTGTACATCGAAGATGCAATTAATATTTATAGTATTGGAAAAACTAACATTCAATATATTCTTAACGTACGCCTCCACGAAAGAAAATACGCGTCTGAGACATAAACGTTTTTTGCTCGCTTCGTTTCGGAATACTTTCAACTAAAAATACTCACAAACAGTAAAATTCCTAAATTATTTGCGTAACTGTAGGTTCTAATATATATATATATATATATGTAAAGAACGACGCTTGTGTAGAAGAGCGTTCCGCACAAGATAAGGAGGGAGAACGAACAAATGAAAAAGGAGGTACTACCCTCGTCGTTCTTTACATTAATTATACTGTGTTGTCTGCAGTTAAAATGTATATAATATATATATATATATATATATATATATACACACGCAGCTATCTACAGGGTGTTCGGAAAATCACTGTGCACTTATATTGCGCTAACTTCCGCAATGATTTTGACGGATTCTTCAGCATAGAGTCAGAAATATCCAACAGCTTCTTCTCGGATAGTTTTGATGGTCTCCCACTACGTTCGGCGTCTTCCACTGAACCTGTTTCACGGAATTTGTCGATAAGTTTACAAACTGTATTGCGATGTGGAAGAGATGTACCTGGGAATTTATCAGTAAACTGCTGCCGCACTAAATCTGTGTATCGACCACCTTCTCGAAACACGTATTTGACAAGAAAGACGCGTTCCTCAATTGTAAGAACCATGCCCTCCCAACAACTGAATCTGAAATATAAAAAAAACATTAATTATATAAATGCACAGTGACTTTCCGAACACCCTGTATTAGACCAACAAAATAATTTGTCTGTAGTCACTCTCTTGGAATAGTAAATACAAATGTCATTCCCTTGTAAACACCGAAGCAAACTTCATTTTCTTTTGTATGGTTGAGATAGGTTAGTTTCGTGCCTGTATATCGACGTTGCGAGGCGACGTCATGTTTAAACACGTAGGAATTCGGTTGAAGGCGCAGCGGTGTTTTATATATAAACACAGGAATGCTGTTCAAACATTGATCAGAATAATTCGTGTTTCGGAGTGCGCTGCGTATGTGACAACACTCAAACTTATATAATTAAATCAACAACAAGAGAACGTTCCATAATCAAAATCATTATATACAGTATACACGTTAGTAGTATAGCCTCAAAAGGGGAGAGTGCAAGAATGTTGCAGGTTATTATGTAATGTTGCAAAGGGGGGTGGGGGTTGTTGCAAAGGGGGGAGGGGTTGTTGCAAAGGGGGGAGGGGGTTGCAATTTTTTTAAAAAAAATACAAAAAAAAGGAAAAAAAAAGAAAAAAAAAAGAAAAAAAGAGTACTGGCCTTTGTTGCCAACCTAGGTTGCAAGGGTCATGCACCAACCTAGGTTGCAAGGGGCATGCAACTTGGGAGCCTCCCCCAAGCTATTCCCCCCAAAGGGCCAAAGGAGGAGAGAAAGGAGGAGAGGTGTTCACCTGGCAGGAGCCAAGTGCACATTAAGACTTCAGCCGAGTAGGCGTTGTTTTATAGGCTCCTAATCAGCCAGAATCAGCCAGAATCAGATCAGCCAGTTGGTTGAGCCAAGGGGGGAGAGGTACACATGCAGGAGGTACACATGCAGGAGGTACACACACATACGCACACATGCAGGAGGTACACATGCAGTAGTTACACATGCAGGAGAGAGAGAGAGAGCTGAAGGAGGGAGAGAGACGCCTGTAGGAGAGAGAGAGAGCTGAAGGAGGGAGAGAGACGCCTGTAGGAGAGAGAGAGCTGAAGGAGGGAGAGAGACGCCTGTAGGAGAGAGAGAGAAGCCTGAAGGAGAGAGAGAGAGAGTAGTTGCCTTTGATAGCAAGGCATATTATTTTCGTTTTCCTAACCTAAGAGGCCACTAAGGGGTTTACCAAAGGGCCAGAAAGAGAAGGACCAGAGGTCCTTGCTCGGCTGGAGCCGAGCTGGGAATGAGTCTTTCACCAACTTCGTGGTCTTTTATAAGCCTCTATTCTGGCTGAGTTGCCAGATAGCGCAATGTGTTCAGTTGCCAGATAGCGCCATGTGTCCCATTAATCATCCATTGTGTAACACATATATGATGGCAGTTATTCCAATTAAATTCTGTTTAAATACACCTTTATTAATTGCATACCTTTCCAGTTTTTTTTTTGCAATGATCGGATTGCTCTTGTTAGATATATATTATTATGCTATATATATATATATATATACACATTCTTTTCTTATGTTAGGTAAATATATATATATATATAATATATATATATATATATATTATGTATATGTATATATATATATATATATATTATTTATTTTATAACATTTAATTTTAGTTTAGAAGCAAATTTAACATTAACTTCATTGAACTTTTCGAAGCAAATAACATAGTTTACCTTCGAAAACGTCATAATAGAAAATAATTAATTTTATGGTTAACTAGTTTATTTCGTTCACTATAATTATACAGTCTTTTAAACAGCTTATGATATATATAATATATATAATATATATATATATATATATATAGTGTAGATGAAGCCAATTAAATTCTACTTATTAATAAATAACTTTTTACACACAAACTACATCTTAACTGCAAACACCTTGCACATCAATTCTTATTATCATTATTATTATTATTATTATTATTATTTCTACAATGAAACGGGGTCGAAGAACACCTGATGGGTGAGAGATCTTCCCCCAATATATATATATATATATATATATATATATATATAAAATGAACGAGTAACAACTCATGCACACACACACACACACACACACGATGAAAGGCAGAAGCTAAATCAGTTCGAATCGTGTCCCTAGAGACCTTTTTCGGGTCGAGGGATTATCCTTCTACAAGCTATTCGAGCAGAAATCACCACTGACTTCAGATATTAATATTGTCATTGTTATTACTTCTACAATGCAAATATTTACGCGTAATTTGTATGGTGTCATATAGAAATATAATTATATATATATATATATATATATATATATATATATATATATATATATATATATATATAGTGTAGATGAATCCAATTAAATTCTACTTATGGCAGAGTTTGTTTCTAGTGAGAAAGGAAAGCCAATGTTCTTAGTGAATGGGTTTTATATGTAAGAGATCAGCAAAGCCCAGCTGTTCATCATTCCACATAATAAAAGAAAGTGGTTGGCAGATAAACGGGTATCCTACGTGTCCTAGTGGTTAAGACGCTGGGGCTGTTGATGGTTCCACGTTAAACTGTAGGTCTAAGGTGGTCATTACACATAATAAAAGAAAGTGGTTGGCAGATAAATGGGTACCCTACGTGTCCTAGTGGTTAAGACGCTGGGCTGTTGATGGTTCAGTTAAACTGTAGGTCTAAGGTGGTCATTACACATAATAAAAGAAAGTGGTTGGCAGATAAATGGGTACCCTACGTGTCCTAGTGGTTAAGACGCTGGGCTGTTGATGGTTCGGAGTTAAACTGTAGGTCTAAGGTGGTCATTCCACATAATAAAAGAAAGTGGTTGGCAGATAAATGGGTACCCTACGTGTCCTAGTGGTTAAGACGCTGGGCTGTTGATGGTTCGGAGTTAAACTGTAGGTCTAAGGTGGTCATTACACATAATAAAAGAAAGTGGTTGGCAGATAAATGGGTACCCTACGTGTCCTAGTGGTTAAGACGCTGGGCTGTTGATGGTTCGGAGTTAAACTGTAGGTCTAAGGTGGTCATTCCACATAATAAAGAAAGTGGTTGGCAGATAAATGGGTACCCTACGTGTCCTAGTGGTTAAGACGCTGGGCTGTTGATGGTTCGGAGTTAAACTGTAGGTCTAAGGTGGAGTGGAACAAAGAAAGTGGTTGGCAGATAAATGGGTACCCTACGTGTCCTAGTGGTTAAGACGCTGGGCTGTTGATGGTTCGGAGTTAAACTGTAGGTCTAAGGTGGAGTGGAAAGCTTGACCTTCGTCAGAATGAACAATTCGGGCGGACCTTAGACCCACAGTTTAACGTTGAAACCGAATGTTATTTTTAAAATATAATTATGATATATTTCTTTATACCCTCTCGATTACATTAGTGACTAATGATGCGGGAAACTGAGTAAATGGAAATATTATTTTCTCGAAAACTATGGGTGATAGAAAACTTCTGAAACCATATTTGGAATCAATATCAAAAGTTCTATACGAATCACCAAATAATTTTCAAAGGAGAATAAGAGCATTAAATCTATTAGTGAAAATATAAAGATGCAATTACTCGTCCGTACCCGTTATAGCGGAATGGTACACGTCATAGCTCCACCCAGCTACATCGGCAGCCAATCACGACGAACATCTGGTCTTTTGGGCGGAGCTTGGCGAATGTGCATATAAAAGGGGATATTTTTCAGTTGGGAGTAACAGTAGCTATTTTCGCATCAGTGAATAATCATTCCTCAACCATGGACCTGTACGTCTCCCCAGATTTGTATGAAGAAAGTGATACTGCAGCATTAACTGCAGTTAGTCTTTTTAACGCGATTGATCGTGACGACTTATTTTCAACGCAAACCGTAGAAGATATTTGCAGTGAAGCTCCTTACAATCCGACGCAAGGGACTACCATAGAAATGTAAGTGTCCATAATTCGATTTTATATATATATGGAGAGTTGTAGTATTTCGTCAAATAGATACTAGTCAAAAATGTCAATCAATGTTATTTCCCCATCATGCTAAAATCGAAATTGGTAATCGAACCAAAGATATCTTCACATAATGGGGATCTGTCTGTATACTCTGTATATGTTTTAAAAGCATTATTCCTTTAAGGTCCGATGAGGATTTGACACGTGTTATACAATCTTTTGAAGAACCTCGGAATATGGATGATATACTGATCAGTCAGCAGTGTCACACATCCTCCACCATGGACCTGTACGTCTCCCCAGACTTGTATGAAGAACGTGATACTGCAGCATTAACCGCAATTAGTCTTTTCAATGCGATTGATCGTGGCGAATTATTTTCAACGCAAACCGTAGAAGATATTTGCAGTGACGCTCCTTACAATCCGACGCAAGGGACTACCATAGAAATGTAAGTGTCTATAATTAGAATTTTATATATATATGGAGAGTTGTAGTATCTCGTCAAATAGATACTCGCCAAAAATGTCATCAATGTTATTTCCCCATTATGCTAAAATCGAAATTGGTAATCGAACCAAAGATATCTTCACATAATGGGGATCTGACTGTCTGTATACTCTGTATATGTTTTAAAAGCATTATTCCTTTAAGGTCCGATGAGGATTTGACACGTTATACAATCTTTTGAAGAATCTCGGAATAGAGGGTATACTGATCAGTCAACAATGTCACACCGAAATAATGTAAGTGTTTTTCGATCTTTTTGGGATAAGAAGACACAATATATTTTCATAAATTTATTAAATGAAAGAAATCAGTACAATAAACGAATATACCGTTACAAATATACGAACAAAAACATTATAATATACAACGAGTACGTACAATTGGAAAACGGTTTTTTATCTGTCTGCATACCATTTCATCGTTTCGGCGAGTGTGACACGGGTCAAATAAATTTAAAAAATTTATAAATTCTTTATCATTTGACATATGCATGAGAAATGAGACACAGTACATTCCGCAAACATTAGTAAAATATCCTTGCATGCGAAATGGGGTCCACACAACTTCGGGAATATGTAACTGAGCGAGAAATTTTACAATAATAGGGTCACTCCAGGGTTGAGTACCGAGTGAATCAAAATAGTACAGGCGCTGTCTATTTTTAAAATAGACAGCGATCCAGTGAATCCCTTCATTACCGATGATGTCTGTGTTCACAATAAGACTACCGCATTCTCGCGTACTTGGCAAACTCAATGTTTCATTCTTCGCAAACACGCCGATAAATTTGGAACGTGTGACTCGCTCCATTACTTTCTGAAGTGTATTAGCATCCATTTTAAAAGTCAGTGATAACGCTCTAAATCTATCTACTTCTATTAGGGCTTGCGATTCGAGATATACTAGTACACTAATAGGAGCGTCTATAGGCTTGGCGAATTCCAGCCGCACTGAGATGTTCCGCTCTGCTGTGGGGTTAAATGGGTATTTACGCTAGCAGATAAGTCAGGTGTAATGTCAAACGGGTAAAGGTTAAATTGATCAATGAATTCTTCCTGCGTTACCCCATTACCAAGCTCATCACAATCACCTGCAATATGGGTCAGATTACTATAGGCTCTGGCACAAAGAGGTAACACAGCGTCTGATGAATAGTCCGTACCCATTGTTCCACCCAAAGCAGTGCCATTAACGTATAGAGTTATATTTTTAAGTCCGAAATTCTCGAATTTAAAGGCACTCTTTTTATATTTTCCATTCACCGAAGCGTGGTCCTGCATGCCGATTAATATCCTTTTAGGAAGATTTCCCAGGGCAATGTTTTCTATCTGCTTCGATGCCAACCCTGCAGGAACCGTATATAGTTTGATCTGCACTCTGTTAATAGGATATTTCACTGTAGCGTTTAGTAAATTTTTCTCAATTTCTAGTTGTTTTGGTGAACTTAATTTCACTCGCCGTACGCGGAGGTATGTGTCCATAATGTGAACCACAACGGACTTTGCACCCTCTTCTTGATTCGCATCCAGATTTAAGCAGATCTCAGGACTCGTGCGGGTGAGCTTTATTTTCATATCCACCCCGTTCACAAGCAACTTCTCCTGGAAAGTGAAATCTGTGTGCAACCGTCCAAAACACTCGTATATTTTCTTTTTAGAATTTTTAAATTTGTCCTTTATACTATTTTCATCTTTAGTTTGATAATATCCCTCCGCACTTAAAAAGGTAGCCTTCGCTTCTTTGGAAAAGTTGAGGACATTTTCCAAATAGGCTCGTAGATGATAGTACCCCGTGCCTGCCGATATGTTGGTCTGATTTAAATATACGTCACACTGGTTGAATATGGCGTGCAGAAAGTTTGTTTCAGGGTATACAGCATATTTGTCATCGCAGACCGTTCCATCAGAATGGGCTATACGTAGCTTAGCGTACATGTGCACACAGCTTGGATCAAAAAAGTAAGGACCTGAGCTGGGTATCACGAATTCTATAGGTGCACTCGGGGAACTAATTGTGTTTAAAGGGTTAATTGTAATAAAGTCACTGTGCTCAATAGAAACTTGGGTTGGCGGGAGCTCAAAAAAGGACAGCTCCGATTTACAGCATTGTGAACTACATGGGTGGATGAAGCGTGCCATGGCGAAATAGTGACTCCTCTCTCGACAAGTGGTAAACAAACTATGATTCATGAGATCAATATCCTTAGCTTATATCAGTCAAAAAAGTGGTCAACCATAGGTTTCATTCGCTTACAGCATTTTTTTTTGATAGCCTTTTACGTTTAATACCACGTGACCCCTTCTTCTTCCGGGGAGCCCTCTTCTTCTTCCCGCCACCACGCATTTTTCTCTTTGCATCTTTGATGATTTCGTTCCGTGTACGCTTTAAATGTTTTTTTAGAGCTTCTTTAGGTTTAGCCCCGGCCAATATGTCTTCTGCAGTGTTAAGGCCTGATTGTAGCGCTTTCCTTCCAAGGTATCTGGCACCCCTCTTCAGCAAAGGAACAGCCGTACGTAGTATGGATGAAAAAATGGATCCAAGTCCACTACCGCGCTGGTATCGCATCCCTCGATAGACGGTGAAAGGCTTTCTATCCATTATAACTCAGTGCGTCGAAAGTGTAGCTTCACTGTTAAGCTCCCGTTACCGAATGGGAAGTTTTCGCCCTCAATCGTTCTTATATATATTGTGATATTGGTTATTAAATTAGTTGCGACATTCACATAATGGGGTCTGTCATATGTAATACTCAAACTCCTTCCTCTATGGTTGGGGATGTGAGCAATGCGCAGCAGGCGTGCCTGGGTATCCCCAACAAACTGGTGCTCCACTATATTACTGTAAATATAGCACATGTCTGGGGACCTTTCAGCCAATTTCTCCATCTTCAATTGATACATTAATCTGGACAAGTTATACTGTGTCTCGTGAAATGTGTCTCTTTGGAAGGCTGCGCTATATCGGCCGTTGGTTAGAATTTTGAACTTTCTATGTTCTTTAAGACGTCTGTTAGTCTTTGATTTTAGGATTAGTGTATGTGCAGGGTTGTTTACGATTTCATATACTAAATCATTCGTAAGGTTTGAGTTTCTTAAACTTACGTTTAAGCCTCTCACAACATCCTCGGCCGAACCATATTGACCCGGCCCTAGTCTTACTTCTGTACTGTAATACCGTGCAATCTTAGTCCGAGCGATGCGCATAGTTTCATCCATAGCTACCCCAGCTTTTTCACACTCGTCAATGTCTCTAAGAATCGTAAAAACGGTTTCTTTATGTTCAATATTTAAAAAGACGGTGTCCAGCTGAATTTCGCATATCCCCACCTCATACGAATCACGACCCAATTCAATGTGCCCATGGAGTTCTGTTACAAAGTTGGCTAGCGTGTTGTTAGGGTGTACAGACAGGGACGAGGAGGACGGGAGTGTGACGTAGAAATGGTTAGGAGCCATGTTGCATACTATTTAAGCTTCATTATTGCATCAGCTTTTATATAGGTGTTGAAGCTTTCTGGGTACCCTAGCCATTTCACCAGGTACATTTTTCTCCTTCCTGAACCTTTGCTTCCTAAAATTTTCTCAATTTTAAACACATTTTTTTCTAAATTAAACGCAACTTTCTGCAATTCCTCGCGGTAAAAGCCTCCTGAGATTTCTTCCCCATTCAAATCTTCAATGTAATACATCATTATCTCACCTTTAGGTCTCACAGCCCTAACTTTAAAAATCTCGCGTGTCCATCCTTGCTCAAAACCCTTTGCGAATTTATTCCCCGAACGCGACAGCCTTACATAATCATTGATTTTGAAGCGCGCAGAGTGTGGTGGTGGTGGTGATCCATCTCTTCTCGGGAGCGTACCTCTTTCTAAAACTTCGTTAGGTGTTGCCCCAATCGTGCGATGGTGTGAGCGGTTGTAGGATGATGCCAATGATTCCAGAATGTCTAGAAATCTGTATGTGTTTTTATGTGTAAAATAACGGTGCATGCGTTCCTTTATGGTGCGCTGAACTCTTTCAGCTAAAGAAGCCTTATGTATAGAATTGGTTGTGTAATAGCTGATATTAAACTCTGTCAACATATTCTGAAAAGCACGGCCTATAAACTCCTTCCCCATATCCGTACAAAAATAGCCAGGAACCCTGTTTTCTTTTAACATTAGCGTTTTGGTGGCTTTAGCAACTGTTTCAGGTGATTTATTTTTCAGAGGAACTAGCCACAGATATCTAGAGAATACGTCTATTATGAATAGAATGTAGCGGTAACCATCGTTATACACAGAATATCTTTGCATGTCTGTTAAATCTGCTTGCCAAATAGAATCAATCGAGGAAGCCGTTGTCTTGGCTGTTTTAAACCTTTTTCTCACAGGCTTATGAAGCGTATAAGCGTCCTGCTCCCTCAAAAATCTTTCAACATCTTTTTTTCCTACTCCGTAAACACTTCTGTACAGTCTATCTACGCCGCCGTAAGAGGATGGGGTAGAAATGTCATAATAGCGTTTAGTTAATACGTTAGCCATTTGCGTATTTTAGAGGCACGTGGGTAGGGTTGGTTTAACCTCTTCTTGCTCCTCTTCAAAGGTGTTACCGCCGGGGGTGACGGCGCCTTCAATTGTGTCACAGGCGTTGCATGTTCCAAGTCTTTTAACCTGTTCAGATTTCCTATCAACGTTTTAGGGACATTTATTTGTTGTAGTCTTGCTTTAATATGCTTCCATCCTGATGGTGATGGCCTATCCCACTTTCTCACCAGATCATGGACAATGTCTACGATATTCGATCCCTGTACCTTTGATCCTTCCACAATGATCTCCCCTGTATCGGTCCATTGTATGGCGGGATCCTCATTCAATAGATTATAAAGACTTAAGCCTTTACTCCTCAATGTAAGTGGGAGGGTATTTTTTAATACATGTTCGATATGTTGTGTGGCTAATCTTTTTGGTTGGTCAGCTGTGTCGTCGGGTACAGATCCTATGTCGCCATCGTCCCCCGTGCTGTGCCTAATAACCACAGGAATCTCTGTAGGGCTCTTATAATTTTCGTACTCGTGAAGAAATTTCTGCAGAGCTTCTTGGTATAAGATTCTTTTCTCATCAGGTGTTTTTTCACTGTTTAATAGGGCTAACAATTCGCTTTCCATTCTTTTAAGTCTGCTTTTACGGGGATCTAGATACGTGTCTCTTTGCAGTGAGGCGTACACCTCGTGGGGAATCACTACCACTTTCTTCATTATATTAATCTAGTCAGTAAAGGACCCAAAACTGAAAATAAGATGGGGAGAAATGACCCTCCTGTTTGTACAATAATTCGTTTTTTCTTCGCTACAGTTTGGCTTTTACGAGCGAGTGCACGTATTATGTTCTTGTAGCGGCGTAGGCGAGCCTTCTGATGGGTTTTCATTGATACATTGCAATTTATAACGTTAAGACAGATTTCACAGATGCATTTTAAAAAGTCGGCATCGATATTTTTAATAAACATCTGCTGCATTGCCCGGGCAGTCGATGATAGATTTTTATTAATTCACGGTATTTCTTTAGTCTCTTTGTCATTCTGGAATATACACCGTTTCAGGCTCGTTTGGAAATATATTCGTTCGCAGAAGCACTCTAAACGTGTTTCGCGGATGAAGGTCGCAAAGCAAATATCCGTAACGCGTGCTTGTAGCTTCTTTATAAACTTCCAAAAACTCCTTACGCTGATTCGGGAACATTTGATTGGCTAATACCCCAATTTGTGATACATCTCTACGTTGCGCGAATAAGACTAGATATTGCGTATTTAACGACACATCGCGCATGTATCTATTTTTGAAAAATAGATTCTGATTGATGAAGAACACGCTTATGTTAAGATGGTGGGAGAATACTGTAAATGTCTCGGCAAACGTTTTATCCATCTCCAACATGAGATCGTCAATTACAATGATTGTATGTTCATTTCCCTTTAACGAATTAACGTCATATACGCCTTTGTGGAACAAAATATCATCTTGGTACTCGTTGAACACTGATTGATACGTCGAATAGCACCATATAACTTTATGCACAAATTTCGAGAACATCTCCCCCTTTTCTTTAATGATTTTAAGCATAAACACAGTTTTACCACATCCTGTAGGTCCAGATATAATACATGTGGATGGGCTCGTGAATCTGAATTTTTCTACAGAGTCCATTTCTAACACGTCACACTCCTAAGTGAGTCATTTACAAAATATTACAAATTTTGAGTGCTGATCCTTATATTTCTTCTCCCACAGAACCGTGAATGACGATGAGGTAGAGCAGCCCATCATTACGGATGACCTCGACGACAGTGTAGTTGTGATCTCCTCCCCTGAACCCTCACCAGCGATACCGGTAACACGTCCAAAGCGGAGGTATGAGATACCCACGTCAGGTATAAAGCGACCGAAATACGCGTCTGTTGCAGCGGTAATAGATCCCCAACCCTCAACCTCTTACGCAACAACACCCCAGCAGCACCTAATATATCCCCTTATTCATCCGCCGCCCCCCGTTCTGTTAAGTCTACAATAATAGAGCCCCAACCATCAACCTCCTACGCAACAGGGCCCCCATCAGCAGCACCTTCCGCTAATATATCCACTAATTCCGCCCCCCGTTCTGTTGAGGATGGTATAACGCTGGAATTGGTGCGATCCGCAGCCCCCACCCCAGCCTTGACTAGAAATCGGTATAGAGTCAGGGTCGACCCTAGAGTCATGTATAGCAGTGGAATTGAGCGCGGACTACGCCGGGTTGTAGAGCGTATTATAGAGTTTGCTCTTCAGAATCGTGACGAGCGTGAAGTCAGGACGAGTCTGTCCTTTGGATTCGGGTCAGATGACGGTGATGTAGACGATTATTGGGTGATAGTGCCATTTAGACGTTTGGCGGCTGAAGATGTAGAATATATATTAGGCGTATAATGCAAGCCGCCCAAAGTAGTATAGCCTTCAATATGGACAACTTCACGGTAAATATTGACCATGTATACCGTGTTGCGGGTCATAGTGCCATACCGTATACTCTTAACTTCAATTCTCAAGCTATTTATAGACGGCATATAAACGTCGATCGTGGTTGCGGCTTTATAGCAGTACTCTTAGCACGTATGTTTACTGTACAAAATACACGAACTCAAAAAATTTGGTTGCCTACAGTCGTGGAGCGTGCCCGTAAACTAGCTGTAGACTGTGAACTTGAATTTGACTGTAATATGGGTCCTGAAGAGCTGAGAAGGGTAGAACAGGAAATGAATGTCCGCATAGTTGTGTTTGGGTTGGATGATCGTCGTAGGACTGTGTATGTTTTTAAAAGCTGTGTGAGAGATCGTACAAGACCCCTACTTATTTTAGGATTGTCAGGGACAACGTATCTCCCCATCCGTAATATAAGGTGGCTTTACGCGAGTTATGACAAAAGTCGAAAATATGGGAGACATCATGATTTGTGTAAGGGGTGCCTCGAGTTTGCGGATGATATAGTGAGACATTGTAAAGAATGTCACATGGTATGTGAGCAGTGTAAAAGCACCAAATGTGAAAGCCGTGTAGTTGAAGCTGAGAAGAGAGACTGTGATGTGTGTAGACGCACATTTTTCAATAATAGCTGTTTTGATTTCCATAAATCAATTGGCACGTGCAGGAAAATGAGAATCTGTGAATGTGGTATGTTTCACACAATGGATAATTGGGGAAAATTTAAGCACAAGTGTGACGTAATTCACTGTCCTACATGCCAGGAGGAATATAAGGCGGATGGAGTAAAGCATGTATGTTATATGAAAGATGCTAAGCCTAAAAATAACCCTTGTATAACTGTATACTACGATATAGAAACATATACGAACGCTGAAACCAAAGAGGTAATTCCACATTTACTTGTGAGCCAGACTATCTGTGATGAGTGTATGGATATCGAATGTGACGAGTGCCCCAAATGTGGTAAACGGACAAACGTTTTTAAAACGAATGTCCGCGATAGTCCTGTGAAACTATTTGTGTCCTATATTGTCAAGTTAGCCGACAAGTTCAAAAAAATGACTGTGTATATTCTCGCCCATAACGGGGCAAAGTTTGACACGCAGTTCCTTTATAAGGAGTTGCTTGAACACGAATCCTCTGAGATATTTACAGGTGATCCATTGAAAAGAGGCAACAAATTAATACAGATGCAGATAAGAGGCAATGTACAATTTAAAGATACTTTATTATTCACACCTTGTAAATTAGCAAAGCTACCCAAGGTGATGGGAGTAGCAGCTGAAGTTTCCAAAGGATACTTCCCTTACACTTTCCTCACCAGCGAGACTTTAAACTACGTAGGCCCACCACCCCCCAAACATTATTTTGACTGTATGGATGAACGTGAAGACTTTGATCGATACTACGACAGTTTTAATGAAAGTAACCCTTATAATATAGCTGATGAATGTGAGCGTTATTGCGTGAATGATGTGCGCGTGCTTAGAGTATGTTTCCAGGCCTTTAGAAGGATGTACATAGCCCGTTTCAAATGCGATCCACTGCAAGTCGCAACCACCATCGCATCATTATGTTTTACGGTGTTCAAGAATAACTTCATGCCGAAAGACACCTTAGCCATTATTCACCGAAACAATCCCCGCAGTTACGGGCACAAGGCTATTTACTGGCTCATACACCTACAGCAACAGACAGGTGTATACATAAAGCACGCCCGCAACACGGGTGAAGTACCCATTAAGATTAATGGACGTGTTTTTTGGGTTGATGGGTTAAGTGAAAACCGTGTCACTGGTGTGAAGACTGTGTACTCCTTTAACGGTTGCTGGTGGCATGGATGCCCCCGTCCTGAGTGCGGATCACCGGAGATATCCACGGTAGGTCTCCTGCCGACTGTCTTGCATCGACCCGCACCCGCGATCAACTTATAGGATCACAGTTCACTCACAAAGTCTTGTGGGAGCATGAATATGATGCACGGATGGAGACAGACGAGGTGTACCGTGAGGAAATAAAACGATCAAGCGTTCAATGGTGCTGGATCCTCTCAAATGTGGTGATAGCTTGTTTGGAGGACGTACAAATCCTTTCAGACTATACTTTCCACCTACGGAGGGCGTGAAGCTCCATTACTACGATTTCTGTTCTTTATACCCATACGTGATGAAGAGCAATCCGTACCCCGTGGGCGCTCCTGAGAAACTGGTGGGACCTAGCCTACCTCCATCAATGAATTTTCAAAAAATTTGAATGATCGTTACTTTGGGCTCTCTTTCGTAGACGTACTCCCCCCACGCAATTTATGGATGCCGATCTTACCTGTCGTTATCGACGACAAGCTCATGTTTCCCCTGTGCGTGAAGTGCGCGGAAGAGGATAACGGCGAATGTAACCATATACCCCACCAGCGTAAGATCAGAGGCGTATATACAAGTCCTGAGTTGGCCCTAGCCGTGCGCCATGGTTATAGAATACTGAAGATACATGAGGTGTGGAGGTTTCAGAAGCTACCCAACCTTTTCACACCATATATAAACACCTTTTTGAAGGATAAGGTTGAGGCATCAGGGTATCCGCGAGGAGTTGATACCGAAGATGAAAAGTCTGCCTATATTCAACGTTACCGCGACCGCGAAGGTATACAACTTGATCGTGTCCAAATTGTAAAGAATCCTGGCAAGCGCTTTAGTGCAAAGTTGTGTCTAAACAGTCTATGGGGAAAATTTGCGCAGAATACCGGCAGAGGGAGCATTCATTTGGCACAAAGTTATAGCGATGTCTGGGATTATGCCAATGCCCCCGATAAAGAGGTCATGGAGATCGTAAATGTAGGTAATACTTACGTAATAAAGTACAACAACACTGAATTTGCCACAGATACCTCAAGGGTTACAAACATACCTGTGGCCAGCTTCACAACAGCCTACGCCCGTATAAAACTTTGGGGTCTATTGCATTCTCTTGGGCGGAGAGTATTGTATGCCGATACAGATAGCGTGATATTCACAGAGAGGGAGGGTGAATACATGCCCACTATTGGGGAGTTCCTCGGCGAGCTCACTGATGAGATCAAGGATGAGTATGGGGACAACGCATACGCCGACTCTTTTGCCTCAACAGGACCTAAGACTTATGGGGTACGGGTCAGGGTGGGGGAGGAAATGAAATATATCGTGAAGGCAAAGGGTATTACGCTCAACCATGCGAATCGGGAGGTTGTTAACTTTGAGTCGTTGAAGGATCTAGTATGTTTGGATGAACAACCTCCCCAACTAATTGTAGGCACCCACAATTTTCGGGCGCAGAAGCTGGGGGGCGTGAAGGAACTTAGGGGTACGAGGTGTGCCGTAACACCTATAGGAAACGTTACCATACCTGGTACCTATGATACCGTACCCTTTGGATACCAATGATGCTTCTAACTCACACGTCTTGTATATAATCGTATCTATTGTATTGTATATATATATATATATATATATATATATATATATATATATATATATATATATATATATATATATATATATATATATATATATATATATATATATATATATATATATATATATATATAACTTGAATATCTCGTTTATTAAATCGTATTTGTAAATATATATAACTTGAATATCTCGTTTATTAAATCGTATTTGTAAATATATATAACTTGAATATCTCGTTTATTAAATAAATCATGTTTCAAATAGCGTTTCACTTTCTCCTTTGTGTGTGTGTGTGTGTGTGTGTGTGTGTGTGCAGGTGAAAGTTCTAAGCTCCGCCCACTGTAAGACCGTGAGTCATGCTACTATCTGGGAGTCCCTGCGTGGTCAGTCGACCGCAGTAAGCCCGAGAGATCAGACGTGTATTCAGATCAGACGTGTATTCAAATGGCTACCTTTAATATTGCTTGTACAACGTTTACGAAATGGTATTCAGTAAAGTGCCAGGATGTGGTGGATACCGAAAAACTTCCTATTCCTCCCTCCTATGCCTCTTTTAAAAACACATTGGATTGTGCGAAGTTCCAAGATGTACAAATACTCTACGGATGTTCTGGTGAGACCGTTGAAGGCTTTCGTTGCACAGACGATGTGCTGAAGTATACTGCAGAGCTAAACTTTATAAAGTCTCACATACACCGTGAAGTAAAAGAAACAACGCGTGCAGAAGAGAAGCAGCAGGTATGGATAATGAGTCTTGCTGATGGGTGGTGTGACAAGCGGTATTACGTCATGCTACACCATGTCGATTACTCATACCCTACGACTGAAATGTGAATCTCGTGATCATGGACAATCTTAAGTATTTTTATCACTATATTAACGTATATCATGATGAGGTTCGTAGTGAGGTTGTGGCTAGTGCCCTGCGTGAATTTTAACAGAGTTTAGAGACGAGTATCGTTTGATGGGCAGAAAGGAAAAATATGAACATATGTTCCTCTCAAACAGTGCGCCGGAGTGTGGAGATGTTTAGTAAAACATAAAATGTTCCTAGTTCTTATCCAAAATGTCTGGTGCGTAGGCTGGTAGTGATATTCTTGTACCGGTACAACAATTCGACTCGCGGAACAAGCCCATTCACGTATTATCGAGTCAGCCGCCCGTCGAACCATTCCTGCCTACCTGCGTGCCTCACACGGCTCATAGTTATCTCAGAGCTTGAGCCGAGTGGACGTGCGCTCCTCGAATACGATGGAACTTCCTTTGAGCAGCATTCTCAACGCCTCGTACGATGTGTCCGTGACGAAATCGTTGCGCGTGTTCAGGCGTAATTCCGGTACCATTAGCTATGTACTGGAAACGGAATGTAGACCGACAAACAAACGGGTTTATTTAAGTATCGAGGAGATGAATAGAATCTTTGTGATAGTTGAGAAGTGGAGTGAAGATCGTTATAAAATACCTGCTAACGTAGGTACAAGAAGAGAGCAGATTAGTGACGCACCCTCATACGCCGTTGTATGTACGTTGTGTATAAATAACGATCGGCCGTGCATTGATATACGGTTGATGTGGAAGAATGCTTCTGATAATAACGCTCTTATTCCTACGCGAAACCGTTTCATCCTCGACAGAATGTTTGAAATCGTCGGATTCCGTAAACTGAAACCTATATTAGACGCGCGTGTTACGGATATGTTTTATTTTGATACAGTACTTGAATACGCATACACCGCTCTGCTCGATGGGTTTACCGAGTGTAGGACTGGTGAGAATGGTCTAGTGCTGGATGTTTATTTAAAAAGTTTAGACTCTTTGAAATACCATGAACTTTGGTACAAAGCAATTGATCGGTACAAGGCTGAGCTCACCTACACCGTTCACCCTGAAGAACTATTTCTTTATATAACGCGCAGTTGTCGTATCGATTTAGAAGATTATTTCAATTGCCGCTATGTTGAGTGAGTTCACGATTGAAAAGCTCGAGTCGGTAGAAATAAACCCTCGATTGGAAAAGCGTGTTTATAAACTTGTATTTAATAATGTAGCTAACGATGAACTCTTTGTGCGTGCTTTTGATTGTATTCTAGACGTGTTTAAAGATGACTTACCAACCGGTTGTAAAGTGGGAACAAAAATAGTACTGAGCGATATGAAAGCCATTCATATCGAGTACAGGTTTCCCTATACTTTAAGCGGTGAAATATTATTAAGCCGCATATACTGCGTAATGGAGAGCAATAATGATGTAATTGTAAACTCGATTAAGACCGAGTTTAGTATTTTGAAAAAAAAAGTGAATTGTATTTATATTTTGCTTGACATTTCTCATGTACTGATTATACGCATATTTCTATTGATTTGTGTTTATATATATATATTTTGCGTGATATTTCTCCTGTACTGTTATGTACATATTTCTATTGAAGTGTATATTTATTTGAAATGTATATTTTATTTTATATATATCCATAATTGTGTGTATATATTTCTGTTATACGCATATTCCTCAAATGTATATTTATTTTCTATATATTTATAATAAACAGAATGATGCAATGTTGTTTATTGTTATGCCTTCTACTACCGGTATTCGAAATATAATAATGTATACAACGGTATTGCGGTATCTGGCAACATTTAAGCCTTCTAAGCCAACTGGCTGATTAGGCGTATATAATAATGTATACAATAATACTGCTAAAAGAGGTATCTGGCAACTTAAGCCATTTACAGCCAACTGGCTGATTAGGAGTCTATAATAGTGGATACAATGGTATCTGGCAACTCTGTCTTCGATTAAATGAATACATGGCGCTATCTGGCAACTCAAGCCATTTACAGCCAACTGGCTGATTAGGCGTATATAATAATAATGTATACAATAATACTGCTAAAAAGAGGTATCTGACAACCATTTACAGCCAACTGGCTGATTAGGAGTCTATAATAATGTATACAATGGTATCGCGGTATCTGGCAACTCAAGCCATTTACGCCAACTGGCTGATTAGGAGCCTATAAAACAACGCCAACTCGGCTGAAGCCTTAATGTGCACTTGGCTCCTGCCAAGTGAACACCTCTCCTCCTCCTTTCTCTCCTTTCTCTTGGGGGATAACGCCGCCTCCAAGTTTTCCCCCCATCCCCCTTTGCAACACCCCAACCCCCTTTGCAACAACCCCACCCCCATTTGCAACATTACATAATAACCTGCAACATTCTTGCACTCTCCCCTTTTGCGGCTATACTACTCACGTTCATAATATATGAAATGTGTATAAACGAATTGAGCTGAAAATGTCGACCTTACGACATTTGATCAACCTGGCATTCTATCGATAAGTTATTAGTAGGTTAAGTTAAATTAGGTTTAGTTAGTTTTTTAGAGTGTCGATGTTTTGATCTTGTCGACGAAATGGGCATAGGTGCGAAAATGTTCGTCATAATTATATATATATGTACTGAAGATAGCAAAAACTCGCGTCTCTTGGCTTGAAAAATCGAAACAGAAATAGACTTAAAAAATTATAAAATATATCATCATCATCTAGTACAGAGAGGGTTGACAAAAGTAAGTAGATACCACGATGATTGTTCTCAAGAACAAATGGCAAACCTCATCAATGGAATGCCAGAACGTGCGTTACCTTTATATAATGCAAAGGATAAAAGTAACATGATTTATGTCTATTTATTTTTGCCAACCCTCCGTAGAACCAGTTATGTCCACTTTTATTTACCTTTAAAAAGTTTTTTAATTAATGGAATTAGTGTTTGAAGTAAAAATAACCGTTTTTATACTGGTTGACATTTATCGATTGCGAGTAAAAGGGAATCAATGAACCTTTCTCTGCAGTTGTAAGAAATCCTCGGTACCAGACCACACCAACAGCGGTAGCTGAAATGTCGTATAATTCTTTATTCATCAGTCGCAGTCTTCTTGCGGTCTCCGTTCAATACTTTTAAAATAAGCTCTGAAATAGTAATATAAATATCCACGCAAGAATTTACATACAACTTTTTATACTTCTTTTATAGAAATAAAAAGAAAATTTACGCGAGGAATGTTTTAACATACTCCATTTCTCTCTTATCCTTCACCATGAAAACTAATAATAATAAAAAAAAGCAGAAACGTGAAAGTAGAAGGAATGGGAGTGTGGT
Source organism: Bathynomus jamesi (assembly GCA_023014485.1). Taxonomy (NCBI): domain Eukaryota; kingdom Metazoa; phylum Arthropoda; class Malacostraca; order Isopoda; family Cirolanidae; genus Bathynomus; species Bathynomus jamesi. The sequence goes on along the minus strand of JAJOZX010001397.1, from coordinate 121,195 downwards.
AATTGCTTATAATAAATAGAACGGGATGGACGACATCTGTAGCGCCATATATATAAAAAAAAATATTATATTTAGTCATTCAGTAAATTTTCAGTATTTCATTCTAGAATTGATTTTCGCAGTATGTGAAAAATATGTACACGCATTATTGCAACTGTCCCAACAATAAAACCACCGCCCACCTCCTCTGCATTATGAAAATAATTATCTTAATTTTATTTTTCATGTGAGGCCCTACATCACAATGAGCTTTTCATCCACAAAGTAATTAGCGTTTTGCTTAATTTGCTCAGAAATCGCTATAAAATTAACTCAAAGTAATTAACATGCGTATGTTCTTTATGAAAAAAAAAAGATGGAGCGACGGAATGATGAAAATGTGAAAAGATGGAGTGACGGAATGATAGCAACACGAATTAACGGTATAACTAAATGAGGAATGAAGAGCTGAAACTGTGGATTGATCTAAAGGCCGCATTAATTGGAAAATAGAATGAGTGCTATATAATGATGAAACAACAAATCGATTAGTGATGTAGCGGATGTCATTTTTTTCACATCCGCGGATGCGGATGCGGATGAGGATGTTTGATTTCAACATCCGCGGATGCGGATGCGGATGTCTACAGTTTCGTTATTTTTTAGGATATATTCGAGATTTGTTGTGTTTAACGTATATAATAAGTTATTATATAGAGAGAGCTGTAGCTATAATGTAGTATAATTGATTAATTGTACAATAATTGCTGTACTTTTCCCTGAACATATAAAATAATAGCAAGCATCTAACTAATATAGAAATCAATTAGTGAATTCGTCTGCAAATAAATTCGTTATATTTTGTTGAGTTTCAGCCACAATTAGAAACCATAATTGTGTTACCCGACCTCTTTCCCCAACCTCCACCCTTATAGAAAGAGATCTTTAATTAGCTTGATAACTATTTATATTAAGTTTAAAGTTTTATTAGGCATATTTATAAATGAGTAATTAAAATAAAGTAAACTAAGATGTTCATCGTTTAATATTCAAACTTAATTATAGGAAGGTTATGCTTAAGGAACATTAATTTTTCTGCCTTTTCTGCTGCCAGTCTGTTTCTCTTTTCATCATATATTAATCCAGCACTGCTAAATAATCTCTCGCTTGGTACGCTTGTTGGAGGACGTGCTAAATGTTTCCTTGCAAGTTTACTCAAGTATGGATAGATATTCTGCGTATTTTTCCACCAACTAATAGGATTGTCACATGCAGCCAGGCGTTTTTCTTGGTGATAGCTCTCGATCATTTTTACTACATCTTTTGACATCGCGTAGGTCTCGTCATCGCTGCTTGACTCAAGAAACTGAGAGAGAGATTCTGTGATAGATTTGCTTGTTGAAGGTGTTGGTTCTGTCACTGAAACTTTTATTCTTTTGGTGGGTGGCGAAGCGACAGATTCAAGAGATTGAAGCTCTTCAACTGCTTTGCCAAGTGATGATTTAACTCGTTCTAATGTACTAGGTGAAAATAACTTAGCTTTGTAACGTGGATCTAAGTAGGTTGCAAGAGAGTAACTTTATACAAGAACAGCCTCTCATCTTGTCGCTTGCATCACTTTTGCGCACAATGAATTAGTTCTATTATTATAGTAGAATTTGATAATTTCAGCTTATTAATGACGTTTTATCTCAACGGTCCACATCCGCACGACATCCGCAGTCCAAAGTGCGGATGCAGATGCGGATGCGAGAAAATGTGCGGATGTTCCGCGGATGCGGATGCGGATGCGGATGTGACCTACATCACTAAAATCGATGTTATAATGTAAAGATGAAATGAAGGCTGGACAAAATGTCTTGTAAACGGAATGCGAATGATGCCCTGAGAATATTTATTTCCTTTTCACCATATCCATACGTTCAGTTATTCTTTTGGCTTATCTCCCATTGCTTTATAATTTAGGTTAATGTTTTACAATTTTAACGTACGCATTTAGTTTCCTTTTATTACCAAACCACCGATTGTTGTCGCAAATCGCTTAAGCCAAACTTTCACGATGTTCAACACTGATCAAAGAAAGCCTCTTACTTTATTTCTTTAAAATATTTTTCGTGTGGATATGCGAAACGATTCCTTCTCATCTTATAATTTTTTTCAGTCTCCAAAATGAAAGAATAAACATTAAATATCTTCAATCTACGAAGCTCATCGTCTGATCGACGTCGCATGGCTGGAAAAATTTAAGGAAAAAATTATAAACTCAAGTTTTAATATATATATCTTTCAACCTTTCAGATGTTCCGTGCGATGATTCCTCATTTCACAGACGTCAGGCTTCTCTTGAGTTGGTTTCTTGCGCACTCCACTTCACATAGCCAGGTACTCCCGGCTCATCTGGAATTGTTCTGAGCCAGGTGTCTAGTCTTCTTTTGAGGATTTTCACCGCGACACCACTCGTGTTCCATAATTCCTTGAGCAGCTAGTTGAACAATCTTGGTCCTCTCACAACAAAACTACTTTCCTTCAGGGTTGAGGATGTTCCCTGAAAAAACATCCCTGTTTACCAGCCTTTAATTTGGGAACACGACACATTCTTTCATTCCGACTTTCCACTGTTGTTTGAATGGTTATAGGGTTCAAAGTAAGATTAGGGACTAGTTCCTCCATTATTTTCCAAGTATAAATAATGGTGTACCTCTCTCTTCTTCTTTCCAGCGAATATAAATTTAATTCACGTAACCTTTCCCAGTAGTTTAGTCCTTTGCATCCTTTGATCATGGCTGTGAAGCTTCTCTGAATCACTTCTAGTTGACTAATGTCTTCATTTTTATATGGGAATGTTAAAACCGAGCAATACTCCAACTTGGGTTTGATCAATGTTTTCAACAGAGGAATCATTATATTCCTCTCCCTTCTTTTAAAGGTTCTCAGCACCTGTCCCGTTATTCTTTTTGCTCTATTTACTACTATCTTATTTTGTGTTTCAAATTTCGTGTCGTCAGTCAATGCAACACCTAAATGTTTTGCTTTAGAATTTCTTTGAATTTCCTGTCCATTTGGATTATAGTATTACATGGATTTTAGGTCCTCCCTTTTTCCGTACCTTAATAGTTAAATTTCATATTTTTGCCTTCAGACCAATCGTACATTGTGTTCATGTCTGTTTGTAGAGATCCTTCATTCTCTAGGTTTCTTATTTTTCTACTAATTTTTGTGTCATCGGCAAAGGATGTTACTATGCTGTCACTGGTAACTTCCTTATCTATATCAGTCAGAATGATTATGCAGAGTAATGGAGCTAATACTGTTCCTTGTGGTACTGAGGTAAGGACAGCTCTAACTCTGATGAAGAGATTCCTTAAACTGTAACGACGTGCTGCCGCTCACTAAGGAAATTATATACCCATTTTCCTACTTTTTCTGTTACTCCCATATATTTCAGTTTATGTATTATGATTCCATAGTCACTTGTCGAACGCTTTAGCAAAGTCTGTGTATATCACATAGTTTTCATTGTTTTCAAGTGCATCAATAATGTTGTTATAGTGTTCCATTAGTTGTGATAGGCATGATCTTTAATTTCTCCCGAGTTTCTAAAACGTCGTAGATTTTTTCTAACTACTCTTTCATATATTTTGGTGAGATGAGATGTAAGCGTCACTGGTCTATAGTTTTAGCCTCGGATCAATCTTCTCCTTCATATAGTGGAACTATGTTCGCTCTCTTCAGGATGCTCGGTATTTCTACCGTGTCTAATGATCATCTCCATATCCAATATAGGGGCTTAGCGATTTCATTCTTGCAGTTTTTGATTAGTGTGGCATGCCGTTTGTCCAGGCCTGCTGCCGAGTGTACTTTTAGTTTCCTTATAGCTTGTATATCATCTGTTGAGAAGTTAAAGTCCATTATACTTTTTTCTTGTAATTTTTCTTCAAAGAACACGCTTCTGTCGCATATTTGTTTATCAGTTTTCGGTATATTGAAAGATGATTCACACTAGAGTTGGAAACGGGTCAGCGGGTCATTGGTCTGCGGGTTACTTGGAAGTGAATTCAAAACGAATCGAGGTGGATCACAGGTCATGAGGTTGACCTGCCTGACCCGGGAGCGGGTCAAGGCCGGTCAATGCTGTGATTAAGTGGGGCACAAATTTCCAGTCAAATTTTAAAAATTCGTATGTTTTTGCGTGTCGACAACTTGTAGTTATAGTTACATACCAATTTGTCATAGCTTACCGGTATGAGTCAGCTTGTATTTGTCTATCAAAATAAAGATTTTGCATTTTGAAACAAAGTTTACTTTATGATGTATTTTTAAAACCATTTTGTTCAAGGTATTGTTTAAATCAGTAGGTGTGCCGGGTCAGTGGGTTGTGGGTCAAGTGGGTCACGAGTCAGGTGCTGGACGGGTCACACGGGTCACGAGACAAAGTTGGTGACCCGTTTCCAACTCTGATTCACGCTGAGCTCTTAATAGTTCAGATTTTTTTAGATCATCGGTTGAAGTATTTTGAGGTAACCTTTTTTTCTTCTATAGCGTCATTTTCTTCTTTCTCTGTGTGGTTCTCAATTAGACCCTGTATGACATAATCTATACTTTCCAGTTTTTCCTTTAATATTTTTCTGATGTTGTTTTCTTACTATACAATATATAGTACATATATAGGCCCTTCCCTCTTATTAGCCTTAGGCCCCTCCCAGCCTTAATCCGGCACTGCATATCAGGGTATGATGATGAGGTGTGCTGCTGAATATAATCCCTGTGAGTCTGTATCATATAAGGGGTTCCAAAAAACCTTAGCACCCCAATTTGCAGCTTACATGTTTACTTATATCGAAATAGTTTTTAGTGATTATAAAAATATATAAAATTCTTTATTTATTGCAGGTATTAAAATTACTCTAGCTGATAAACTGATAATATAATGGCTTCTCAATTAATTGGTGATTCGGGGAGGCAACGTGTGATAGATCGCACACGAGCAATAGCATTTCGAGAAGCTCGTGATGCTGGAGCCACCTTTATAACACGTTCATGGGTTGCAAAAAGTTGCAAGAAGTGAGGACTTCGTCAAAAGAAATTGGAATAAAACTTTGGATGAATGTGAAATGGATACAGCCAAATCTGGTCGCCCAAATTTGCCACTCTCTCAAGAAACAAAGGACATCATTGAAAGCGGTACGCGTAAGCGGAAAAACAGCTGTGCTAAACTTTCTAGAGAGATCGAAGTGTTGAGAGGAAAGATCGTTAGTGGTGAGATCATTAGACTGTACCGTCATCGGCAATGTTTAAAGCCTTGGCATGAACTTCCAAAGCCAAGGAAAACTCAACTTAACATGGATGACAAGATGTGGTTTTCCCATTATCTTGAAGATTGGGATGTGGATGATTTCATGCATTTAGCTGTCTCCGATGAATTTTTTGTTTACGTAACACGTCGGCCTAACTACCAAAATGATCGAGTGTGGGCCACAACACCAGATGAAATCGATGACAATGAACATTATCGCGAATTATTAAAAAGTCCAGACTGTGTTGGTGTGTTTGTTTTGTTCACTGCAAAGAAACACATGTAGGTGCTGAAGCTAAATGGTCAGAGTTGGGATGGACAGTATTTTCGTGATATTATTCTATCCCAGCATGTCATTCCTTTTCTAAGAAACCCAAACAATGTTATGGATGTCGATCAGGTCACACTTCTGCACGATAAGGCCCACTGCTTTAAAGCATTAGCCACTCAACAGTTGTTGCGGAACCATGAGATCGATTTCTTTGGAAATGAAGAATGGCCATGAAATTCTCCTGACCTGAACGTCTGTGAACACATTGGATCAATTATAAAGGACAAGGTTGAATGTCTCTTGTTTCAAGAACTTGCAGCAAATCGATTTTCGAAGGATACAATGACGCAACACATTGAAACTGTTTTAGCAAATTTGCGTAACGATCAAGATCTATTCACGTCACTTTTGGCAAGCTACCCAAAGCGAATTCAGGCTGTCTTGGAAGCCAATGGCGGGAACTCCAAGTTTTAATTGTTTCTCATTAAATGCAAGATTAAATTCTCTTTTGTAAGGTATGTTTAGTTTTACTGTACCCTGTATATATGGTGGAGAGAAGGGGATGAATTTCACAATTAAACAAGTAAAATAAATAAACCCACAAGGAAAACTGAAAAGCGATGCCAAGTCCTTTCGTGTATTCAACAGTACACCTCGTCAGGGAATGAAGATAAAAGGCAAGAAGCTGGAGGTACTGTCCTATATCGGCCGTATGAAATCTGATCGACTTGACATTCTAGCGCCAAGTTATTATATGGTTAGATTAAGTTTGGTTAGGTTATGTTAAGTTAAGATTAGTTCGGTTAGTTAGGTTAAGTTAGCTTTACAGAGTGGCGATGTTTTGGTCTTGTCGACGAAATGGGTATGGGTTCATGTATATCTTTGCTCAGCGTAAATAAAGTAGTTAGGAGGGATTAGCGAAAAATTAACAAGTACATATTAATTAAAAGTAAAAGTATTTTAATAAGATTTCTTCGGGTAAGGTGATAAGGAAGTTTAACATCATCTTAATGGGAGGTGTGCCAATATGAAGAAATCTCCTAGGAATTTGGGGAGCCTTTAGACGACTGAATGCCTGCAGGTGTCTACTTGTAGGAGTCGTTGGAGAAGTCGTAGTGTGTTACAGTAGGTAGATAGATATATGATTAAGCATATTTATGCTGTTTTACTGTGACAACTAAAGTTTTAACCAGTTTGACCTATATAAACAGAATCACATTGCATACATCCAATCGAGTAAACAGAGCCAGCTGCATTACCTGGGTTTTCTTTATTAGGCGAGATTTAGCAGTTGACGTATTGCCTTTTCCTTTCATTCCTTGACGAGGTGTACTGTTGAATACACGAAATACCTTGGAATCACTTTTTATTTTTCCTTGTGGGCGTGCATCACATATACGTGTGTGTGTGTATTAGGGTGGAGTGAAAATGGCCCAAAAAGTTTTTTTTGTGAATTTTAACTTACTTGAGGTTTTAAAAGTTGCCAATGGACTAATAGAACAATATGCAAAAAAGTTTATTAAAATCAGATAATCTTTTGATCGACCACCAGACGTTATAAGTTTACAATAATATACGATTTTACACAAAAATACCTATAATACGAGTAAACATCAGACTATATATTTTTAGTTATTTTGGCACACTATTATGCTAACGATTGAGTCTGAGTTATGCATGCATGGTTAATTCAGAATTGATAGTCACGTTTAGACTCAAGTTTCGGCATAAGCTGCCGAGAAGCGACGCGAGCCCGAATAAATCCATGGCGGGACGTCTCGCCACACACAGCGGCTGAAGCTTCGGTAACTAGGTTCACGCATCTTTCCACCGCCTGTGTGTGACAAGGGAAGCGAGGGAAGAGGACACTTGGTGAAATTTGAGCAGAGATCATGTCGTTCAATTCGTTGTCCGTCAGATCCATCGTAACAGGAGGCTCCGTCACGGTCAAAGTCTGCCAATCGACCATGTCCTGGTATTCGGACGCGTCGAGGTTGAGCGGTGGCACTCGAAACCTGCGGATTTTGTTTGCAGACACATGTGATCTTGCCTTCATGATTCTTCTGAGTCCGAGTTCCCTTATATGTGGTCGCTCATCTGTGATCATGGCTAATAGCACGTTCTCGGGTGTCCGCAGAAGCCGTTTCGCCGAATCACCGGGTCGACGACTTTCTTTAGAGAGGAGCTGAGGTACCGTGTTCTCACCATCATCCCGTGCAGATGTTTGGCTCCATCTTTGCATGATGGCTGCGTCTTGATGGCGAACCATGTTGGGGCGTAGACCCGGATGATGAATGTGACAAGAGTTTTGATGTTGTTGGATGGTGCATCGAGGCCAACATAGAGGCGGAGGATTCTGTTGGCAGTTGTCAACCATCGCGAGTGGTTCAATGGTCCCGGTTTTCGCAATGCTAGATCACAGGGACAGTGTCCTTCACTGACAGCTTGACACATCTGCCACAGGTACTGCTGGTCAGTGCTCAGGTCCTTCACGTCAACATGCGGCAGTGGCTGTAATGGAGATATAGGTTCATACGATGTTATATGGAGTTCCGTGCATGCTGTGAGAGATTTCCCTATCGGTCCTGAGAAGCACTTAGGTCCTGTAGTTGCTCCATCTAAATGCTGAAACAGGTGTCGCAGGGGGAGCTCGTTAGCATGTAATAAGCACACGAGCCATTGCAGCGGTTTTTGTAGTAATTCCTCAAGCTGCCGAATAACTCCGCCATCATTTCCAGTGTTGAGAGCGGTTCCGTCGCATCCGACGACTTTCACACTGTCGAGATCCACACTTCGCGCAGCCAAGCATTCAAAGATTACTTTGGAAATCGCCTTGCTTGATCCACTTGACGGCGTCACGTGGCCAAAGTACGATGAACCTGGTTCACAAATAATGCTGACGTGCTCTTCTGTATCTCTGTCCCGGTGGCCATGTCCTGCGGCGTCTCGTACATTTTTCATCGTTCTATCCTTTCGACCGTCGAAGTACAATCCAGGCAAGTCTGTCATACTGCTGTCTAGTTTTGTCAGTTCTTGACGAGTTCTACTTCTTTCTCGGCGAATTTTAATACGATCAATGACTTTGGAGGTGTCATTTGTAGACACAATTCCAATGTCTTGTAGCACGGATGAGGCAATAACGGCTGCTGTTCGATCTGAGACGCCCGTTCTATCGCACGCTTTAGCCAAACATGGTAATCGTACAGTCATCGTCATTCTTTGACGTTTACTCTCGTGTCGATAGATCAGGTTTACAGTGTGACTTAGATAGGGTGTATTCTTCGTCGCTGTTGTCGGTGTCGTCGTCCTTGTCTTCCTCGTTGTAGCTTCCAGAATTGCATTGCTGCTTCGATTGTTCTTGGTGAATGCTGTGTCTTCTCGATTCACAGACTTTCCTGGATATTTTCTTCTGTAGCTTTGTTGTTTCCACCAAATCGATGCCTCCTATAATCATCTTTCTGGCTCCTCTCTGGTCCTCTAGAAACTTTCTTTCTTTGAGTGGTACTTTGTCCGCTCTTTCGCACTTACAGCTCATGACGAAATCTACACATTTGCATTTGCTAATGTCGAAGAGTTTATCTGCGTCTTCTCTGAACTGTTCAAGTTGTTGCTTGTAGTTGTCGTTGTCCTTCCGAGCCTTGTATGGTTTCAATATTTTCTTGTATTTCTCGTTGTACGGTCTGAGCGTTTCAATCACTCGTCCGTGCGTCACGGTCGGAAGAGACGCTTTCTCCCAAACAAGTTCAACATCAACGCAAACTTTTTTGATACTTCGGCGAACGGTGGATATTTGTTATTCTTCGTTGTCAGCTGTTGTCTTGTATGGATGTAAGCCTTCATAACATCAGCGTAGGTGGGAAGAACATTTGTGGGTATCTCGCGTGGCGCGCCAAAATCACACATGCCGCCTTCTCCCTCGTAATAATTTCCATTCTGAAAAAAAAAACAATTATTATAAATTGTAAGCAATGTAAGACTATTAAAGAATTTCTGCAAGAAAAAGAAATATCAAATTAATACTGTCACACTCACTTGTCAAACACCTATAAACAGATATCAATATGTAATTAACTTACTTTTAATATCAAGTTTCACGAAAAAATGATGATAACAGCACAAATAACCTTCAATTCTCACTGCCACATGTGCACTGAGCTTGGCGGAGCAGCCGCGCTTTGCATATTACTCACTCTCCCCCCACTCCCAATCTCCCATCCCCTCTGACTCACGGACTGCATATGTTATCGCACCAAATCACTACCATCACTGAAACTAGCATTAAATCAATGTATGGTTAACTAAACTCTTTCTTATCTCACTTACTCACATCAGCTCTAATAATTTGGCCACCCTCTGTAATTGCCATTAATTTACATTCCACACATGTTGTAATCTTAAATGTCAACCTCAAGTATGCAATAACACAGTCTACAGCAAACTAAGCTGTTAATTATTTGCATAAACATGGATGAAAGACCAGCATCTTGGATGACTCCTGATGGGCAAAGCGATCGTTAAAACATGAAATATGCCATATATTAAAATCGCTGGTGGTCAATCAAGCAATGCTTCAATTGTATTATAATTTCACATGCTTGTTTCTAAAGCCCATTGGCAACTTTTCCACACTCAAGTAAATTAAAAATCCAAAAATGATATTTTCACTCCACCTTAGTGTGTATATATACATATAATGAGTATTACACAAGAAAATAATGTTTTCAAACGGAAATTTTGTAATCACTCGGTTTTAACCAATAATTCCGCAAAAACGAACTGAAAAGAAAAGCTCGAACAATTTTTTCTTATTGCGGCGTCTTCTATTATAGTTCCCTGATGGTCAATTGATCATTCGATTATTTATTTATTCATCTAAGAAAATGAAAGGATAATTTGGGTTAATAACACTTCCTCCAAAAAATTTTTTGATGAAACTGTAAAGACCGACCGGAAATTTCCTTTCCTCACGTCCACAAACATCCGGGAATCATCAGAAATCGAAAAACACGTGATTTTTAAGGAGAAACAAAAGGATGTTTGTCTTCTCCCAAAGCCCGCGAAAAGTTAGCGTCTTCCGAGCCTATATAAACCATAGTTCACTAAACTCGCCCTCACTTTGCTCGTTACTCCTCCTCGTGAATCTCCTCTTTCACGTAGCACCATTCGACCTCAGCCAGCCTCAGTCCCTCAAGCAAGACCTCAACAATACACGAAGCGAATCAACACTTGAGGCGATCTACAATTTCATCTTGCCGGAAGAGACATCACTCTACCGGCGTCATCCTTCTGGCCCTGGCTTCACTCATCCTTCAGCACAATTCGATCGGCGCCCGTTCAACAAGTATTTCAACAGGCCCTCAGCACATCCTCCTGCCGGTAGGCCAACACGTCTTCAGAGTTATCTACGGCGAAACGCAATACGGTCAAACTTCATGTAGGCCCTCCTCAGTCTTCAGAGTTATCCACGTCGAAATGCAGGACGGGAAACCTTCACGTAAGTTTCTTCAGTCTCCAGAGTTATCCACGTTAAAATCGCAGGTCGGTAAGCCTCTTGTCGGCCTTCACTCGGCCTACGGTGTTTTGTTACGTCGTGCTAGACTATCCAGGATTCAAAGCTGGAAAGCCAAAAACTCAGCCTAATCGCGTAGCCTCTAAAAGTGTCTTCAATACCGTTCAAACTAACTCTCCCATTAAGACTGCAGTATACCTATTCAAGTGTTGTACCAATACCGTAGTTTTATATCACCTTGTTATTGTGTTCATTCATATAACTTACTTATTTTGCATCCGATTGTTTATGTGCTCTTTTATGCATTTCATTTTTACTGACCTAATCCATTTACTGTACCATTTACTGTGAACAAATAAATGATTTATTTTCCTAACTAAACACAAAACAACAAAGTAATTTCTCTCTCCTTATTAAATAGTGTTTGCTCGGACTGTAGGCCCAAGCTGGTGACCCCTAATTGTTCATTTCAATTTAATTCATAAATTATAGTAAGCCTACTTTCTTAGCCACATCAATAGGTGATCCGTAGGCCACTATAAAACTAAAGTATAACACTTAATTTAACCTAAGTTATCCTTTAGGTTTGATTAGGTTAGATTAAATTAAGTTTCGATGTTGTTTTTTTGAACGATTTGAGCGCATTGTCCTTTTTCATTTCGAGTTAGAGATTGTATGAAGTTTCGAATAATTTTGAATTAAGGGCAGTGCAGAATCGTAATATATATATATATATATATATATATATATATATATATATATAGAGGGCCTATAACTATATATTACATCGGAGAAGGCAAGTGGTATAACGCTGATTATAGCCCAGTCCCTTTTTCAAATTCCCCATACTTTTAAAACGGACACAAGCCCAAAGCGATTCAATTTACAGACAAAGGACCTTACAAGGAATAAACACGTCGCCATTTTCTCGACGCGCAGAAGGGAAAAATAGACAATCGTGAATGTCCACAATTCTTTCCAACACTCTTTGTTCACGTTATAAAACTGACTTTTCCGTAAATAGAACGGGTTATTAACCATATATATATATATATATATATATATTGGTGAAGGCCGCTTCTGGCAAGCTTCAATTTTAATTTAAGCAGAAAGCAACAGACAAGGAAAGAAACATCCATCAAGTTGGAAAGGGACTATATTTTGTATATTGCAACGTTTCAAGCACAAACTATGCTCATCCTCAGGCAAAAATTCTAAAAAGTTAAAAACATAATATTAAAAACCATAATGACATTAACAAATTAAAATAGGGAAAAAATCCACAAGCATTAAAAACAAAGTCACACTAAAAAAATTCTAAAAAGTTACAATTAAAAACCATAATGACTATTATGAAACAAAAGCGAACAATTAACAAGCTTTAAAACAATAAAAGTGACACTAAAAACGAAACAATGAATAACAGCTATAAAATACAAAATGTAAAACTCAAAAACTAAAAAATCCACAGGCTATCTTTTAAAACACTAAAAAATTAAAAACCACACTAAAAGGAACACACCTTAAGTCTAAGCAGCACAGATTCCGAGGCAAACTAAAAAAACAGAAACATCTAAAACCAAGTAAAGGTTGGTTGTTCAAGATGTTCAGTTTAGACGGAGGGGAACGGATGAAATATCAGAGTTAAGCGAAGGGGAGTTTTTTTAATATACAGGGATTCTAGAAGTCTTAACGTTTGCTCACACGGAGCGGAATCTAAAATGTTAAAATTAGCTAAAGTTATATCGACTTTGCATAGAACAACATGGCTGCGTATAGCTGAAGCTTCTTTAGTTTTCAAAGGTTTGTCAGTTCTATGGCTTATGCCCATATGGGCACAGAAACGCGACTCGAGGCTCCGCACAGTGCTACCAATATAGCTCCGATCACATCGGGGACACTTGAATTCATAAACGACAGCACTGCGCAGAGCATCCGATACACGGTCTTTAACATTAAAATATGAGCCAATAGAACGACGGTTGACAAATACTAGTTTAAAATCTATTTGACAATAAAATTTACTAAGAAGTGGCAGAAGGTTATTACGGCAATAGGAATTCAGATATCCCATTTCTGGGAGCACAAGATAATATACATTTTTAGGAACGTTAAAATTATACTTTTTAGGTTTGTAAATGTTAGCTAGAAATCTATTGATAGCGTTTTCTACAATCTGCAAAGGATAGCCATTATTCACAAAATATTTTTAAAAAAAAACAAATTCATTATGCAGACATTGATAGTTGGAACATAAATTATACGCTCGGTTAAGTAGGGTGTTTACAGATGCCAGCTTGTATTTAAAATCACAATAACTTAAAAAATTGAGACCAAGACCAGTGAACGTCTTCTTACGATAAACTGAAGTAATAATAGAATCACTCTCTCTGCTAATCAGTAAATCCAAGAAAGGCAGCTTGGAGTCAGATTCTTCCTCCAGAGTAAACTTTATGTTTGGATGCAAGTTATTTAAAAATGTAAAAAATTGATGAGCACTGCTAGCATCAGTAAACACTGCAAAAATATCGTCAACATATCGTCTATAAAAAATAGGCCTTATAGGGGTAGGAGGCTGGGTAAACATTTTAGTTTCTAAATAGGTCATGAAACAATCTGCAGCCAAAGGGCCGATCGGAGATCCCATGCCCACGCCATCAATCTGCTGGTATATATCTCCATTAATATAAAAGTACTACCTTTAAGAGTTTGCTCTAACATAGAATTAATGTCATTTTTATCAAAACTTTGAAATTTGGGGGAATTACTAAAAACCTTGTCAAGGATAATTTTGCGAGTTTCGTCCACAGGGATATTGGTAAACAGGGAACTAACGTCAAAACTTACCAAGTAATGGTTAGAGTTAAATTTCTTATTAAGGAGTTCCCTTTGAAAAGACGCGGAATCGGAAATAGTATACTCATTTTTGGAGAAACGCAGATTGATGGCGTGGGCATGGGATCTCCGATCGGTCCTTTGGCTGCAGATTGTTTCATGACCTATTTAGAAACTAAAATGTTTACCCAGCCTCCTACCCCTATAAGGCCTATTTTTTATAGACGATATGTTGACGATATTTTTGCAGTGTTTACTGATGCTAGCAGTGCTCATCAATTTTTTACATTTTTAAATAACTTGCATCCAAACATAAAGTTTACTCTGGAGGAAGAATCTGACTCCAAGCTGCCTTTCTTGGATTTACTGATTAGCAGAGAGAGTGATTCTATTATTACTTCAGTTTATCGTAAGAAGACGTTCACTGGTCTTGGTCTCAATTTTTTAAGTTATTGTGATTTTAAATACAAGCTGGCATCTGTAAACACCCTACTTAACCGAGCGTATAATTTATGTTCCAACTATCAATGTCTGCATAATGAATTTGTTTTTTAAAAAAATATTTTGTGAATAATGGCTATCCTTTGCAGATTGTAGAAAACGCTATCAATAGATTTCTAGCTAACATTTACAAACCTAAAAAGTATAATTTTAACGTTCCTAAAAATGTATATTATCTTGTGCTCCCAGAAATGGGATATCTGAATTCCTATTGCCGTAATAACCTTCTGCCACTTCTTAGTAAATTTTATTGTCAAATAGATTTTAAACTAGTATTTGTCAACCGTCGTTCTATTGGCTCATATTTTAATGTTAAAGACCGTGTATCGGATGCTCTGCGCAGTGCTGTCGTTTATGAATTCAAGTGTCCCCGATGTGATCGGAGCTATATTGGTAGCACTGTGCGGAGCCTCGAGTCGCGTTTCTGTGCCCATATGGGCATAAGCCATAGAACTGACAAACCTTTGAAAACTAAAGAAGCTTCAGCTATACGCAGCCATGTTGTTCTATGCAAAGTCGATATAACTTTAGCTAATTTTAACATTTTAGATTCCGCTCCGTGTGAGCAAACGTTAAGACTTCTAGAATCCCTGTATATTAAAAAAAAACTCCCCTTCGCTTAACTCTGATATTTCATCCGTTCCCCTCCGTCTAAACTGAACATCTTGAACAACCAACCTTTACTTGGTTTTAGATGTTTCTGTTTTTTTAGTTTTGCCTCGGAATCTGTGCTGCTTAGACTTAAGGTGTGTTCCTTTTAGTGTGGGTTTTTAATTTTTTAGTGTTTTAAAAGATAGCCTGTGGATTTTTTAGTTTTTTGAGTTTTACATTTTGTATTTTATAGCTGTTATTCATTGTTTCGTTTTAGTGTCACTTTTATTGTTTTAAAGCTTGTTAATTGTTCGCTTTTGTTTCATAATAGTCATTATGGTTTTTAATTGTAACTTTTTAGAATTTTTTTAGTGTGACTTTGTTTTTAATGCTTGTGGATTTTTTCCCTATTTTAATTTGTTAATGTCATTATGGTTTTTAATATTATGTTTTTAACTTTTTAGAATTTTTGCCTGAGGATGAGCATAGTTTGTGCTTGAAACGTTGCAATATACAAATATAGTCCCTTTCCAACTTGATGGATGTTTCTTTCCTTGTCTGTTGCTTTCTGCTTAAATTATATATATATATATATATATATAAACTGAGCGGCAGAAAAATTGGCCCATTTGGAATATCGCGAAAAGCAAAAAAGTGGGCAGGTTTATAAAAGTTTTAAAATTCGAAAATATAGTCTATGAGGCAACCAAATAACAAGACAAAACGACGTCAGCTGCGAACACACTAACTGTAATGAATTTTCGACTTCTTTTAAGAATTCGACAGTCTGACATTCAGTTGCTCTTAGACTGCTAGTGCCACTTTTTATGTCCACTAGTGGGAGTAGGCATTTGCGTTTAGTAAAAGATAGACTTCTAATTCTTTTAGGTTTTAGAATTGAACATTTACAATGGATTTGAGTGCCGTGAACGTCGCAAGAGGCGTCGCCCTAATTGAAGATGGTCGCAGCCAGCGTTACGTCGCCGATGCGCTAGGAATTCCAAGAACAACGGTTCGACGTGTCTACCAACGTTATGTGGAGACAGGAGAGTACACCAGAAGACCAGGATCTGGAAGATCGCGCTGCACATCTGCCCGTGACGATCGTTTCATCGTCTTGAGTGTTTTGCGAGATCGTCGCTTGACTGCCACCAACGTCCGCAATAAGCTGGAAAGGTCTCGAGACGTCAGTGTATCGAAGCGAAGCGTTAGAAGGAGACTTATGGAAGGTGGCTTACGTGCTAGACGTCCAGCAATAGGCCCAGAATTGCTCCCACACTACCGCAATGCTCGTCTTGCTTTCGCTCGTGAGGATGTCAATTGGACTATGGTCCAATGGGGACGAGTATTGTTCACGGACAAATCAAAATTTAATCTTCGAACATCCGATGGACGGGAAAGAGTGTGGAGAAGAAGAACAGAAAGATTCGCCCCGTGCACTTTTACGGAGAGGGTTGCTTTTGGAGGAGGCTCAGTCATTGTCTGGAGTGGTATCACTTCAAACTAGCGCACAAAGCTCGTCGTTGTTGGTGGTGGGTCATTGACGTTCGCAAGATACTGGAAAGAGATCTTGCTGGAGCATGTGGTCACTTTTGCTCCTTTCGTTGGTGAAAACTTCTTTCTACAGTACGAAGCTGGAATTCGTCGAATCGAGTGGCCTTACCGAATTCCGGACCTGAACCCCATAAAACATCTCTAGGATACGATGAGACGGCGTCTTAGGGCTAGTTTAGTAGCCCCTAACACTCTACAGGAGCTACAACAAGCTTTAACTGAAGAGTGGGAGGGAATCCCACAGGATGTGATCCCCGATCTCATTCATGGGATGAATCGACGAAGGGTTGCAGTCATTCAAGCTAGTGGAGGCAACACCTTTTATTAACTCTGGATCACAAGTTGTTGTTGTTTTGTTGTTTTATTGTTTTTTTTTTCAATTTTTTGTTGTTGTCGAAATCTTTGTTTTTTTGAGTTACAATTTTTTGTACAATATTTTTTGATGATAAATTGTATTAAGCAGGTGTTTGAAGATTTTTTAATATCCTCATAGACTAAATTTTCGAATTTTAAAACTTTTATAAAGAGAAGCTTGGCCACTTTTTTGCTTTTCGCGATATTCCAAGTGGGCCGATTTTTCTGCCGCTCAGTGTATATACAGGGCGTCCCAAACAAATGTATACACACTTTAACAGCTGATAGCTCAATTGATGTTTCTTTCTTTCCAAGTTAAACCCATTAGAATTAATAATGGCAGTCAGACTAAGCTTTGAACAAAGGAAATTCATTCTAAAATGCTACTGGAAGTGTGAAAACGCAGTTGAAGTGCAAAGACAGTTTAGGAGGGAGTTTCAAACAGATCCACCAACGCGACTTACCATCACTCGAATTAGAGATAAGTTTGAAGCCGATGGAACTGTTCAGAATGTCCACAAGAAGCGTTCCGGAAGACCACGGACATCGACAAGCCCCACAAAGCAAGAAAGAGTACTGGAAACGTATCACCAAAGTCCAAGAAAATCTGTGCGGCAAGCGAGTCGTGAGGTAGGAATTTCAGAATCGTCTGTCCAACGCATTTTGAAGCGCTGTCAATGGAAAAGTTACATTCCAAGATTAGTCCATGCTATTAATGAAGATGATCCGGACCGAAGAGTGGAGTATTGCGAGTGGTACTTGGCACGATGTGGATGTGGATTGGACGAAGGGGTTTCGTAGAATACCCTCCGCGTTCACCAGACCTCACACCACTATAGACTTTTTTTTATGGGGATACTTAAAAGACAAAGTCTACGCTATAAAACCTGCAACAGTCGCTGAATTAAGAGCAGCCATTGAACGAGAATGCACACAAATACCAAACGAAATGTTTCGTGATGTTTGCGATTCCATTGCTTCGCGTTATCAGCAGTGCCTGGACCAGAACGGACGTCAGTTTGAAAACAGGCGTTGACAAAACAATTAAATAATGTCTGTAGATTCTATTACATTTTGAAAATGAAATGTATTTTAATAAACACTGCCTTTATAAGTATTTAAAGTGTGTATACATTTTTTTGGGACGCCCTGTATATATATATATATATATATATATATATATATATATATATATATATATATATATATATAGTTTTTCTGCCCAGTGTGACGGTTACATGTTTTTCGTTTGAACTCTGAATAAAAGTGATATTACAGTAAAAATCCTGCAGTTAATCCTTTTTAAGTACAGTAGTGCCAATATTTGAGTGAATATTCAGTGTATACAGTCGTATGTCTCTTTAAGTGGTGAAATAGCGGTGTATGTTGAAATAAAGCAAATAAAATCAAAGCAACTAATCTGTACAGCGTTTTTTCCGAGTGTTTTCTCTCCGACGAAATCTAACTGCCCATCGAAAGGCAACATCCCTCAGTACAGTATCCAGCGGTACACTCCCGGGAACCAATCAGTGAGAAGCTACAACGTGCCACATCCCCCACCCCCCATCCCCCGGAATAACGGGAAAAACTTTCCCTCCCTCATTTTTAAAGTAAAATCAAGTACCTCAATTAATTACCCTTTTGAGTTAATATTTCGTGCACAATGAATTACATACCATTAGAAACATGGCAATGTCAAATAAATTCATACAACCCTGTGGATACTGTAAAAAAGAAACAGATGAATCAATGACAATCAGCTGCGATTTTTGTCAATCCTTAGTCGAATTTCAATGCCTGAGATGGAGCGACGAAGAAATCTCTCTTATAACAGGCGCTAAACAATTGAACGGAATCAAGTTTTTCTGCAAAAGCTGTACAATCGAAATAAACTCGTTTACAGTCTTTAAAGCAGAACGAGACTATGGGAGACAATAGGAACGAGACAATAGGAAAAAACAAGTAGACAATAAAGAAATCAAACTGAAACCGCCAAAAACAAAGGCTCCCAAGTAAAAATGGGGAAGAAACTATATGTAAATACTATGTGAAAGGAATTTGCACATATGAGGGAGGACAATGTACGAGTATTTACGAACACCATCCCTTGTGCAGCTACTTCTACAATAATAGTCACTGCAAATTCGGTGAAAAGTGCAAATTCTACCCTCCGGACATTTGCAAAACCTACGCGACATATGGAACCTGCCAGTACGGGAGAAAATGCTACTACCATCATCTCCCGACAAGTTCAAAGGACAAAGGACAAGTTTCAGATGACAACAGGAGGAATCTGAGAAAAAAAAATGTACACATAGCAAACAAAACTTTTTAAACACAAATAGCAAACAAAACTCTTTAAACACAAATAGCAAACAAAACCCTTTAAACACAAATAGCAAACATAATTTTTTCCACATCTTGGACACAATACGGCTGCTAAGTCTTATACAGCACATGCAGCTGACACAGGTGGGAACCCTCGAACCGGACAGCTTCGTGGCAAGAAGCTACCAGAACAGGTAAGCGGGAACAGATCCATCTCGGAGGACCACAAGGCTACAAAACACGCGAGACCAAAGGACAACGAACTTAAAATGCACAAGGGGCAATGCAAAACAAAGAACATTCAAATATTCAAGGAATAAACCGAACAACTCACTAAACAAAGTTTCATACTTGAAAAGTTTTATGAACGAAACAAGGGCGGACATCGCATGCCTCACAGAAACACATCTTAAAAATTGGCAAGGGAACTGCGATAACTGCGAACACTGTATTGATAAGAAAGAATTACTGTACATATCGATGGATTCAACTTACTAAGAGCGGATAGAACAACGAGACGTAAAGGTGGCGGTAATAAGTAAACCCAACAGCTTCGTGGAAACCCTTGCAGTGAAAATAGAGAAACTAAACGTGGTACTGATAGTCATCCATAGACCTCCAAACTCTCCACCTGAAAAATTTTCGGGTGCCATTCATGATATCAGAACCCAAATAAAGTCCGTAAACTCTCCATTCCTTAATATAATACTCTGCGGCGATTTTAATTTCCCATTTATAAAATACCAAAAGGCGGGGAGAAATATATTTATACAGCAAGATAAGGGGGCACAAGCGTATATATTTGTACTCTTACAAACGAGTTTATGTTGACACAGGAGATAACGGAAAATACCAGAAAAAATAACTGCCGAGATATGGTATTCACTAATAACACGAACTTGATTGCCGATGTAAAAATAACTCCAATTGTTATCTCAGACCACAATATCATCGAGTTATCAACAAATATGGCGATAACATTTAAAGACAATGCACATACGGAAGGAGGAAATCAGATCACACATGGCCCAAATAGAGTGGAGAACAGTCTTAGAGAATAAAACAATGGAGGAAGTGCTAACAACCTTGGAAGAAAAAACGCTGAAAATTTGAGAAAAATATGCTCCGAAAGCACAGCCAAAAGGAAAGCGGAACTGGCTAGAGAAGAATATTCTACAAAAGGAAGAGAGTAGTGGCGAAGTTAGCTAACTGCGGAGACAACAGTGCCAGGAAAGAAATACAGGAAAAACCGGAGTATCGATAGGGAAATACAAACCCTGATTAAGGACCATACAGAGAGGGAAGAGGAAAAGGCGGTATAAGCAATAAAGGAAAATCCAAAATACTTTTATAGCTATGCGAAAAGGAAAACATGAACGCGCGCTACCATCGGGCTCTTAAGGAAAGGAAACAATGAACTAACCGACGATCCAAAAGAAATATCTGAAACATGGAGAGGCCCAGTATGAATCACCCTTCAGTACCCTAAAAAGTGACAATGCGATACCTGACATAGATGCATTCTTCGAAGAGAAATTGCAAGGAGAATGTATAACAGACTTTGATTTTACCCCAGAAGAAGTAGCGAGAGCTATAGGACAAATAAAATCGCATTCAGCTGCAGGCCCGGGCAAATGGAACGCACTACTGATTAAAACCTGTAAAAATGAAATAGCTACACCCTTATACTGGATATGGAGAAGATCCCTAGACAGTGGGGAAATACCGAGCATCTTGAAAAGAGCGAACATTGTCCCTATATATAAAGGAGGGGATAGATCTCAAGCAAAGAACTATAGACCAGTGTCATTGACGTCCAACCTCACCAAAGTATTTGAAAGAATAGTCAGAGAGAAAATCTATCACTTCTTGGAGACACTGGAAAGAATCAACGAAAATCAGCACGGATTCCGATCAGAAAGATCATGCCTATCACAACTTATAGAGAACTATAACAATATCCTAGATGCACTTGAAGACAATGAAAACTATGATGTCATATACACGGATTTTGCTAAAGCTTTCGACAAATGCGATCATGGTATAATAGCACATAAAATTAAATATATGGGAATAACAGGCAAAGTGGGAAAATTGATCTAAAACTTCCTCAGAGAACGTCTACAGGTCGTCAAAATTCAAGGTGTATCATCATCAGAATCAGAAGTATGCAGCTCAGTACCACAAAGTACAGTACTGGCCCCACTCCTGTTCATTATCATGCTAACAGACATAGAGAGTGGAGTAAACAGCAACAGTACAGTAACATCCTGTGTGGACGATGCAAAGATCAGCAGAAAAATCAGCGATGCCAATGAAGTGGAGGCCTTGCAACAATATGACAACAATATGACAACAATATGACTTTTAACACCGAGAAATTTCAGCTCTTGAGATATAGTAGAAATGAAGAACTTAAACAGGCTACATAGCATGCTCCACATAGACAGGAAATTCAGAGAAGCACGAAAGCGGTCGACTTGGGGGTAATAATGACAGATGATTCCAAATTTGAGACACAAAATCAGATAGCAATATACAACAAAAAGAGTCGCGGGACAGGTACCAAGAACGTTCAAAAGGAGGGACAAGACAGTATTGATTCTCCTGCTGAGAACACTGATCATACCAAAACTTGAATACTGCTCAGTTTTGACGTCTCCATATAAAAAGGAAGAAATTAATAAACTAGAAGAAACGCAGAGACATTTCACAGCGAAGATTGATGGCTGCAAAGAACTCAACTACTGGGAAAGACTACGTAAGCTAAATCTGTACTCCCTGGAAAGAAGAGAGAGGTATACTATAATCTACATATGGAAAATGATCGAAAAACTGGTACCAAACGTCAAGCTAAACCCAATTACCATCCAAACAACGCTGGAAAATAGGAAAGGCAGAATGTGTAGTGTTCCCAAATTAAAGGCCCGACAAGGGACCTCCTCAACACTGAAGGAAAATAGCTTGGTTGTCAGCAGGGGGCCAAGACTTTTTAACCTGCTTCCAAAGGGCCTCAGAAACGTTACAGGGGTCAAAGTTGGTTTTCAAGAGAATACTAGATGCCTCGCTCAGGACGGTACCAGATGAGCCAGGTGTGCCTGGCTATGTGCGGTGGAGAGCGCAAGAGAGCAACTCGCTCCTCCGCCTAGAGGCGGGGCCACCAGCTTCACCTTGATGTGAAGAGAGACAACACACGGAACTTGAACGAGGTTAACGATATGTGTATATATATATATATTTTTTTTTGTGTGTGTGTGTGCGTGTGTGTGTGTGTGTGTGTGTGTGTGTGTCTGTGTGTTATGGTGCAACTCCTTTTTCGTTTGCACTTATTGCGCGCGCGCGTTCGTTTGTTTCAGGATGACTTTGCCTTGCCACTCGGATGGTCTTTCAATTTTATACGCGTAGTTTTCTCGGCTTGCTTGAAGCCCAGTTTGAATTTTGAATTTTAATGTTAATGTACCCTCATCTTACAAGAGAGGCCGATTGCAAGTATAAAACAACACCCTCCCTCGTACAAAGTTTATTTTGTTTCACTCAAAATAGGACATAAATTGAAAAGATCAAAAATCAAATTTTCAATTTAAAGAAAATGTTTGCAATTGTTCAAGTCTCCAAAAGCATTTATACAGAGGATTTTTTTTTATTTGTGTGAAACTCTAGAAATAGCACTAAATTCAAATTCCGTAATCTGAGAAGAAATATACGGAAGTAGTTTACTTACAAAAAATTTTGGGAAATTAAACGAAGTAAATTTTTTAAAAGCTTCAAATGGTCATGCACTAACCACCAGTTTCCTCGGGAAACAAGATCACCACAAGATATTTACTCTTCCCTGAGGAAACATAATATTTCGCAAACTTACAGTTTAATATTTGATATGAACAATAATTAAATTCAAAGAAATTTCACAAAGTTCTTTTTCTGTCGGCTAACATTAACGCTCTTACAACCAAGTTCGCTTAAAACAAAGGAAATTCATATTTTCGTACAGCGTGAAACAGTTTTAACTCAACTTAGAAATTTTCAATCGTGCCACAGAGTTTAAAGATTTAGTTTTAAAAGCCACTTTAACTTTTGAGGACGGAACTACAGCTAACTTAGAAATCTAAGTTACACCTTAAAATTACAAGGACTACGCCTTACAGTACTCTCAATGACCTATCAAAAACATCCTCATTACATGAGGTCATTCCTACGAAAGCTTTTACCTATACATAAGGGAGGAAGGAGTTTCCCTTTTTCCTCATTGGGCGTTACAAGAATCATTGTCTTTTGATTGGACCTTGACATTCCCTTCAAAGGAAAGCTCCTCCTTTTCCTTAAAAATCAACTTAAAATAAAGTCCTTTCTACGAAGCCACTTGTTTCCTCTAATTTGTGACCAACCATATGATCCATTTTAACAAGTGGGTTCGAAGTCAGTCTCCAAAAATTCAACCAGGAAACAAACAGAAAACAAACCATATTACATTTGAGCCAGGTCAATTTGTTTTCCCCTCCCTTCGAACCGAGAGACGATTCTCAAGACCTTGCCATAAATCTCTACCCCCAAGGCTCACCTGGGTGATACAAATACCATGAGAAGACAAAAATTAAAATCGAACGAATTTTAAACAGTTTGAGACATTTTAATTCCGTAATTAAGGAGTGACTTTGGTTTTCAAATATAATATGTTCGTTAAAGGTCATATCTTATGTTACGAAACATATCTTAAATTTTTAAATTTAAGAATACCATGAAGGTCCAAACTAGTTTGGGTATTTTAAAAATTCTTGGTTTTCGTTATTTCCAAGCTGAACTATTAATTTCTTATCGCAATCCCTGAAAAATTGTTTTTTCTAATTAAATTTTCTGTCGATTGATACCCATTATGATGTTTTTAGGCGAGTTTCTTCCAATTACAGAGCTTGTCAAACCTGGGATTACGATATGTTAGTCCCTCTCCAAAGCTAATTTCTCACAAAAGAAACGTGACCCCATACTTATTGAAGAGATTTTGACAAATACGTAGGTATTTGACCTAATATGACATTCATGATTAGTCTGTGAAGGGTTAACCGTTAACCTAAAAACGTTATTGAATTTCCTGAATTAGAAGTGTGCAACTGAACTGAGATTTTTTTCATATTTGCATGATGCGCTTACAGTATTTAGATGATGTTTATTTAGTAACCATTTGGTTCCTTTCGAGACAGCGTGCCGCCTTACCACTGTCGAGATTAGCTTTGGAGAGAGCCTAACCTACCGTAGGTCCAGATTTGACAAGCTCTATAATCGGAAGGAATTCACCTAAAGAATCGTAATGGCTATCAATCGACAGGAAATTTAATGAGGAAAAACACCTTTTCAGGGACTAAGGATAAGAAATGAGTAGCTTACCTAGAAAACAGCGAAAACTAAGAATTTTAAAAACGGCAAAATCACTTCGAGTTTCGTTAGTACACTTAAACTTAAGTAATTATTATTATTATTAAATTAATATGTCTATACTATAAGAAAAGACATTTAAATAATACTCGTATATTTGAAAACCAAAGTCACCCGCTAATTACGAAACTAAAAATCAAGCTTTAAATATACAGAAAATGTATCATTTTGTTCACCCTCTTTGTTGAAATGCAGTAGAAGATTGATGACGATTTGGTTCGCAACTGTAGAAGTATTTTGCTAATAGTTAAATTATAAATATTTACTGTTGCACTTTATGTGTATATGTTACAGTCAATGTGTGAAACCAGTCATTTCACGTAATGCCTAAAAATTTCAGGCATTTCGCGTAATACCTGTGACCCTTAAACATAGGTAATACATATTACTAACCTAACTAAACCTAACCTAACATAACTCAACCGGCAATATCCTATTTTGGCGTCTCAAATTATTCAACCAATCAAAATAAACGAATAGCGTCCCAAATTATTTTTTAGCATTAGCTTTGCCTTATGAGAACACACGGCTTTAGCTTTGCCTTATGAGACAACATGGCTGGACGGCCGAGTGCACCTACACATATTTGGTGATCCTGAATTTATAATGACTATTAACGATTGGTTAGCCGTGCTATTTTCGCTAGTTTAAATGAAAATATCACAACTTAACCTAACCAATTGTCAAGGGCGTATAGTTGACCTAACCGGACAGTCAATAATGCCCGGTTAGGCCAACTGTACGCCCTTGACGATTGGTTAGGTTAAGTCGTGCTATTTTCGCTTCCTGACATTACTGACAGTCCGGTTAGGTCAACTGTACACCCTTGACGATTGGTTAGGTTAAGTTGTGATATTTTCGTTAGTTTAAACGACTAAATATATACACATTGCTTGTATTTTGGACGCTATTTATTTATTTTGTAATTGTTAAATAATTTGGGACGCCAAAATAGGATATCGCCACTCAATCTAGCCTTCACGAAGTAATCGCTTAATCGAATTACGTGAAATACCTGAAATTTTTAGGCATTACGTGAAATGACGACAGGTTTCACACATTGACTGTAACATATATACAGCGTAAAATTAATTTTGCTACAGACATTTATTATTATTAATTATTATTAATTATATATCAATAAGTAATTTAACATAGTACAATATATCGTGGTATGTTTGGGATTTTGAATATGAGGCCGTTCAAAAATTATGTAACGCTATTTTTCCTAAAACTTGACACCAGCACCCCTTCTAACGTTCCGTAAAGCTAAACCAGACACCCAACAAGATGTTATGTAGCCCCTAATAGGGGGTGTCTGGTCTAGCGTTTTACGGAACGTTATAATGGGGTAGGGGATGTCAAGATTTAGCAAAACTAGCGTTACGTAATTTTTGAACGGCCTCTATGCCATACTTTCCTGTCCCTAATTGTTCCTACTAAAAATGTTGAAGAGTGTTGAAAATATTTGATATCGTGTAAGGCGTAGGCCCCCCCCCCCACACACACATATATATATGTGTATATATATATATATAGGGCAGAGTGAAAATGATAATTTACAATACCACACTAATATTTTATTGTAGTTTTTGCTGAGAAAAACGAATATGATGATACAAATTGTGCCAGGTTTCTCTAACTGCCCCATTTTTGCATGAATACAATTTAACAAACACAGAAAATAGTTCTCCTCGAGCATACATCTGTCAACATTACATCACATGAATAACCCCCAGTAATGTCATTATGAAACCACAATTATAAATTTTTATAACTTTACTATATTATTTGGCGTCATTCCGAGATTCTTGCCAAGGTCGTGTTGTATATGATACTTGTACGCATCGTGTGTTCTGACTCCCCAGGCACCACAGTTCTCCGGACTGCCAGCTGCAGTAGTTGTCCCACAGCTACAGAAACCAGAGGTAAGAAGCAATGAGCATGCTATAAGAAATGAGATAAAAAATATTATGTTACACTTGTTACAATGTACATTTGACTGACGTGAGTAAACTCAGTAAATCTGTGTTGTTTTTCCTTAAGCACTTGAAATTCATTCACTGAAATTTATTTGAGTTTTTGTTCTTATTTTTCAGTTAATAATTCACCTATAGAAGAATAGAGATGAAATCAGCATCCAATATACCAGTGTCTCCACAAAAAACATCCTTCTTCACATCAAGCTACTAATATCCCCTCTTGCAGCAACTCTAAACCAAAAGCTTTCCATGCAGCAGCATCTACCCTTTCAAGTTCCCCATGCTATTAAACAAGGAAAGAAATTGTGAGCACAAGGCATTCTAAGCAACATTGTATGTTTGGAACTCCTGAGAACTTGCCTCATAATATTTTGTTAACTAATTTACAAGTGGCTTGGTATTTTCTCTATCTCAAAGAAAGGAAAAATGCAGCTAACAAGCCAATCATCAGACAAATAACTCAGGAACTACTAAAACATTGACAGCGAGCATCAATCCTCACAGTTCAGGAAAAAGCTGTTTCAAAAGGTAGCAAGATTCATAGAAAGAGCAGCAACGTTGAGTAGATCAAAAACATTAGTAAAACTAAAAAATGAATATATATGAATAGTCTCAGTAATTTGTTTGATATATGTGCCTCTAAATTTAATTTAAAATCTCATACAGACATAAGATGTAGTGATGACTGAGAAGAAATTCACACTGATAAAAAGGTACCAAAAGAGGAATTACAGTTTCTACTTGATGGGAGGAGTGATCGTAAAATGTACATAGGCAGTGTAGATATGCATGCCACACAAATTTTGCAAAAGAGATACAAGAGGAAGCTCTCAGAATAAGCAAGAAAAGAAAAGAAAACCATCAATCGTTCCACTGAAGTTCAACCTTTGAGTTTAGTTGAAAATTCTTCAGATGAAGACAGTGACAACGGGATAATGGAAACTGAAGACTGTGGTTTTGAAAATACTGGAAACCAAATTAGAATGTTTTTGTGGCATGTTGCAATGCAGGCAGATAGATTTGGTGTATCAGATCGTGCTACTGCTGCTATTGCAACTGCAACTTTGATAGACGTTGGTATGATCACCAAAGAAGATGACCATCTCGTAATAGACAGAAGTAAAGTGCGGAGAGAAAGCGAAAGACTTCGAAAAACATTGAAAAGTGATAAAGTGAATCCTATTACTTCCATATACTTCGATGGTCGAAAGGATCAGACTTTAAATAAAGTGAAAGTCAATGATAGGTGGTACAGTGGAAAGAGGAGTGAAGAACACTATGTAATGATTGCTGAACCAGGTGGAGGGTATGTTATCCATCAGATCCCAGGATCGAGTAAGGTTGCAGACATAGCAAATTCAGTATTGTCAGTTATTAAATAGAGACATCTACCAAATGATATAACTGTAATATGCTGTGATAGCACAAATACCAACACTGGTTATAAAGGAGGTGTGATTCATATTATGGAGAAAGCACTTGGTAGGCCACTTCAATAGTTCATTTGCATGCTTCATATAAATGAGTTACCCCTAAGACATATTTGAAACATTGGATGGTACAACATCTGGGGCAAGTACCTTTGTTGGTTCTAGTGGGAAAGCCACTCAGTTTTGTGAAAACAATCCAGTAGTACAATTTAAACCTATAACTACAGTAGTACTAAAGAACTATTATATCTGCCACAATACATTGTTGATGATCTTATTGGAGATCAGCAGTACTTATACCGCATTATTTCAGAAATGGTACAGTTGATGAACACGTTGCTCTAGCCCTGTTCAAAAATCAACTTTTTCTTATTTTCATAGGTTTCTGTACTTTTTCCCATGCTTTTTGACCTGAAAAGGCCGAAAATCACAACCATTTTGACCTAGGTTGTTGGGAAGCATTGCCGCATGGAGCTTTAAGTTTTCTGCCTTGAAATCGGCCAAAAGCACCAGTTCCGAGGTCCCTTGAATCATGTTTTGCACTATAACTTTTTATCTAAACAAGATAGAGCAACAAATTAGGCACCAAATTAAAGTGTTTTTAATCCTCTTTCTAACTTATACAATTATGATAGTCTTGGAACAAGAAATGGCACATTGGTACATACAAAGATTTCAGAAATATCACAAAATTCGTTTTCTCACACTCAAGGCAGACAAGGCGCCTTATTCATGACACAAATTTGAGATTAACATTTTGTCACAAGTCTAATCGATCAAGAAGTGAAAGCATTACATGATGATTAATTTCATAATGACATTTACACAGTCAGTTGTTGAGAGTTTGTTTCTTGAAGCTGTCAAAGCGGCGTCTGTTGAACTCCACAGCTTGAAGGAGATAGTCCCTTTGCTTGGCATCTGTTGTTATGACATTTGCAAAGTCGCTCATCATCTTGACACCACGTTCAGCAATGTCATTCACCGCTTTCAGATTCTTAACATAGTCCAACGCTTTTCTGTAGTCCTCATTCTGTGGCCAAGACGTGACAGGTTCCAGAAGCCACTCAGATCCAATGTTCAGTGTGTCCAGCAGGAAATGTGATTCTGGGCCAATGAGATCAACCAGGGTGGTCTTAGCTGTGACTCTCTGGAATAGAAGCTTTCCTGTTCTGAAGCTGTCTGGCTTCTCAGTGGCATGTAACTGGGCAGCAATGTCGTGCTTCAATGTGTCACTCAATCTACTGCTGAACAGGGCAAATGGCACGACTTCCTGCGTCAGGCACCATTTGTGATTTTCCATCTTATTAAGTACTGCATCAGCGAGCTCTGGGTCAGTTTTCTTGTACTTCAACATGTCCTGGATTAGACTTAGATCATTCACGGGAGCATCTGCAGCAGACATTGACATCATCCATACAGGAGTGTAGAACAGCGCAAGGAAGGTGTTGAGTCTTTCCAGCTTTGATACAGTGTCTTCGTCGTACTCAAGTTGATCTGCAAACATCAGCATTTTCATGGAGTACAGGTTTCTGGCCATCCATCTGGCCTGATGAATGGCGCCTGGTC
The DNA here is from genome assembly GCA_023014485.1 of Bathynomus jamesi. Classification (NCBI taxonomy): domain Eukaryota; kingdom Metazoa; phylum Arthropoda; class Malacostraca; order Isopoda; family Cirolanidae; genus Bathynomus; species Bathynomus jamesi. The sequence goes on along the minus strand of JAJOZX010001397.1, from coordinate 91,575 downwards.
GACTCCAGTGAATACCTCGAGGAGGCGTTCCTCCAAGAACAATGACTGTCAGTTCAGCCATTTCCCTGTAGTCGGCTCTTGGAAGCCTTTCTGCTGTTAGAATGTCTTGGAGTATTTCTTCACTGTTCTTCTTCTTTTCCTTCAGCCATTTGCTGTTGATGCCAGCATCTTTGGGTTTTCCTTGGACAAGTCCGTCCAAACATCCTTCAGATGCTCAAACCAGGGATTATCTGGCCCCTTCACCTTCCCAAACAGCTTCTCTCAAACTGCTCCTACTAGGATTTCCAGGATGTGATGTCGACAGGCCAGATAAAACACCTTTTGTTCAGCATTTTCTCTAGCAGTTTGGCAGCTCCTCTGTGAACTCCACTGTTACTGGATGTAGTGTCAAAAACAAGGGCAGTAACATTATCCGTAAGTTCCCATGTCTCCAGTAAATCCATTGAAGCCTCAGCCTGAGCTGTGCCAGAAGAATTGTCGATGACAGGTACTCCCAATAACTTTCCTTCAGTTTATGAAGGTGGACCAGACACTAGCACAGCTAAAGTCTCTGAGGTACTTCCAGGTTCACTGCCAAGACATCTTTGAGCAACTTTCCATCCCAGTGTAAGGCAGCGTACTGTGGGGGTTTTCACAAAACTTGGACATGTGACTCTGGCTGATATTATACCTGGACAGCATTCTGTTGCGACGTGTTGTTGAGGTTGAGATGACGAAGTTATCCAGATCAGCCCCTCCAGCTTTCAAGGTGGTAGAAACCATGGCAGTAACTTGATTGTCTGATAAACCAAGACGATCAGCTGTATTGCAGATGACATCACATTCCATGACCTTCCTTGGAAACGTCAAAGTCACACTAGTCACAGTGTCTTGATGGTGAGAACATCCAGGACGAGGCTGATGGTAATCCATGTCCTCTGTGTTAGCGTCGTTGTCAGTTGAGTCACCCCAGGTAATGTCATTCTGCTGCTCTTGTTCTGCTGCAGCTGTAAAATAGTACAACATGTTAAGACAGTAATTGTTAAGTACATGCTAAATATCGCAATGGAGTAAAACTTAAAACTTTTTGTAACGTTCAAAGTAATTAGTTTTACCTTGTTCTTGTCTATGCTGCAGTCTTTCATTCCTCGCTGCTTGCTGCAGGGATCTTGTCTCAAAAATCTTGTCATGACCAGACATATGACCTTTCCTCTCAGTCTTTTGGTCTTCGTAGAACCTGATATCCTCATCTTTCTTCTCTCTGGATAACAGTCTGTTGTTCTGTATTTCCTGGATTGCATCTGGAGCTCCTATATCGAACAGGCTGTCTAATTCCAGCATAAATGCTCCTCTTTTTCCTCCAGGGTTACTTGATCTTCCTTTGCTTTTCACCAGAGCACGATGTTTCTCATGTAGTTTCATGAAGAGCTTCATTGCGTTGTACTTGGTCATTGTCTTGATCCTAGCCATCTGCCAGAATGGGATGATAGATTCAACTGTTTCATATGCAAGGTCTTGAACCATGGGCCTCCCTGCATTTTCCGGTAAATTCTGAAGATTAAGGAAATACTGGAACGCCTGTCTGTTGGTGGGAAGCTGGGAACCACTGATAAAAGCTGAAGGGTATCCAACCAGGAAAGTTTCAGTGAGAGATCTGGTAGATGGCCCAGTTGACACCTGCCTGTGGACAGTACGTGGAGGTTCTGAGATATCAACTGTGCGCCCACGGAGCTCCCTCAGCTCCTTGCTTAATGCCATTGTGAAGTTGTAACTTGTAGATGGTTTTCTAGATTCTGATTGAGTTTCTGTTGTTTCCTGAAAAATGCTAGATAATTATTATTATTATTATTATTATTATTAATTATTATTTATTTATTATTATTATTATTATTATTATTATTATTATTATTTATTAATTTTATGCTCTTTCATTTGATACGTAATTTGTTGCTCTATCTTGTTTAGATCAAAAGTTAAAGTGCAAAACATAATTCAAGGGACCCCGGAATTGGCGCTTTGGCCGATTTCAAGGCAGAAAATTTAAAGCTCCATGCGGCAATGCTTCCCAACATCCTAGGTCAAAATAGTTGTGATTTTCGGCTTTTTCAGGTCAAAAAGCATGGGAAAATGTACAGAAACCTATGAAAATAAGAAAAAGTTGATTTTTGAACAGGCCTAAGTCGTTGCTCATATAAAGCCAGTTCATCTTAGTCATGCTACAGTAGATGGTTAACTCTTTGTAATAGGATTTGTAGGCTTTACATTTCAACTGTGAAACCAACAAAGAAACTTTACACAATAACACACTTCACTGTGACAAATTATGGTCTTAATTGGTTTGACATCAAGTGTAGACCTAATTGCATAGATGGCCCAAGGCATGTGTTTTCTGCAATTAATAGGGTTAAACATTTGCCTAGAGAATCAGTAGAAGTTGTTAAGAAGTATATATCCCGAAATGCATACTTTGCACACCCGGAAAATATTCTTCTGCCAATGTTATATGACTGAGCTTGGGAAAAACGTGAAAAAACTGTTAACAAAATCATGGACATGCGCAGGCCAACCGAGAGGGTGGGGATATCGTGGAAAAATACCCTGGGCCCGGACCTCTAGGGGGACCGGAAAGAGGGGGGAATAAAATCTAAAAATATTAATAAAGCAATTGATTAAATAACAGAGTGGAAGTATAATCAATGAATATACATTTTGTAGAGATTATCATAGTCAAACTGAAACAGATAAAATATTATCTGCGGTCCACCAATGTCCAAGACCGACTGACAGATCTGGGAACCATTGTAATTGAAAGCCAGTTAGCCCGTACTTTAAATTTCATCAGAATCATTTACCACTTTGCTAGAGAGAAGGCAAAGAAAGTACACTTCTAATTATGAAAATCTTGCAGTAAACAATTGTCTTACCTGCATGGACTGGTACTGCATTTGTAAATTGTATGGTGATAGAATTAATATAATTGATTAAAAAAATAAAATGGTAATTTTCTTCTGAGTTGTTTATTCATACCGTATGTTTTGAATAGTGACTTGGACATATAATGAATTTGCTTGTTATGTACACAAAGAACATTCATAATAAAATACAGAGTAAACAGGGGGCCCTTATACCAATCCTTCCCCGGCGCCCGGGGCAGCTCTCGGCGGCCCTGGACATGCGGAATGAGACTGGTTAAAATTTAGAATTGAGAGATTTCAAGGTTCATAATCTTAATTTTGATGCAAAGGACTGGGATGAAATAATTAATTCGAATGACAGTAAACTAGGTGAGCCACCTCTTACAATGAAGCTAACAAAAGCAGAAATTTTAGCTATCAAAGAAAACGTATTTATCAGAGCTAGAATGATTTCTCGTAGTCTGATGTCCAACGTAGAAACCAAAAAGGATTTTGCTAAAAGTTTGCTTTCTTTATTCGAATAGTTAAAGTTGTTTTTTGCAGTTATCATTTGTGTACTCATTTGCTGTGTGTTTCTATACTTATATGTATTTAATAAACCAAATTAAAAGAAATTTTTCTTTTTCTTTCCTTGTTTCTTTATATTCCTTGCAACAAAACCTTAAATCCGAGAATATCATTAATCCAGAAAAGAAAAAGTAAATAGAAATTCATTAAATACCCTGAAAATTATCTGCAGAAGATATATTTTTAAGTTTTGCGAGTTATATCTATTTGTTTCCCCCACAACATATCCAAGAATCAGTTATAACCCACCGTAAACCCAGTTACGACACCCATTTCATATTTTGGCAAAAATGGGGCAGTTCAAGATACTCTACAATATTATTTCAGTTTTCTTTGTGTTTCCTAATTAATACCACAATATAATTTCAGTGTGCCTAAAGGGAAAGAAAACTTTTGTCTGGTTTCACTCCGCCCTAATATATATGGTATTGAGAGATCACTTAATGGTATGATATACGGTAATTGTACAATAAATTAAGGTATAGGTATACGTATAGGTACTTAATTAGCATTCTTCTTTGCAAATCATAATTAAAAAAACCTAAAACTAGAACTGTTCTTTTTACATGGTTTATCCTGTTTGATCTTACAACTTAAAAAGGTACTTAATTAAAGAATGAGGAGGAGCCAAATAACAAAACTTTTGATAGTCCTATTACTCAAAAATTCATTGTGTTATTTTAAATTCATGCGTGTTAGGTATAGGTCTATAAATAGGTATAGGTCTCATTTTCTTCAGAACAGTATAGGCATAGGAATAATAATTTAGTTAATAATTTCTGCTAAAGCACCGAAAGATAATCACAAAAAAATATACGGAATAATATAGGACATGGCCAATCTCTACAGAGTCGAAAAGAGAGAGAGAGAGAGAGAGAGAGAGAGAGAGAGAGAGACCTAATATTTGTGCTTGTTTGTTTGTGTGTGTCAAGGATCTGATTTATGATGGTTTAACCCCGACTTTCGTTCGCCCCCCCCCTCAGCACCATCTGTCCTTATTTTCAGGATTTGATGGAGGAGGGAATTGATTTCTATCCTCATCCTGCCCTCGTAGCCGTCTACACATGGTTGTCAGAATTATGCATAGGAACCTGTCTACCCGTTTCTTAAAAATATTATTCAGTTTGGTTTATGATGGAGATTGAACAGTTCCTTTAATGTGCATTGAAAAGTTTTGGTTCTCATATTGTCATGGTATTTTGGGATCTCCTCGGTTTCATTCACTGCCGATTTTTAAGAAAGAAAAAAAATATATATTTTTTAGGTAATTTTATGCGCAGAATTCAATTTTGGCATTTCTTTAATGTGGAAATTAACCAAAACTAAGATATATAAAACCTAAGTTAACTAAAATAAAAGTAACTCACTAACTAACTAATTTGGACAACTATCAAACTAACTAACTAACTCACTAACCTAATTAATATATATATATATATATATATATATATATATATATACACACCAGGAAAAGACTGATGCATGAGAATGTTGTTCGTTACATAAGCAAAAAAGTGCTGATTCATCTTTACGATGCTGGACCGTAAATGTTTAGCTTCGGAAATGATTGTTAATCACAATGTCTAGAACCACTCGTATACTGCTCTAGCGGTACGATACATTCTAATGCTTAGAATTAAATGTAATCCATGATTTATAATTTAATATTTATTGTTGTCCTTATTCGATTTTGGATCACCTGAAGAGCAGGGCCCCCAGCCTTCGTTAGTTAGCCTTATAAGGCTAACTAACGAAAATATCACGACTTAACCTAACCAATCGTTAGGTCAACTGTACGCCTTTGACGATTGGTTAGGTTAAGTCGTGATATTTTCATTAGTTAGCCTTATGAGGCTAACTAATGAAGGCTGGGGGCCTGATCTTCAGGTGATCCTTGATTTTTTTGCTGTTTATTTATTTTAGAAATTATTTTAAAGTTTAGACTCGCTTATTACTTGTTACTATTCAAAATTATTGAATGTTCATTTACCTCTACGTATCTGTGGACATGGATAGGGTGGTTACCTGGTGTTTAGGTTTCCAAGAAATGACTAGGAGTGGCAAGCCAAATTGGCTTTTCGGTTGGACGTTCCAGCCGATTCCAATGGGCTACAATTTACTGTTTGTATTCAGAGGTGACAGTGAAAACGGTGTTTAAAGGTATGTTAAACTTAAGTCGCGAATTTTTTACATATTTAAACTGTAAATGTGCATTTGTTAATAATTTATTTTAAAAGTCTTAAATTAAACAAAGCGTTCAGTGTTAAAAACAAAACCGTCCCCATTGCTTGCGCGCGCGAGGCGTTAATGAACACACAGAAGCGCTCAGCGGAAACACCGGGAAACGCTCGGCTTCGTTCAACGGTGAATATTATTATTTTTATTAGTAGTAGTACGAGTAGTATTAGTAGTAGCATTATGTGCCTAAGTCAGTGTTGCCGATGGCCCTATATATATTATTGTGCAGTGGCTCCTATAGTTCATATTTATGTTAGTATTAGTAGCAGGATTTTTATTAGTAGTATTATTATGCACCTAATACGGTGCTGGCAGTGGCCCCCTAAACCTTAAATTTTTATTTATTACTTTGAAAATTTGTTGGTATTAAAACGGTGGCCGATAAAATTCATAGTTTGATGTCACACCATTTTTTTCAATCAAGAGCCATGAACGGATTGAGATCTCATCAGGGATTAAAAGATCATATCGGGGATTAAGAGATCTTATGAGGGATTAAAATTTTGCTCTACTAGCACTCCCCTCTTTTTCCCTCTGGCTCTCCCCAAAGTTTCCTCTCTGCACTTCTGCACTCCCTCTTTTCCTCTTATACATTCCCCATTGTTTCCCCTCGGTGGCATGGCACCCCTACCCCCTTTGAAACTGCCCCCCCCCACCGACCCCACTCTTCGTAAATGCAGTCATACTACCTCTTGGACAATTTGATTGTTGGAATTTTTAATTCTTTGTATTAGACTGTACTGAGAACGTTTTGTTACCTCCAGGATGCCCGTGGCACTGTAGTTAACGAACATTTGCCAAGCTAAACGTCTTGGAGGTAACTTATGTAGCAGTCTAAAAGATCTGTTATAAAGCAAATTTAAGGTTGCCAGAACACTTTTTGTTAATAGCCCAGAGATGCTGCCTATATATACGATATATATATATATATATATATATATATATATATATATATATATATATATATATATATATATATATACATAAATCGCCGCACCCCGCCGACGTGTGTGCTCATCCGGGGTGCAAGGGAAACCAACATAGCCAGAGAGACGAGGGAGCCACCGCGCAGCCAGGATAGTCTCCTGGAGACAAACACAGGAAGGCCGCTCGCTCTCCAGCAGGGAGGCAAGGTTCTCCCAGTTAGCTAAAAGACCCCTACAGTTCCAATGCAAAATGAACTGTAAGGGGAAATGGCATTATAAGAAGCAGAGAAAGCAGAGAAATAGCCACGGACCAAGCTGAGCAGCAAACTCAACGGTCCGTAACCAGGGACGGAATCGGCTTCCCCGACTCACCCCGAACGGGGGGGTAGGGGCCACCGACCCCGCAGCTGCTTCACCTGTAGTAGAACGAGAGGTGGAAAGTGGAACAGGGAGTTCAGAGGGGGGCTCCCCTGAGGGGGGAGAGACGACGAGACGGGCCCAGCCGAAACCCCCGACTCCCCAGCAGAGGGGGACCGGGGAGAACCAGATGTTCGAGGGCTCGTCACACCAGACAAGTGCTGACGGAGAAGGGAGGAAAGGTCCACCACAGGTGGGAGAGGTAGATCCAGGAGAGAGACCCGACCACTCTCAGCAGGAGCCGAAGGGAGAGAGACTCCATGAAGAAGGGCCAGGCTCCTCTCGACCGGGTCCACCATGGGAACCGAGTCAGTAATCGAGGGTATCATGGGGCGGTGTACCTCAACCGACACCCGGACACTAGTTGGGGCACCTGGAGGTGACGTCTCACCAGCCCTCCGTATAGGGGGGTGGAGTCCCGAGCGGATCAGGAGCGGCGCGGCGCTTCCCCTCCGGTGAAGAAGGGGAGGCAGGGCGAGCAGTGGTCACGATCGGGTCTGGAGGGCTCCGACCACGGCGACGCTTCCTCCTCCCTTTCGGGGCATCACCTTCCCTATTTGAGAGACGAGTAGGCAAAGATCCAGACCCCAAGGCCGGAGAGGGAGAAGGGGCACTTGTAGGCAGGGAATCAGATGGGATGTCTGAAAGTGAGGCAGAGGGACAAGAAGGTCCCGCGGCGCCAGGAGGACCACCAACTCCCGGAACTTACAGGGGGGGGACCACTCCGGTAGGCGCCGGGGTAGCACGGGAGGGGCCCGAGGACCCGCCAGGGCCAAGAGCCGCAGCATAGGACAACCCCCGCCGCGGCTCCCGGTCACGGACCCTATCGCGCGCCTCCCGCGCACTAAGGAATTCGGTAGTCCTTAAGGACCGCACCTCGAATTCAAACTTGAAAACGGGGCAGTCCCGAGAGGAAGAAGGATGGGCCCCCGAGCAGTTCGAGCACCGCGGGGGCTTCGTGCATGGGGTAGGGAGCGCAGGCCCACCGCAGCGGACACATAGCTTACCCTCACGGCGGCACGCAGAGCTAACATGGCCGAACTGGTTGCAGCCAAAGCAGCGAACCGGGTCAGGCACATACGGTCCCACCGAAAACTCACACGACCGGCGATCACCCACGCCCCAGAACACCTGGGCCGGGGGCACAAGGGAGTCAAAGGTCAGGCGCAGACGAGCGGACAGGGTAAGAGCACCATCCCGGCGCGACGAAAAGCGGAAGACCTTCGTTACCCCCTGGGGGGCAAGATCCTCCTGCAACTCGCCAACCGGGATTGACAGCAGACGGGAAGCGAAAATGGTGCCCTGACAGCTATTCAATTGCGGATAGGGAGTCACAGAAACTCTGCAACCCAAAACATCCTGCAACTGTAGAAGGGACTCAGTCACCTCCGAAGAATGGGACTTCAAAAGAAGAGACCCATCCTTCAGAGGGCGGATATCATAACGACAGGGAACCCCCACCGTCTTAAGACGCTGAAACACCCGTTCCGAGTTGCCCGGAAGGGAGCCAGAGGAAGGGCGGAGAACAAGGAACCTGTCCACCGGACAGAAATTGACAGCAGGGACAGGTCCATGTGTAACGGTAACCGAGAGTGGGCGAGAGAACGAGGGCCGCGGAGACCCCGCCCTACGGCCACCACGAGTCCGGCCACGAGAGCCAGATGCCGCAGAGGACGAGAGGGGGGCCATACGGCTTTAAGGTCAATCCAGCGGAGGCAGAGGCCGCTGAACGACCAGAAGTAGAAGTCTTATCCAAATCCAAGGGCGGGCCAGAGTCGTCAACAGGAGGGGATTGAAGTTTTGAAATTGAACCCATAAACAATAGCTTTACAAAAAAGACAGCCTCGGACCCAAGGTAATGCACCATCCGCCGCTGCATCCTTCAAGGCGCAGGCCCAACGTCCTGGGTAGCCCGCCCCCCAACCTGACTGTGGTTTTAAAAACAGCAGATTGGCTCTACGGAGATTTGTCCGTTAAGGGGCTAGCAAAGACCCAATCCAGACGCAGCAGCGGTCCGGGCGCCCGTACCGTCCCCAGAGCACGGCTCAGCCACGGAGCGATGCCCCCCGGCGGGTGCACCCGATGACCCCAAGACTGCAAAATACAAACAGAGGGGGGAGATACTAAAATTGACAGAGGCCCAAGACCGAGTCAAGACAAAAGAAATTCCGGGAGATACGAAAAAAAAAAAAAGGGAGAGCAAAAAGAAAAGGAAGGGAAAAAAAAAAAACGCAACTAGGTAACTCTTCGCCCACACCCCGCGAGGAGTATGAAGAGTTAAACATCTTTTTACATAGAGTATCATTCTGCCCAAACATCTATTTCAGGGCTCGAGCAGCTCGCAGCAGCATTGACCAGCAAATAGGGAGTCAAAGTAATAACGAGACTTCTGTACGTGGTTAATCACCAGTGAGAGTAACAGTGCTCTGTGTTAGTCTAGTCCAAAGAACCTCCATATCTGTATTCAATTTATTGCAATTTTCGTTAGTTTCTATTGCAGACACCTCCAGTTAATATCAGTCCTGGTGCATGATTCTTGAGGAGCAAGATGCACCGACAATTTATGTTTCCTCCTTAAGACAGCACAAATTTACCCGTATCAATCAGTAGCACTCATTACCACAGGCTTGTTCTACACAAACTGCACCACAAACCAGAAGTATCCGCAATCGCAAACCGTCCGTATACAGGCTTGGGATCACCTGAAAATCATGGCCCCCAGCCTTCTTTAGCTAGCCTTATAAGGTTAACTAACGAAAATATCACGACCTAACCTAGCCAATCGTTAGGTCAACTGTACGCCCTTGACGATTGGTTAGGTTAGGTCGTGATAATTTCGTTAGTTAGCCTTTTAAAGCTGCTAAAGAAGGCTGGGGGCCCTGATCTTCAGGTGATCCCAGGCTTGTATTTAGTACAGAATAGTATTTTGGATCACCTGAAGATCAGGGCCCCCAGCCTTCTCTAGTTAGCATTATAAGGCCTTATAAGGATAACTAACGAAAATATCACGACCTAACCTAACCAATCGTTAGGTCACCTGTACACCCTTGACTATTGGTTAGGTTAGGTCGTGATATTTTCGTTAGTTAACCTTATAAAGTTAACTAAAGAAGGCTTGGGGCCCTGATCTTCAGGTGATCCAGTATTTTTTATATGTATCAGTAGATTGAACACGGAGAAACACTGTATCCAAAATACATGACGTGCAAGCGATAAATAACCTTCAGAATGCAAAGGAGGGAGCTAAAATTAATTTATTTCTAAGTTAGTCTCTGCGTGTCACACACAGTGTTAGGTTATCCCGATCTAACCCTCCATAAATACAAACTTATACGCTGTGTTTCCGCAATTAATTGTGGAATAAAATCTTAAATTAAAATCAATGATTTCCAGTAAGTAGCGAATGAAGAGACGAAACATCATTCGCGAGAGATGTGAAGGAGGTTGGGGAAGGGCGGGTCCTCCATAAATTGACAGAAGGCACTCGAGTATACATCGCTCTTCACTCCCACTTTATTTAACAAGAAGTACCTTGCAATACATTTTTAATGGTATTCCTACTGTACTGTTTTCTTCAGGGAACGTTCTTTACTAAGTAAATTGCACCTATTTCACACACACACACACACACACACACACACACACACACACACACCACACACACACACACACATATATATATATATATATATATATATATATATACATATATATATATACAGGGTGTTTGAAAACTTTCTGTACAAATTGTAATGGGGATAGGCAACACCAAGACAAACCCTTTTCGTCTATAAGTGTATGTCCGCTGACGTCACCATTCGGAGCGAGAGGGCGCCGCTGCAATTGGCTAAAAGGTGAAGTGGGCTAGACTCGCGCTTGCCGCGGCATTCTTAAATCGGACGTAGTACGCGTAACATGGAGCGCTTCACGACTGCTGAGATGGCTGACATGCATATGGTGTATGGGGCTGCCAATGGAAACGGAAGAGCTGCTGTGAGGTTGTACCGACAGCGCTTCCCAACAGACGTGTGCCAACCACCAAACGTTTGCGCATTTGCATCGGCGACTGCGAGAAACTGGAACATTCCATGCAAACATGCATGACACTGGTCGGGAGAGAAACGTGCGCACTCCTGACATGGAAGAAATCCTACGGCGATTTGAGGACAATCCAAGCGCAAGCACGCGAGGTGTTGCACGTATCCTCGGTGTGAACCACGACCTGGTCTGGAGAGTGTTGCACGAGCAGCAGTTACATCCGTTTCATCGTCAGAGAGTCCAAGCATTACAAACCCATGTAGCATGTGGATTTGCGTGCGCCCACACGTGAGAATTCTGCATGTTAAACACACCCTCACGTGTGAAACAGGCCTCATCTGAGAACAGCACATAAGCCGGAAAATTAGGCTGCACCGCTGTCTGCTGCAGAAACCAGCGTGCGAATTCCACACGAAGAGGGTAATCCCGAGGTTGTAATGCCTGAACTCTCTGACGATGAAACGGATGTAACTGCTGCTCGTGCAACACTCTCCAGACCAGCTCCATGTTACGCGTACTACGTCCGATTTAAGAATGCCCGCGGCAAGCGCGAGTCTAGCCCACTTCACCTTTTAGCCAATTGCAGCGGCGCCCTCTCGCGCCGAATGGTGACGTCAGCGGACATACACTTATAGACGAAAAGGGTTTGTCTTGGTGTTGCCTATCCCCCATTACAATTTTTACAGAAAGTGTGCAGAACACTCCTCTATACTTACGTCGTTTCTATACGTTAATATACTGCGTGGTCATTGCAGTTAAATGTACATATTCACGATTTGCGAGGGTGCCTTCTCAAGGCATTGGTTTCTGCCCTATGTAGGAGAATTACAACTTCTGACTATCGTGGCTCCGTAGTGTAGTGGTTAGCACGTCTGACCGGCAATCGGAAGATCCTGGGTTCGATTCCCGGGCGGATGCCTTATTTTTCATTTGTTTGTTATTTCTCTTCCTCGTGTGCAGAACACTCCTCTATACTTACGTCGTTTCTATACGTTAATATACTGCGCGGTCATTGCAGTTAAATGTACATATTCACGATTTGCGAGGGTGCCCTCTCAAGGCATTGGTTTCTGCCCTATGTAGGAGAATTACAACTTCTGACTATCGTGGCTCCGTAGTGTAGTGGTTAGCACGTCTGACCGGCAATCTGAAGATCCTGGGTTCGATTCCCGGGCGGGTGCCTTATTTTTCATTTGTTTGTTATTTCTCTTCCTCGTGTGCAGAACACTCCTCTATACTTACGTCGTTTCTATACGTTAATATACTGCGCGGTCATTGCAGTTAAATTGTACATATTCACGATTTGCGAGGGTGCCCTCTCAAGGCATTGGTTTCTGCCCTATGTAGGAGAATTACAACTTCTGTGGCTCCGTAGTGTAGTGGTTAGCACGTCTGACCGGCAATCTGAAGATCCTGGGTTCGATTCCCGGGCGGGTGCCTTATTTTTCATTTGTTTGTTATTTCTCTTCCTCGTGTGCAGAACACTCCTCTATACTTACGTCGTTTCTATACGTTAATATACTGTGCGGTCATTGCAGTTAAATGTACATATTCACGATTTGCGAGGGTGCCCTCTCAAGGCATTGGTTTCTGCCCTATGTAGGAGAATTACAACTTCTGACTATCGTGGCTCCGTAGTGTAGTGGTTAGCACGTCTGACCGGCAATCGGAAGATCCTGGGTTCGATTCCCGGGCGGGTGCCTTATTTTTCATTTGTTTGTTATTTCTCTTCCTCGTGTGCAGAACACTCCTCTATACTTACATCGTTTCTATACGTTAATATACTGCGTGGTCATTGCAGTTAAATGTGTGTATATATATATATATATTAGAACCTATCAATGTGACTACCTTTGCGTAGTGAGCACCGGACTAAATTGACCACTGTTTTGAGAATTTAATTCTGTTATGACTCCTACGTATAATTTCTGGAAAATTGTTTCCAAAGATAAATCGAAAAGTTAAAGCGAATTTCGTTTAGTCTAAAAAAGCACCATTTTTTTGAAAATTAGTTTAATAATACCTTTTAGAGCTCAATCGCGTGATTGATAAAATCCGTTTAGTTTGTTATTAGTTGTCTTAGGAGAAATAGGTTTTTTTTTCTGAAGCCATCACTTACCAAAGGTGACCACTTTCGTTTGATCCCGACTTAGCCCAGTAAATCCTAAAGTGTAAGGGCAAAATTAAACGGGAAAAATAAATACGAATGTAGTTGAACTACAGTTGCAGTTCTATATTGAAATTATCGTAATATCTTAATAACTGAAATATTGTAATAATTGTAATATCGTGATATTTTTCAATAATAAACATTATTCGGATCACCTGAAGTTCAGGGCCCCCAGCCTTCTCTAGTTAGCCTTATAAGGCTAACTAACGAAAATATCACGACCTAACCTAACCAATCGTTAGGTCAACTGTACGCCCTTGACGATTCGATAGGTTAGGTCGTGATATTTTCGTTAGTTAGCCTTATAAAGCTAACTAAAGAAGGCTGGGGGCCCTGATCTTCAGGTGATCCCATTATTCATTCATTCATAGTGGTCACGTTAAGTAGATTCTTATATATATATATATATATATATATATATATATAGCGCTTCGGTGATGTAGTGGTCAGTGTCGCTGACTACGAATCCATCGGCCCCGGGATCCAGACCCGGTGACGGCAGCCGGCGCGCAGCAAAACCCAGCTGTTTATCTTTCCACACAATAAAGAAAGTGGTTGGTAGATAAATGGGTCCCTGGGTGGCCTAGTGGTTAAGACGCTGGGCTGCCGGTGGGGCGTGGTTCGGATTCCACGTTAAACTGTAGATCTAAGGTGGAGTGAAAGCTTGACCTTCGTCACAATGAACAATTCGGACGGAAGCAAACCAAAGGTTTTATATATATATATATATATATATATATATACAGGGTGTCCCAAAACAAACTATATACTCTTTATAGCATCATATATTTTATAATTTAAAAAAACAAACAATATATTGTTATA